>CAUDMG010002277.1:5645000-5672500 GCA_958450375.1 Homarus gammarus | reverse complement strand
TCACCCTACCATACAGTCACCCCTCCCATATAGTCACCCCTCCCTCACCCTACCATACAGTCACCCCTCCCTCACCCTACCATACAGTCACCCCTCCCTCACCCTACCATACAGTCACCCCTCTCACCCTACCATACAGTCACCCCTCTCACCCTACCATACAGTCACCCCTCTCACCCTACCATACAGTCACCCCTCTCACCCTACCATACAGCCACCCCTCTCACCCTACCATACAGTCACCCCTCTCACCCTACCATACAGTCACCCCTCTCACCCTACCATACAGTCACCCCTCCCTCACCCTACCATACAGTCACACCCCTCTCACCCTACCATACAGTCACCCCTCTCACCCTACCATACAGTCACCCCTCCCTCACCCTACCATACAGTCACCCCTCCCTCACCCTACCATAGTCACCCCTCTCTCACCCTACCATACAGTCACCCCTCCCTCACCCCACCATACAGTCACCCCTCTCTCACCCTACCATACAGTCACCCCTCTCTCACCCCATTATAAAGTCATCCCAGACGGAGGCACCATAGAACTAAGTAATTGGAAGGGAAACTCCTCCAGTTTTCACTTCACAGATGAACTTGGTCCGACTTGTCTCCCAACTTGGTGTGTGTCTCTCTCTCGTTACTGAGCCAATTGGTTCCTAGTTATCACGTCCTCCTCTCCTACCCACCCCCACCCCCTTCCTCTGTTCTCCCTTTCCTGCTTTTCCTCCTCCTCTTCCTTCATCTTTCTTCTGCTCTTCTTCCCTTCTTTTTCTTTCCTCTTCTTTATCATCTTCCTATTCTTCTTCTTCTTCATCAATATTCCTCTTCTTCTTCTTCCTCCTCCTCCTCCTCCTTCTTCTTTCCTTGTATAGCATGGGGATAACCTTTCTTTACCTAATATCAGTTATTTATTCAATCTCTCTCTCTCTCTCTCTCATATACACGTCCAGTCATCCACTTTCACTCACCCAATTCTCACCTGGTCATCCATCAACTCTCTTTCACACGTGTAGTCATCCATCATACCGATAATGTCACTCAATCACTCATCCATTCACTCCTCTTAATATTTCTAGTCATCCAGTCATCCATCACACATACGGTCAGTTTCATGTGAGTGACGATGGTAAATGTTGGTGACTGGGTAGTTTGGTCAGTAATGGTGGTGATAGTGGTGATGGTAAGAGGTGATGGTTGTAATAAGTGGTGATAGTGATGATGAACTTGGTGTTAGTTGTGGTGGAAAATGGTGATGGGGTAGTGGTGAGTGATGTTGGTGATGGTGGTGGAAAGAAGCACCAGTAGTTGATAGGTAGTGGTAGCAAGAGTAATGATAAAGGGAAGGGAAGGGAAGTTTGGTGGTAGTGGTGGTGGGAGGCGGTGATGGTAGTGGATGCTGATGTTGGTAGAGGTGCCGGGGTGTTGGTGGTGTTTGGTGGTGGTAAGATAGTGTTAAGCATGCGTGGCGTTGGTGGTAGACGGTGAGTGTGGCTGCTGGGGTGAAGGGGGGGGGGGGGTGGAGGGACGTGGGTGTGATCTCAGCTACAGACAGACAGACACATCACTCTACTATCACCATCATTATCTCACCCATATAACAGCACAAGTTCATATCAGCGTATTTAAGGCGAGAGAAAATAAAATGAGATGAAAATACAAATAAAAGCAAAACAAATAAAAAAAGCAGTAAAAACAATAGCAACAATATCACTTTCCCTGAACAAACATCTATGGAAACCCTTAAAATCTCGGCTAAATAAATCCCTTGTTGGAGGAAGATACGATAATAGGATTCAGGGATTTTTTAATTAACTTGTTTACTTATTTGTCTTTTTTATAATTTTAGGAGGCTGTGGGCGTGGGCTGGCAGTTGTCTGTGAGGAGGCTGGTGGGCGGCGAAAGCTCTGGGAGGTATAGCCCCCTCTCTGAGTTGGATGAGGACAAGGATGGTGGGCGGCAGCGATGGGTGGTGGGCGGCAACGGGGATGGGCGGTGAGGGCAGTAATCGGCGGAACAGCGGAGAGGCGGAGCGGTAATTTGCATGCGGTATATACATCACCCACGTTCGAAACCCCGGACTCACCCGCGGCTTGGAGAGGGTCACCGAACTCACACAAACACACCAGTCCGCTACTGTGTGTCGGCTGCCTCCACCTGCCCACACTTCCTGCTGGTGTCACTGCCAACAAGGTCACAAACACAGCGTCTACACACTGAACATAAATGGCGATGGGAAAACCTGACGTAAAAAACAAAAATAAAAGAGTGTCGATTTAATTAAACTGAAATAAGGTCGTACTGCATCCTCTCATCTCTTATCTCCCATGGTTAAAAATTTTATACCTGAACGAGTGTATAAATTATCTATTAATTAATCTACGTTTGTATTTATATAGAACTATTGCTGTAAATAAATTTGACCTTTTTCCACACAGAGGGAGAAGCCCCATGAATGTCAACAACACCAGTGGGATTCGATTCTACAAGTCATAAGAGAAATACATAATCGATTCTACCTAAGTGCCAACAGGGTTATTTCTATAGCAATAAAAACTATGTGTTTATAGTATTTCTCATTTAAAAACTTTACTGCAGAAAAACAAATACATCGTAAAAATTACTAAACATCTGTTCCTATACTTCAAAATAGTCAATCAATTCACATCTGAGTAATATTAGTTATATCGAGTGACGTCATGCATATTTGGTATCCCCCCCCCCCCCAGTACTGTATTGGGCAGGTGAAGGGATCAAAGAGACCTCACAGTACAAAAGGTAAAACTGGCAAGGACTGGACACAGAATTTAACTACGAATTGTTGATAATTTTTACAATGTTTGGGATTTAGGACTGGGCTGTTCTTGTAGCGATCAGTACGTGCTAGTATGGGCTGGATGCGGTTGTGGTGTCGAGCAGCAATTCGCGGACTAGGGATTTCGGGTGGAAGCAGGAGACGGTAGCGAGGATGGTGCAGAAGCGTCTCTGCAAACTTACAGATGAGGTCGTGGTGATGCTCAGAGAGATCTGAGAGGGTCACTGTATTAAGCGCCTCTTGATATGTGGCGTAGGAGGAGAGAAGAGTCCTGCACGTCCTCTTCTGCACTTTTTCTAAGACTCCTCACTACGTGTGTGGAAGCGATGAGAAGTGTGCTTATACAAGGTGTGTGTGTGTGTGTGTGTCAGGTTGGTAGTGGGTGGTGGTCTCGAGGTGTTTTAATTACCGTATGTGTGTACAAGAAATACATTTACCCCTTAAACCCGCCTTCCGGATATTAGAATAAGTTTTATTTGAAACATAGTCAAAGTAAAAGTACACTTTTAATATGACCTTTATCTTAAAGAAGCAAATTTATTCTGTTAATTTTATTTTGTAGCGAGTAGCGCGGCGCGGTTGATAACATTATCTGTGTGTACAGTGCAGGAGCTGCTACTTAGGGTGAGCAGCATTAAGGAACTCACTAACTTAAACCTGGGTAGACGAGCCCACAGAGTTTCGCCAGGTTTTTATATGCTGGAATTCTTGGTATTTTATGTCGCTGATGTACTGCACTTGAGTCAGAAGTCCAATAGCTCATCTAGTTTTCACAACAATGAACTTGTATAAATATTCGAAGGGGGACAACTCGTCTTCACAAAGTAGGGAGAAGGTTAAGGTATAACCCACACAATAGTTCAGTAGGTGTGAGAGCAACCATCCGTAACTTCACTGACACAGGCCATTTGTATGCACGTCGCCACGTACCGTGTAGATATTTTTGAAATTAGAGTTTATGTAGTGAGATCCGGGCGTGTTGTGGCGGTGGTGGCGCCAAGCCCGGCTTTGTCCACGGATCACACGACCTTCCTTCTATTTCTTTTCGTACCTTCGTTTTAATTCGCCACAAACAATATTTTTAATATAATCATCAAATGTAAATACCGTGGTTAATTTCCATGTAATCAGTCTTTAAGTAGCAGAACAAACTTGAGAAACATCCACCTTCTTATCTGGTGTGAGGAAAGTCATAAAGAGCCACTTGTGTTGACTGTGGCGGCTGGAAAATACAAGCGGAAGCCAACATAAAGAAGACAAGGGAAGCCCCGGGCCTAATATACGTCATTGGTGAGAGTCGGGCGCTAGATTACCGTAATGGGCCCGGCTGCCTTGTATTCATAGCAAGACCTTATCATTGGGTGAATTAGAGAAAACGGAGGCACCTCACCTCACTCTGCCAACCCTCAACCACGCCAGCCGTTTCTCTCACTAGCGAACAAGACACGAACTCTTCCCCGGACTGTACCCTACACTCTTAAACACCAATAACTTGCTTTTGACGATAGGTTGATCTGTGGTTAGGAAGGTGATCAAATACACTCAACAAGAAGTACCTAAGGAAGAGGACCCATCTCATCTGAGTGACTATATCCCCTATTTACCGGTGAACGAAAATTAATAAGAAGTGAACGAAACTCAAGGAGCGTCGCACCAGGAGACGTTGAGACAGGATTTGCCTAATGTTTGTATCATAGCCTTAGATTTATTCTTGTTTCCCCTACGATCTCAGAAGTTCGCGGTAATGTTTACGGGACGTGTGGCTCTCCTCTCAACTTGGGAAGACGAGGTCATTTTGCTCTTATAGGTCTTGTTTTACGCGGTGCTTAGCTTAGACTTCCCTTGAGGTTGCTTGATGCTTTTTTTGTGTATTTTTTAACCCTCCATTTTATGCGGCTATTTGAAAATCATGTTTCTATACCACAGCTTAATTGCTTAACAAACGCTCTGATGAAGTTAAATGACAGATTGTAGGCAAGTGATACTCATGGGGAAAAAAAGGACAATGCATTTTTTATTTGGTTATATTTACGTTGTATCCGTCCGTACACATCTAAGAATTTTTCGTTTCCTCCCTCCCATCACCCCTACATAAGCCTTCTTCCTCTAATGCATTGTGTGGCCGTATTGACCTCAACACCTTGTTATCCTTTCATCAATTTCACATAACGTTCCCTCTAAGATTTCTTCACCTACTCGGAGTCACAAAAGTTTGTCTAATATAACTTAATCTGAACTTTTATTTTTAATGAGGTCAAAGTTCAGGTCAAAGGTCAAAATGGGAGTCATCTCATATACCCTCTAGTCCCGGCTACAGTCTGGTTATAAACAATGAGGTATTTTATTTATGGGTTAACGAGAGTCCTTATAGTCGCCAGTCAGCTGAGGTAGGTGTGTGTGTGTGTGAAGAATCTCTGGCTGTGATATACTCAAGAGTTCCCTGAGGAGTCGTGCTGGTCTTCACACGCCCTTAAGAGGTTGTTCTACTGTGATAACGTTAAGGTGAAAATACTGTAGCACAGCGAGTCATTTTTTCTCCTTCCAAAACTTAAGGTGCTGAAGACATGATAATTTGCCGCTCTAACCTTACCTTCCCCGCACACACTTTCTTAATAATACTTTCACACATCTCTCTCTCTCTCTCTCTTACTCGCCCACACACACTGGTGGAGGCAGGGTCCCGCCGCTCAGGGCACATAAAACAGACGACTTGTTTGACTAAGTTTCACTGTTTCCATTTCGTATCTAGTTAAGAACTTGTTACGGACTTTTAATTTATGCCTTGGTTCCCGCAGTCCCTTATCACGCCGCCGCAGCTCGACTCCCGCCACGCATTTTTTATCATACAATTGCGGGAATGTTAATTTTGTTTCAGGCCAAGACACCGTGAGTGGCTTAATTGGCCGGGTTTTTCTTTTTTCTTCTCTTATCCTGGTGCTGATACCCCGACAAACTCCGGTCGAACTTTGTCGTAAAACAGACCAATCCAAACATGGGCCGCTCGGGGGAGGGGGTTTCTTTAGGTGGGGATAAAGCTATCAGCAGCCGCCCGGGTGTGATAGTGTGTCCTTACCCCTGTGGTGGTAAGTGATGGTGATGGTGGTGGTGGTGGTAATGGTAGGTGGCAGGTGATGGTGGTAGAGTGGTGATGGTGGTACAGCTGTTACAGGTGGCGGTAGGTGGTACACAAGCCATTGGCATTTACCGACCAATAAACTCCCCCAAACCACACCTCCCCCCCCACACACACACACTTCCTCCCCCACACACACACTTCCTCCCCGCACACACACACACACACACTTCCTCCCCACACACACACACACACACACTTCCTCCCCCCACACACCTCCACCCCTCCCCCCACACACCTCCACCCCTCCCCCCACACACCAGTATACTAGAAATATGATAATTCTTGACATATTACTATCACCCTTGAGTTATGTGTGTGTTTGTAGACATTTGTCATTTCTTCTTTTTAACAGACGAAAAAAACAAACAAGTCCTGTGGTAAAAATCTCGACTTCGTATGTTGAATTTTCCTCACATAACAGACCGTAAACCCCAAAGGTTCGTAAGTTAAATTTTTAAAGGATTATCGCATACAATTTTCGAGAGTGTAAAGATGTTGAGTAAAAATAAAAAAATAAAAAACTCCAAAAAACTGAATAATTTATCTTAACGTCTATTTAGGGCAAGAAAAGGTAAAGGTTTATATAACATTATTATCACTGATTATACGTGTGGTGGAGGAGGAGAAGTGGAGTAATTACTGAGAGAGAGAGAGAGAGAGAGAGAGTAGCAGATAATGACCAAAATGGGTAAAGTAAGTCTATTTTTTTTAGGTGTTGTGGGAAGGACCATCAATAATACCCTCAGCGGTGGCACCGATCATTCCCCGGGAAGGAGACTTTAATATTGAATTTGAAGGCTAATGGCGGCAACTTCTTCCATTATAAAAGCTCGAGGCGTCGGAGAAAAAGAGAGACAGCACAAAAAAACCGAGGATAAAAATAGCTAAACTCTTAAACAGCTGACGGCAGAGGTTACTTGGTCGGTGGGAAGTTGTCAGCGGGAACACCGGGGTAGGGCGTCACTGTCAGCAGCTGGCACATGTCAACAAAGACTCGTGGTCTTCCTTTACTGGTGACGATCGCTGGTGCTTCTTGGAGTCACTAGACCACCGTCGCTTCCCATCCCGCGAGCTTGTAATTTCACACTCAAAACTACCTAATCAGCGGCGTGATTGCTAAAACGAGGCGGCCATAAAGGCGATATCCGGCCTGTGGTGTGGTTAAGAGTGGGGCTTACGGGAAACATAAAGCTGGGGCTGAATGCCTCCCAATAGAGCGATTCCGCTGATTATCCGGACGGCCACAATTGGCGCCATATCGCCCCCCGCGCCGGCCCACCGCCACAAAAAGTAAGTGAAAACAAGTTAGGGTAAAAGTGGGAGGTAAAACTTGGGGAAAACCAACGTCCACAAGACCCGAGACAAGCGTGGGAGGGAGGGAGGGTTGAATTGCTTTGGTCCAGTCGATGTAATAGTCAGGCGTATAGATTTGTTCTCACTTATTCCCCATCACTTACACACACACATACACATACATAAAAGTAAATTCGTACACAAACATACACACACAATATGGGATCTACAGTTACACAGCAAAATACGGTATTGTTTTTTAATATAAATAATAATAATGGTTGCCCCTCGTGTAACGAGGATGGCCGGCCCAAGGGCCACCTAGGCGTGAATTTGTTTGAGGTGTAGAAGCTGTCGCCAACACAACAACCACACCCTGAGTTAACGAGCTGCATGACCAAGTGTCAAGGAATAGTCCGAGAAGACCGGAGAACTCGCCAACTGCACTGGCTAACCATTACCCTGGAATACTATCAGCAAATCGATTAACATCCAGGTTCCCAATTACTGCTGGGTAGACAGAGGCAAATAGCGTAAAGAAACTTGCCCAAAGTTTCACCCTGCCCGGGGATCGAACCTGGGTCCGCTTGCTTGCGAGGCGAACATGCTGACCATTACACACACACACACATTACATACCTCTCTATATTACAACACAATGTCAACACAAAACTATGCTTAAAGAAACACAACCTTAAGAACATATTACTGGATACATTATACGGATGTTATCATTAAGTCCACATGATACAGAATTACAAACACCAACGGATAAATAAAACAAATCCGGATTTAAAAAAAAGACAGGCACACGAACAGACAAACATGCATGAATCCAAACAAACACATACATGATTCACAAACACAGTCACAGGAACACACAAACTTAAACATGCGAATCCCCCCCAGAAAAAAATGTAAACACAAATACAGGAAGTTCACAAAAATACGAAAAAAATTCACACACACACACACACAAAAAAAAAAAATTCCCATCTTTCCATTTTTTACATATAACCGACGGGGGGTGGTGGGGGTGTTAGGATGAGTTTAGTTGGGGGTGAGGGTGGGGGGGGGGGGTTGAGGTGGTCAGGTAAAGGAGGGAGGGAAGGTGATAGTGAACTGGGTAGGATGGGGAGAGAAGGGGAGGGATAGGAGGGTTGGGGATGGAACAAGGAGTGAGGGAGGGGGAAGGATGGGGTGGGGGTGTGTGGGGGGAAGGAGGGGGCGCTTTAAAATTCGCCAAGAGGAAGGTTTTTAGAAGTAAATTGCAGAATGAATTGATAGAGAAAGTTTGGGTTATGTAGGAGGTGCTTCCCTTACACCCGGCCTCAAACTTAAAGCACCAGTTTAGTCTCGAAAATATAGAAAAAAAGAAGAAAATTTTACGAAGGAGATTCAGTATTTTTTATTTAATTCTGAATGACTTTTGTTTTCCTCATATGACCAAAAAATTCCTTCTGTATTTCACCTTCCGGAAGACACTCGTTGGCTGGACTGAATTACTCTTTTACAGTATAAAATATGTCAAAATATATGTAAAAAAATAAGAAATAGTTAATAGACGACAGTGTAGGTTAGCCATGTGACTAAAATAAACCACTATTATTCTTTCTTACTTTCTAATCAATAAATCATCAAAAGAAAACGAGGTTGGGTTCTGATCTACTAGAGGGAGGGGGAACTGTTTTAATAAGGAAAATTATACTCATCACCCTACAAACATATCAAGAAGACACAGAAAATATCAAACACACACAAGTAACCCGGTAGAAAGTGACTGTGATCTTTTGTTAAGTCTCTGTGATAAAGTTCGAGGCTTCAAGTGAGTGTGATCTTGTTATCGTTGTCTTGTCATCTTCCTCAGTTATCATCTACAGTAACTACCATGTCTTCCTTCTGTCTCTACCTTGCTATAGTTCTACCTAGTCCTCCCCACTCTCCTCTCTCTCCTCATTCTTCTTGTACCCCCCCTTCTTTCCTCCCCTCCTCCCCACTCTTCTCCCCTCATTGTATGTATCCCCCTCCCCCACACTCCTCCCCAACCCGGGCCACACCAGCAAGGAGGTAGGGGAAGAGACCAGGGAGGGCAACGAGTCACGGGAACCATTCACTTAACAGTATCCTGGTGACCGCTTGGTACACTCGCCTGGTACACTCGCCTGGTGACCGCCTGGTTACACTCGCCTGGTGACCGCTTGGTACACTCGCCTGGTGATCGCTTGGTACACTCGCCTGTTATACTCGCCTGGTACAAGAGGTTGGTGATCGCCTGGTGAAAATGTCGTAAACGCGGGCAGCTCACTAAGTAAAAACAGTAAGGCTGGCAAGTGGTCCCTAGTGGGCGGTCACCACGCCACGCCAGCACCTAAGTTTGAGGCCGAGGAGGAGGAAGGGAGGGTGAAGGGACAGCAGGAAGGGAGGGTGAAGGGACAGGAGGAAGGGAGGGTGAAGGGACAGGAGGAAGGGAGGGTGAAGGGACAGGAGGAAGGGAGGGTGAAGGGACAGGAGGAAGGGAGGGTGAAGGGACAGAAGGAAGGGAGGGTGAAGGGACAGAAGGAAGGGAGGGTGAAGGGACAGAAGGAAGGGAGGGTGAAGGGACAGAAGGAAGGGAGGGTGAAGGGACAGAAGGAAGGGAGGGTGAAGGGACAGACGGAAGGGAGGGTGAAGGGACAGACGGAAGGGAGGGTGAAGGGACAGGAGGAAGGGAGGGTGAAGGGACAGGAGGAAGGGAGGGTGAAGGGACAGGAGGAAGGGAGGGTGAAGGGACATGAGGCATGGAGGGTAAAGGAAGGGAAGGTAGAGGAGGAGAGAGAGAGGGCAATGATAAAGCCGTCTATAATGCCCACAAAATGGTACGAGTCAACAGTATATAGAAGAGGAGGAATGACGGTGGTTACTCAGAGCTCTTCATTCCTTGACGGTGATCCAGCTTGTTTACCGCTACTGAAAATCGGATGAACTCTTTAACAAGTCTTCAAAATATCTCCCATTGTCTCTCAGGTCAGTCAGTCCACATCCGCACTGTCGACTGATCATCCTTATAGAGGTGAAGTTGACCATGATGTCACGATCCTATACTGCGTGACCTGACCTGACCTAAACATGTAGTTATCTCAGGTCAGTAGTATCATAGAGTAGCAGAGGAGGTCGACCCTCTCCCTTCCCTTATTCTACCTGATGAAGGAGCAGGAGGAACAGGGTGACAAGGAGGAGGGAGGGAGGAAGGAAGGAAGGAGGGTGGGTGGAGAGGTAGGGCTTTAGCATCTTGTGCTACGTGATTGTGGCTTGTTCCTGGACAAATGGCCGGACCCGGAGGAAAATGAGGAAACAAGCCCGTCATTTGGGCTGGGGGGGGGGGCGCCACCACCTGATGACGTGTTCGGGGGGACCACGACCCACTAACACGGAATTATGACGGATTGTTTATCTCTTTTGAGGCCCAGCCGATGGTGGCCTCACGTTTGTGTCATTACGGGACATGGTTCCTCCCGCCCTGTGCTGTGTATGGGTGTTGCTGTAGCGTCTGTGTTGGTCCAGCGCCATACGTTACACTGAGCTGTGTATGGCTGTAATGTGTATACCAATCTCCATCATAATGTGACCTCCCATGACCTCTCAGCCCATAACACTTCCATGGTCATTATCGTAGTGTTTGTCATCATCTTCTACAGTATACTCACCCATATATCTCTACGTGAGGTTTACCGCTTCTCTTGTGCCCCTTGATACAGCTATGTCCTGTGTATATATACTTTGCATCCTGACTTCAACAATATCACTACAAAACTGAATTATATAACTTCTTTTGTAGATTTTACTTATTACTTTTATTTTCTTCCCTCACTATTACCCACCCTTGAAACCCTCTCCCTATACCTCCCTCACCCCCCCGCGCAGCCAACAAGTCTCCCTCATCCTCAACAAATCCAGCGGTGGTGAGGCAGCTTAGTGTGCGAGTGGCGGCTGCAAGATGCATCATACTCTCACCTTAAGCCACACTAACCGCAAGTGATGGCTGATGCCCCCTTACACGCCGCCCTCCCTCACACTCGCTGCCAGGGTATGATAAGTTGTTCTCATACTCATCTTCACACTGTCAGGGTATGATAGATCACTCTCATATTCGTTGCCGGTGTATGATTGGTCCCTCTCACACGCTGCCGAGATATGATTGGTCCCTGTCACACTCGCTGCCGGGGTATGATAATTATCCCTCATGTACGATATCCTTGATACACAATACACACAATTCTCTCACTGTTGCTTGCTTATGATAATTGTCCAACAAACACACAAGTCTACCTGTTGTTACATACACACGTTAATTACCCTCGTGAAGTAGCACACCAAACATACGTCTCCCGTAGTTGTTGTGTATGATCTTAAGAGCATCATACGATTCCTGCACATTACTCGTGAAGGTTAATGATAATTATAACCAATACAGTTACAGAGGTTAAGTTTGGGTAATGTTAATGTGTAAATACTTAAAAGTTTATTTTGCTGTATGATCCATTATTATTATTATTATTATTATTATTATTATTATAAACTCGTATATTCTACCACTGTACAATAGAGCCCCAATATACGATAACACCATGAGAAAAAAATGCGTAATATAAAGAAAAAGAAAAAACATATTGATTCAGTTTGTGTTAAGATAAATCACATCGTTTTCTTTTGAGCAAGAGATCGGTTACAACACGAAGCGGCCCGGAGATACCATCACGACCCAACAAAGCCCTCTGTCCAAAGTATATATCTCGGAACACAACACACAGAGAGACGTCCACTTTGCTGAATAGTCTCAAGATAAAAAGATGTAGAATGTTAAGAAATACATGAATAGAATGAAGGCTCCAGCACATACGGGATTTATGAAAGAAAACAATAAGAACTAATCAAATCTATGTTAAGAAATGTACCACGAACAGAATGGTAGGCTACAACGCTAAGATATTTATGAAAATACTGAATAAGAAAGAATCAAATCTATCAAATAAATAAGCATAGTGAAGAAAAATTGTTTATTATCTTATTGGTAGTTAAATTTTGGACTTATATTCGATTTACCTCCTTCACAAGTTCTGTCTAACTTAGCACTAGCGTCAAGGATGCTATATTTACAAGCGTCAAAGTCCCAAGTTAATATTTTAAAGTATACTGTCTTCATATCGTTTAAGCTTCGTATTTTTTTTTTTATACGGTCACCCACTTTCCATATTCGGGCAAACTCCAAAACATGAGAGTTGGGATAAAGTGAGTGATCAAATGTAGTGTCGTGGGTTCTTGGTATCATGGGTTCATGGTGTCGTGGTATTGTGGGTTCGTGATATTGTGGGTTCGTGGTATTGTGTGTTCGTGGTGTCGTGGTTCGTGGTATTGTGGGTTCGTGGTGTCGTGGGTTCGTGGTGTCGTGGGTTCGTGGTACGTGGGTTCGTGGTATTGTGGGTTCGTGGTATCGTAGGTTCGTGGCATTGTGGGTTCGTGGTGTCAGAGGACAATACGCCTCTGCAGGGTTCATTTCCCAATTACACAGCCCATGAGGTGTACCGTATGGAAGAAGGATTTAGAGGCACATGATTAGGACTGACGAGTCAGCGATTGGTTTAGGAGTCAGCGATTGGTTTAGGAGTCAGCGATTGGTTTAGGGGTCAGCGATTGGTTTAGGGGTCAGCGATTGGTTTAGGGGTCAGCGATTGGTTTAGGGGTCAGCGATTGGTTTAGGGGTCAGCGATTGGTTTAGGAGTCAGCGATTGGTTTAGGAGTCAGCGATTGGTTTAGGAGTCAGCGATTGGTTTAGGAGTCAGCGATTGGTTTAGGAGTCAGCGATTGGTTTAGGAGTCAGCGATTGGTTTAGGGGTCAGCGATTGGTTTAGGAGTCAGCGATTGGTGGATGAAGGGATAGAGAAGGAAAGAAGGCGAGAGAGAATGATGGTGGAAGACGAGTGTGGCAAGTGACAAACACGCCAAGAAGACACACACTGTTTCGTCTCAACCTATATCCACAGCCCAACCTAACACCCACGTGTTCACGGCTACACATATGACCCTTTTACTTATTTAAATTCATTGGTTACTATTCTTTGATGTAGAGACAACTGTGATGATTTTAAAGTGCAGGTTATATGATGGATTACTCTACTGCCTCTTATTTCTTCACTCGGGCAACAAGTTATAAAGTTTCCCAGGAGTTGTGTGATCGTATTATGGATGGTCACTCTTGCCAGATACACAATATAGCCTCGCTATAAATATGTCAGCTTATTTTGTCGCCTAGTTTATTCACGTTCTTAATGTCGTGGTTGTTGTTAGTTGTTGCAATAAGGTCACCAGGGAGGAATATTGCAATGCATATGACACTTGACAATGGCTAATGCTTATCGTCACTCGGCAACTAGGCGGTGTCTATCAGTGGAATGCGACGGAGGATAATCCTGGTTATCGTATGAATAAAAAAGAGGGTGAGACAAAACACCTCGTTGTCCTGTCTCTGTTTCGACTGTCACGTATGATGGACGGTCACTAGATGGAGAAACGATAATATCAATTACATTTCAATTATCAAAGGAGAATCGGAATTGCTCAGTTGGTATGGCTAATCCGGGATATAAGGAGTCACGTGACGCGACACAAGCTGGGGATCATTTGCGAGGGAACAGTTTTGGCAGGAGGCGACGCGTGATAATTGTGAAGCGGAGCGTTACCCCGGCAGCCTTTCCTACCCAGACCTCCTATCACTCAGCCTCACGCACCAGGAATACGAATAACACAAATCTCATATCAACGCTGTACCGTAAAGATAAATTTCAAACCTTCCGTCACAACAACAAACTCTCATTTGATAAGACACGAAAGAGAAACAAAAGCAAAGTGCTGGATCTATGGCGTCGTGTCCCCCCTCCACCTCCACAACCCACAATACGGAACCCGTAATCGTATTAAGCATGAATTATGGTCATCTAATAGAAAGGAAAAGAGCCTGGGAAAAAGCTACAGGTTTACGGACGCCCCCCCTGAGCGGCTCGTGCCTCCCACAATGACCCTAATCTGGCCTCAGCTGACGTTGTTATTATTTAGGGGGCAGCTTACCTATATTATTCCACCAATCATCTTTATGGATACCCTGGCGCTAATGTCTACTTTATTGGGTCCGTTATGGCTGACAGTTTAACTCTTCGGGGGGATTCTCTCTCCCATTCTCTCTCTCTCTTTCTCTCACTCTCTCTGTATACGTCTCGCCAGTAAGGTTGTGCTGGACGTGGCATCGTGTCAGGTCCAATTGTTGTGGTTCCTGTAGTAGAAGTGCTGGAGGTTGTGGTGTTAGTGGCGTCTTCAAACAAAGGAAAAGAAGGAATAGGAGGGAGGAGAAGGAGGTTGAGGAGGAAGGGAAAGAGAGGTGGGAGGTAGATGAGAAGGGGTGGAAGGAAGGGAAGGAGAGGTGAGAGGAAGAGGTAGGAGGGAGAGGAGGAGGCATGGGAGGAAGAAGAGAAAGGAGAGGAAAGGCGGGAGGGAGGAAGAGGACGAGGGGAGGAGATAGAGAGAAAAGGGGGTGGTAAAAAGAAGAGGAGGGGTGGAAGGAAGGGAAGGAGGGGTGGGAAGACGAAGAGGAGGGGAAGGAGGAAGAAGAGTAAAGGTGGGAGCACGAAGAGGACTAGGGGTAGCAGGATGGGGAGGAGGAAGGGTGAGACAAAAGGGGGGGGAAGATTATAGATGAAAATAAACCCCGGAGATGGACCCTTCTGTCCCTCAACTATAACAAAACAATACTCATCATCTCTCACCATTTTAGAGGTGTGAGGGGGGGGTGAGGGGGGGGGGGTGGGGTGAGGGGGGTGAGGGGTGGGGTGAGGGGGGTGAGGGGAAGGGTGAAGAAGTGGATATGGACAATCTAGAGAGGAGGAGAAGGAGGAAGGGGAGGAAGAAGACAAAACATGAAAAACTAGAAGAATGAAACAGGCAGAAAAAAGAATTCATTGTAAACTTTAAAAAAACAACAAAACACAATGATGAATAAATAATAAACGAACGAAAAGAAAGAAAACTCAAAACTCTGTCTCACTTGTGCAGAATTCCTAAACCTGAACATTTTCTCACAATATACACAAACCAACAATCTTTACAAGAACTTATTTAACTGATGACGCAAAAATTCCCAGGAAACTTCCTTTAGCTATCTGCTCACGTGGGCAAGACGTAGTGATAATCTTCAAATATCTTTCTCCAGAAACCTGCCAGCCAGCGAGGTACCGGCGTTCTTCAAAGCATGTTTACAAATCCTTTCTGAATCCGACTCTTGAAAACCATCTCAAAGGCACTTATCATGATCGTAATTTTTAGAGCAAATGGGTAAAGAATCCGTTCGTCAGAGTATGTTTAGGGAGTCCTGTCACACATAAATCCGGCTTCTCAAGAACGTCAATGTGGTTTTATTATTATTATTTCTTTTCATGGGATCGACTTTAGGTTTTCGTTCGTCAAAATTTTAGATAAAAATCCTCCACTTCTTATAATCCGTGAACCGTTCTTGAGTCCCAGCCAAGACGTTGAGTTTACATAGCCCCCTTCACCACCACCACCCCCCTCCGCCTCTGGTCCGGAGGGGAGGGGGGCAGCGTGGGAGGGGGGCCGCTGCGATAACAGGGGACAACACCAGTCAAAGGAGGGAGGGAGGGAGGGAGGGTAGGAGGGGTGCCAAGGAAGAGGGGGGGGGAGGGAGAGGAAGAATGAGAGAAGTAGGAAAGGAGGAGGGGAGGGGAGAACGATGGGAGGGGAGGAGGGAGGGAGGGAGGGGTGCCAAGAAGAGGGGGGGGGGAGGGGAGAACGATGGGAGGGGAGGAGGGAGGGAGGGAGTGAGTGAGTGTGAGATATTGTGTGTGTATGAGGGATGAAATTGAGAGAGAGAGAGAGAGAGAGAGAGAGAGAGAGAGAGAGAGATAACATTATGGGTAGAGGGAGAGATTGTGTGTGTGTGTGTGCGGCCGGCCTGTCTGTCTGTCTCTGTCTGTCTGTCTGTATGTATGTATGTATGTGCGTGTGTATATATGTGTGCGTGTGCGTACGCATTTCTGGTGGCTGTACAAGTTGGCGGCTTATCAGAGCTTCCACCCGACTGACTCCCACTGATCCAGACCCGACTCCATGCTGTTCGTTCACCGCCCCGACCCACACCCACTCCCTCTCTGCCCCCAATCCACTCCCACCATATAACTCTACTCCCAAACAACCCCATTCGAGACAGTATACTAGTTTGTCGAGTCTAACGAGGGTTTTACCGGTCAGAGGTGAGAGGTCGAGTTGGAGTGAATGAAAAAGAAACCCGGCACAGTGTTGTGGTTCACCCGTCAACATTCGCCCCGCCACTTTTGTTCCACAATCAATGGGCGAAACTCGTAATCGCTGCAAAAACGACATACATGTCCTCCCACGCTGAAAATGTTGTCCCCCCCCCCCCCCACTACAACCACCATCACTACTTACCACCCACCACCACAAACACCATCACTACTTACCACCCACCACAAACACCTCCACCAACCACTATTACCACCACCACCACAAACATCTCCACCACCACCACCACCACCTCTTATCACCAACACTCACCACCAGCCCATGGCTCCTACATTACCGCCCCCCACACACACTAAAACGTACAGATTAGCTGAAACTTGTTATGCATTTGTTTTGCCTCCCCTGCACTGTGGTCAGCTTTCATGATGGTCGATATTCCTACTCGTCTTCCCTCCTACACCGACCTTAAAGACCCATGTATCTCTAACTGTGGGGGGGGGGGGGAGGGGGAGGTGAGGGGTTTTAAAATGATTCATGAGAGAAGAGGAGGAGAGAGGAGGAAGAAGAGGAGGCAGGCGCTTATGTCGTTCTACCCCTAGCGACGGTGTTAATCGATTAATAACATTTTTATGCCCCGGAAGTCAGCAGGCGCGGGCGGGATGAATGCTGCCACTGATAACTCTACGGTTGGTCATGACACATTTTGACAGACCAACCCACCCACCGAGCCAACCCACCTACCCCACCCACCCACCAAGCCCTCCAACTCCCCCACCTACCTCGTCACTGGCTATCCACTAATCACCTATCCGTAACTGTGTTGTGATTATCTATTCATCCGTGACTATTTATCCCTCTTGGCTATCCACGGCCTAACCTATGCCTATCCTTATTGAGGGATTATGTATCTCCTATGACACCTATCTCCTTACCTATCCATGACCTGAGCGGCATCTATCCGTGTGTCTCATACTAAAATCATACTCAAGGTTTGTCTATGTTCTGCCTATGGTTAGTCTTCACCCTACCCATGACGCTTTTAATAGGCTCTACTCATAGGCCTACGAACGCTTACATTTTATCTTTGGTGTTTTGAGCCGGGAAGGTACTGTACAAAGTGAAGTTAGATGGGATTTTGTAAAACTCTTCATTGGTTAGGTTATTGGATACATACGTTGGTCGGGATGAGAAAAGTCACAGTTGGTCGGGATGAGAAAAGTCACAGTTGGTCGGGATGAGAAAAGTCACAATTGGTCGGGATGAGAAAAGTCACAGTTGGTCGGGATGAGAAAAGTCACAGTTGGTCGGGATGAGAAAAGTCACAGTTGGTCGGGATGAGAAAAGTCACAGTTGGTCGGGATGAGAAAAGTCACAGTTGGTCGGGATGAGAAAAGTCACAGTTGGTCGGGATGAGAAAAGTCACAGTTGGTCGGGATGAGAAAAGTCACAGTTGGTCGGGATGAGAAAAGTCACAATTGGTCGGGATGAGAAAAGTCACAGTTGGTCGGGATGAGAAAAGTCACAGTTGGTCGGGATGAGAAAAGTCACAGTTGGTCGGGATGAGAAAAGTCACAATTGGTCGGGATTTTTTTTGATTTTACTGTAGTCGGGAGGGCGTAAACATGCACCAAGTCGTGTTTTTTTTATGAATATCCTTTAATCGGGGGTTAATAAAAATCTAATCTAGTCGGGATTTTGTAACTTTTATACTTACTGAGATTTAATAAACATCTCTTAAGTTTGGAATATAAAAATAGTCACAAGTCTGGATTTTTTTTAAGGATATTTTTCGCCGGATATTTTGTGAGAGTTTGGGATGATGGTACGTGTATAGCAGCGTGTGTTGCGGTGTTGACCCGGGGCTTATCGTGTGCGCTGCGTCATGCAAATTGGCTGACTGCAAAACTCAAATATTTGGGCCCCCCGCTACTGAGCTCTGGTTATTAAACAACTCTTTATCAATGCTGAATGTAATGTCAAGTCTGTGTCGCAGTAATGGAAGGAATTTGTAGCTTGACACACTTATGAACTAGTAATGTTAATGTGAATTATTACAGGTGTACAAGCAGTAATGAATGTATAATGAGTTACAGAAAAAGACGTTAAACTTCACTCCTTAAATAAAAAAAAATAAAATCCCGCACCAACAAAGAACATAATCAGTCAGGTCAGTATGAGCATTCACCAAAACTTAAATCCCCCAACAATAATAATCGACCGGAAAGTGACAAATGACGGCGGTAATCTGAGGACGGACACCAACAGTCACGGACACCAGCGTAATGAGTCTAAAGGTGTCCTAAGAGAGGGGGACGGTCATTACCTCCCCTTGATGTGCTGGTGGTCCGAGTCTTGCTCCCTGTGGCCTGGTATAGTCTCCCTCTCGCTCCCTATGGCATGGTATAGTCTCCCTCTTGCTCCCTGTGGCCCTGTATAGTCTCCCTCTTGCTCCCTATGGCCTGGTATAGTCTCCCTCTCGCTCCCTATGGCCTGGTATAGTCTCCCTCTCGCTCCCTATGGCCTGGTATAGTTCCCTGTGGCCCTGTATAGTCTCCCTCTTGCTCCCTATGGCCTGGTATAGTCTCCCTGTGTCCTGTATAGTCTCCCTGTGTCCTGTATAGTCTCCCTGTGGCCCTGTATAGTCTCCCTGTGGCCCTGTATAGTCTCCCTGTGGCCCTGTATAGTCTCCCTGTGGCCTGCTAGAGTCTCTGGTGTCTGTATATAATTCTTCCTTAATCTTACGACCTTGTCTTCAGTGTCTCTTGGCTCACACATCACCTCGGGGTCTTCCTCCTCTTCCTCCACCTCCTCCTCCTCCTCCTCTTCTTCACGTCCGAGGTTCCTTCTCCTGTACCTCTTCCCCTCACTCCTTCAAGACCCTATTTACTTCCTCCATGTCACCTCCTTCAGTGTCCTCCTCTTCCTTTTCCAGTCTCTCTCTCTCTCTCTCTCTCTCTCTCTCTCTCTCTCGTCCTTCCTCAAGTTCATCATTCCTTCAATTACTCACATTTCCTTCATTCCTCCTCCCCCCTCCTCCTTCCCGACTCTCCCTTTTCCTCCCAGGGCCAACTATTCCCCCTCCCCTCCCTCCCCTCTCAATGAACCAAGACCCCCCCCCCCCCATTACTCCTCCCAGGCGGCCCCGTTATCAAGGTGCCACCCTCCACCCTCACTTTTGTCTGCTACAGTTATCTTCCTCATTATCCTTATCGTGGCGTATATTATTACTGCTGGCATGTGCGGCCCCCCTCCCTCTCCTCACCCCTACCACCGACACCCTTCTCTTCCTCCTCCTGTCCTCATTGCCCCAACACCCACACCTCCCTCCTCCTACCCCCCCCCATCACTCCACCACCCACCCTCCAACGCCCATCTCCCTACCACCCACCCTCCAACGCCCATCTCCCTACCACCCACCCTCCAACACCCCGTTAACCACCCACCTCAGTCCGACCCTTGTCTCTTCCTTTATGACCTGTTTATGGAGGATCATTCACACCAGCCATCACTCGCTTATCCGGACGGTGTAGATGAGGACAGACGCCACTCTGTTATCCGGATATTATGTACTCAGGAGGGAGTATGAAAGGCTCCCTGGGACATTACGTATGCGGCTCAGCGTCTCTCGTTTAACCAGATATTATGCTCGGTCTCAAGGTGTCATTCGCTTATCCGGATGTCATAAACGGAGGTATGAGACAAGTCCAGTTGGCTTCACTCGCCTACGGAAGGAGTAACGGAGGGGGGGGGGGGGGTATAAGTCTCTGTCTGTCAGTCTGTCTGTCTCTCTCTCTGTCTGTCTGTCTGTCTGTCTCTCTCTCTGTCTGTGTCTCTCTGTCTGTCTGTCTGTCTCTCTCTCTTCTCCTCACTCCCGTTCTTTGTCTCTCTGTGTCAAACTATTGTCCTCCAAGGGTTAAACCACCATTCTAAAAGGGTTAAATCATCGTCCTCAAAGGGTTAACTCAGTTCTAAAGGGTAAACTCAGTCCTCAAAGGGTTAAATCATCGTCCTCAAAGGGTTAACTCAGTTCTAAAGGGTAAACTCAGTCCTCAAAGGGTTAAATCATCGTCCTCAAAGGGTTAACTCAGTTCTAAAGGGAAAACTCAGTCCTCAAAGGGTTAAATCATAGTTCTTAAGGGGTTAAATCATAGTCCTAAAAGGGTTAAACCAACAAGCAATTAAACCGTGTATAATGAGACAAAACTCACAAGAAGAGGATTTAGTAGTAAAGGAGAAGTATAGAGAGTAGGAACGTAAAGATAGGGGAAGCTTGGTAGGTGGCCGGGGTGTTAACTACTCCGCGTGTTTATCTATTCTGTCAATACACATATCTATTCTTCTCAAGGGACAACTTCTCAAACACCTCTTCGATACAACTATTTATTAATTCACTCAATGACATGGACTATTATATCGGGGGGTTAACACGTTAGGTCTCAAGATGCTCGACACTGACTCTCGGATACAACATTAATGAATACGCTTCCCACAGTAGGTAACTCACCCTAGAGATTGCTCTGACAATGACCCATGTGTAACCTGACGTAGGCCCAGTGGGTGTTGGCTGGGCTCTAGTATGCGAGACTGTTTAGCTGGGGTCTGGTCGGGAGTCTCAATGACCAATCTCTCTCAATAAGATGAATGAGCAGAATCCCTCGTGGACGGGACTGCAAGGCCTTTATATGGGAGAGACCCAGCCGGCGTTTAACCTACTAGCCAATTATCACTAAAGTGGTTAGATCTGGACAGCTGTGTTCAGGTGTGGTCATGCTCAGGTGTGTCTTAGGTGTGGTCAGGTCACCCGCTATTTCAAGTAATTAGCGGGCGAGGTCAGGTCCCTTGGGGTGTGTCAACCTGGTATGTTGGGGTACCACGAGGTCTCTACACACACTCTGCTCTATGTACTCGCTGTCATATGCGTCACAATTTTCTGGGCTGTAAGCTATGGTCTGATAATCATTCATTACACGTGGTCCTCCGGGAAGACTAAACATGTGGCCGTCACCCGAAGGAAGACTAGTTCCTCAAAGCCCCCAAGACAGTCGAGAGTTACCAACACTACCAGACCTTATTCTCTTACCCGAGTTTTGTATTAGTGATCTGACATCTCTCGCTTATCCGGACTTTACTAATTCAGTCGGACATACTTCGATTATCAAGACTTGGCGAATTTTGCCCTAACATCACTCGCTTATCCGGATATAATTCGCTTATCCGGAGTTTGTGAATTTTGGCCTGACATTACTAGCTTATCCGGACACCAGGTCATGTATCTTTCGCTTATACGGCAATGCAACGAAGGTACAGTATATAAACATTACCTGGCCATACCCACACCTGAGATCGGAGCGACAGAGGTGATTAATGACGTCAGTACTATTATAGGGAACATATAAATACGGTTTAGGAGGTGATATGAAATTGACCCAAGAAATATTAGTTTATCCGGACGAACTTTCTCTCGTGGTGGCCGGTTGAGTGATGGGAATTAATGATTCATATATACCGGAGACTTCTCTATCTGGGGGTGATGTAACCAACCCCCAGGCTTGGATAATGGCATCAAGGGACCTCTTAAATGACGGTAAGGGAGGATTTAGGAGGAGGGGAAGGGAGGGAGGGGGAAGGGGAAGAGGGTTGGAGAAAAGGAGAGGGAGAGGAGAGAAGAAGAAGGAGGAGAGGGAGTGGTGGAGGTGTGAAGTTCATTATTCTCATCATTATTTTTCATCATTATGATGTTCAATCATTATTAAGTTCCATCATCATTCTTCCATCATCATTCATTCCATCCTTCTCCTCTTTCTTGCATCATTGTAAACCTTCCAGCTTCACCATCATCATTCCTCGTCATCACTATTGATTTCTTCTCCACCATGGCTGTTCATTCACCATCACTCTCCCTGGCCGGCTTCCATCACTATACTCCATCATCATCATCACCATCAACCACCCCTCGTGTATAACCCATCCCCCCCCCCCTCTATTGGCTTTTCCATCATCCTCATCATTATCATCATTCCTCCCTCCCCCACCTCATTCTTCCCTCCCCTTTCCACTCCGATCACCCAAAACTAGTTTCTTGGTATTCCTCTCTCCTCCTCCCTCCTACCCCACTCTTCCATATCTCTCATCATTTCTTCCTCCGTATCCCCTCTTCTCCCTTTTCCTTCCTCCTCCTCTCCCTCACTAGACAAACACTGTCCAGGAGGTAATTAGGGTCCACGACGAACCAGTCAGCTGTGTCGAGTCTCAGTGACCACCAAGTGAATAATTACCCTCATCCCTCCTCTTCTTAGCCCTCTTGGACCTGTCTGCGACCTCTTGGACCTGTCTGCGACTTTTTTTGCCGTGTCTGCGACGTCTTGGACCTGTCTGTGACTTCTTGGACACACATATTCCCGACAGCCAGTTTCGGGACGGTGTGGATACAGTATACTGCAGATTTAGGAATGTATTTGTAATAAAAGAACTATGGCCAGCACTACACTCTACTGCTTAGTGAACTTCGTCTGACCTTCCTTGACTTTGAGAAACTTTTCCCTAAACTCCTTCTTGACCTTCGTTCTGAGCAACCCCACACACACACACACACACACACACACACTAAACATTTACCTCTCCCCCTCCGGCCTGACTGCTGTGTACATATCATCAGCGGGACATTAATGGACTCGCCTCATAATTTTCACGAGGCGAGTGGAAAGTTAGATTTCATTTGTGGGCGTTTGTCTTCGTCTACCCGGAAGTAGCAGACCTATTGTGACGTTGTTCCGTGTTACACAAAGGTTAACATCTTCTTAGTTAATAGTCAAATACACAAACGCTTAAATTAATAGTGAACCCAGCGTAGAGCTACAAGTCCTACGACCTAGTTTCTGGAGATCCCCCACTAAGGACCTCTCCCTCCCCAATCTAGAGTTTCAATTATCAAGGACCTTCCTTAAGCTCTTGACCGAGGACCCCCTCCAAAAAACGAGGAGCACCTAACAGGGTCCCATCCCACAAGAAGGACCCCCAACAGACCCCCCACAAGGGACCCCCAAGAGGGCCCGGCAGCGTCAGTAGCACCGGGTAAACGAAACCAGATTTAGTGAGGTGTTAATAAAGGACTCAACAAAGGAGGAGGAAATTGTATTCATTACGAGTTTTCACACCGAGACCCGGGTAGTGAGGGTCGCTATACCTCCTAGTGGTGTACTGGCGGGGCTCTGCTTCTGTTTAGCGAGTGATGGGGGGGTAGGTAGGTCTTGGTATGTGGTAGTATTGTATGTTGTAATATGTGGTTGGTATGTAGTAGGTATGTGGCAGCACGTGGTAAATTATTGATCTGCGAATGACGTAGTGGCAGGTGTGATATGTAAAATATTTAATAATAATAATAAAAAAAACATCATTTGACAAAACACTTACGAGTGGGTAATCTCTTTGTGATAGAGGCGCCACACTGATTGTTACTTTAAAACAACGATATCTGCGCTAAGTCTGCTTGTTTTTTAATACAAAATTGACACACCTTTAGCCTCCTGATACACCTGTACAAAACTGAACAACAATAAAGGGACAGTGAACTTTCCCACCACCAGCCCAGCCCAACCCAGCCCCACCTATGACGCTATCAAGAAATACTTACACACAATGACACTTAATTAGGGCACACAAGAATATAACATCTTACCTGGATATAACGAGGTCAATAGATCATCACCAAGGCAGGTTGTTGACGGGTTCAGGTGTGTTGTGGTGGTCGTCTTACACACACTAGCGGCGGGTGTGTTGATGTAGCGTCACCACCTGTTGAGGGAGGACAGTTTACTGTAGTGTTGATGTGTATAAATGTTAGTGATACATGTCAGTGGGTCCTATAGGCATGAGTGGTCGTTAGAGAGTCAGACATTTTTTTAAACACTCGGGTTACTTAGTCTCCCTAAAGCGCCCTCCGAGCCGTAATTCATTTTAAACCAAATTTTCCATTAAGAGGTTCGGGTCACATGTTGTCCTCGGGTGTGGCTAGGCTCTCGAAGGACTTAACCCCAATGTTCAAACTTGTTATATATTAATAAAAAAAAGTCTCTGAAATACAATATATGTAAATTAAGAAGAGACGATAAAGAAAACCAATATTTAAATGTCCTAGTAACCGGTTCCGACGGTAATGTATATATTTTCAAGAGACCGCCGTGTACCCCGTCATGTTTTATTAAACTCCCAAGATTTCGAGAATTTTAGTAATTGTTTTATTTCACATTTCTTTTGTACTTTATTTACAATTTCAATACAGGTACAGTACAGTAATTCTAAAATCTTTCAAGAATGATAATTGCTATTATTGTATTTGCAATTTCAAACTAAGTATGATTACTATTAATTTATATTCTGATTATTGGAGCATTCCGACTAATGGAGATATACTTCACTAAAATTACGGCCTATTCGTATTATTGTCCATGGGAGATGGTTTTAACCCTCTAGACTTGGGGCGTTCGTGTTACCATATAGTAACCCGATGTTCGGGGTTGATATTTGAGTTTGACGAAACCATTTGACGGATTACTAAACAGTGACCCCATGTTCGGGAGTGGTCTTTGGACTTGCTACCCCAAGTGATTAAAAAAATGGCCGAGTGTGGATACAGCAGACCGTGTTCTAAGCCTTAGGTCGACAAGGGGGCAGCGTGACCGGTACTGTACTCGACCTTCTTCACTTCCTAACTTGTAAAGTCAGGCACTCATTTATAGCTCGGTGGATTAGCAGTGCCCCGGGATCGAACTGGCGAACCTTAGGACAAAAAGTGAGTGCCGTATCCAGTCTGCCGCCGCACTCCTATATACCAGTATTAATGAATAAATTACAAAAGTGTTAAAGTCTTTAGGAATATATTTATAAAACATATTGGAAAAACAAAAAACAGATGCAAAAGAGCTCACCCTCTTTAAAAAAACAGAGGAACCCGACCTGGAAACTTTTGGTCCTGAGTTGAGAAACTTACTACCAGAGGGCAGTGTAATCACCCACGGAGGCCGACCCGCGCCCTCCGGTGTGTGACTGTACGGTGTTGGAACTTTAATTAACTCGGCATACAAGTATCTCTTCCTTTACTCACTTGACATAGAAATTTCTGATTTGCATAATTAGTACCAAACTTATAATAGACTAATTTCTGTCATGCACTTATAAGTTATCGTAAAATTAAGTTCTTTCCTATTTACAAGACAAACTACACTATACCACAAAATAACAATACTCAATTTTCCCAACTTCCAAATTTTGTGTTTGAGTAATGCCATAATTATTTTTACCAACTCACTAAAAAAATAATTCTCAAAATAATCTTCAGGTAATCAAATTTCTCGATAAAGGATGACTTAACATACACTGTAAACTCTCGCCATCTACCAGAGAGAGAGAGAGAGCGAGAGAGAGAGTCCACATACATCGTTTACAATACCTGAGATGATAGTAATTATTATTGTGAATCTCTACAGGTAAAATTAACAATATTTCCTCATTAACGATTATAACACCACCACCAATAACAACTACAACCACAATAACACCACAACCACCATCAACCACAATAACACCACCACCACCAATAGAGTGCGTTGTGGATATATGTCGTAGAATGTTGTATTAATATGTTGTTTATGCGAAGGTAAATTGCGTTATTAGTGAGCGTTGTGGAGGTGAATTACAGTACATTGTTAACTCCGCGGTGTGTATGTTAATGGGTGCGTTAGTGTATAGTATTGAGTGCGTTATTAATTAAAATGAAAAAGGGTGGGAGAATAGGTGAGGCATAATTTATCTAGCGGTTTTCTCTTAAGTAATGAATAAGATTATCATTCTCTAGTCACTCATTCCGTCTTGGATGGTAAATAAAATGTTTTCCCCCCGCCATTGTTTTGAGTATTAGATTCCTTTTTCTCTGGCGATTTTCTTTTGTTTTTTTTTGAGTGTTAAAAGAATCGAATTCCTGCGTTTATCTTTTGTTTTTTTTTAAGTTTCTCGATATTCTTTTGTTTTTGAGTGACAGGGATCTATATTTCCCTATTGTTTTATGGATTTTTTTAATATAGTATTTTTTTTGTGTGTGTGTAAACCGCTAACAATTTAAAGGAGTAAAATAGAGTATCAATAAATATGAGGTTGAACGTAGGGTAATTAAGCGGGTCGTTGGGGTAATTTGGCGCCAGAGTTACGACAACATCTCCCTCCCTCGCTACCAGCCGCATGAGGTTTTATAATCTTTTATAGCCAATATTCTGCCTATTTTTATACCCCCCCTTTGGAGTCATTATGGTTCATTTTATATTCCAAGATCACTCTTTTATACTCCATGACATCAGTATTAAGTACAGGGGTGACATCAAGTGAATTATGGCAGGGTTTTTGTCTTGGTTTTTGTTTTATAGGTTTATTTGGTGTTTTTTATAGTATATTTATGAAGGTTTAATTTTTTTTAATAGTGTATCGTGGTTTATATTCAGGTTTAATTAATTTTTTGTTCGTTTATTTTATTTTTTTATTTGGAGCCCACCCTTGTTTCTTTCCCTCCATTACTACTACTACCACCACCACTATCACCACCACTACCACCACCACTATCACCACCATCATCACCACCACTACCACCACCATCATCACCACCATCTCCAACAGGAAGACAGTGGTGGTGATAAGGGCAACAGCTCGCTTGAGATAGCTGTGTCCTCGGTTTTATTGTGGGCGTTGAGGTCTGTACGAGTCTCTCTCTCTCTCCATACAGAACAACAAACAATGAAATAAAGGAAATTAATACGATTGAAAAACAAACAAACTAAAAAATATCTATCGGTTCTCTAGCTTAAGTTCGGTTCTCTAGCTTAAGTTCGGTTCTCTAGCTTAAGTTCGGTTCTCTAGCTTAAGTTCGGTTCTCTGGGTTAAGTTCCGTTCTCTAGCTTAAGTTCGGTT
>CAUDMG010002277.1:5322500-5640000 GCA_958450375.1 Homarus gammarus | reverse complement strand
CCCTCCCTCTTCCCTCCTTCCCTTCCTCCTCCCTCCCTCTTCCCTCCTTCCCTCCTTCCCTCCTTCCCTTCCTCTTCCCTCCTTCCCTTCCTCATCCCTCCCTCTTCCCTCCTTCCCTTCCTCTACCCCAAACTCGACTAATAATCATTCCATTTAGGAAAATTATCTGTATGCATATGATACGCCCCAACTCTCTCTCTCTCTCTCTCTCTCTCTCTGATCTTTCATCTATTTGCCTGTCCAATTGTTGGTTGAGCTCTGTCCGTCCGTCCGTCCGTCCGTTAACTGGTGCTGGTATAGCCACTAGATCTCCCCATATATAAAGTACCCCATCAACATTCCGTAAACTCTCTTGCTTAAACTTCCCGGGATTCACGCCGATGATTTATAGTACCAGCGGCTTCGGACTCCTTAAAATACGAACCCGACCCCACCGAATCCGACTCTCTGGAACCCGAACCGGAAACCGATACCAGAACCTGAACCCGACTCTCTGAAACGCGTACCTGCTTCCGAATCCACCTATTTTAAGAAGGAACCCGACTCCCCCCCCCCCCCCCCCAAAAAAAAAAAACGAACCCAATGTTGTTGATAAATTCCTTTCTTAGTCTCTCTCTCTTCCCTCCCCTCTCTCCCCCCCCCCCTCTCTCTCTCTATCTCTCTCTCTGGAGGAGGAGAAGAGCTAAAGTGGTAAGAGTGAAGGAGGAGAATGAATGGAAGAGCAGAAAAGGGAGGAGGAGGAGGAGATGATGGAGGGTAAAGAAGCTAAGGTGAAACAGAAGATGGAGAAGGAAGAAGATGAGTAAAGGAGAAGGATTATTGTAGGAAGAGCCACGACTACCCTCTCCTCCTCCACTTCTTCTTCTTCCTCCTCCTTCCTCCTCCTCCTCCTCCTCTTCTTCCTCCTCCTCCTCCTCCTTTGATTGGTGATTCATAAAGGGTAATTTGCCGGGGTTGATGAGAGCCTATTAATCATGATTGAATGGGTCTTGGAGTTAAAAAAAGATGGGACAAAAAAGTGGGATTTTCAAGGGGTATTTTTTCAAGTGGGGGTGAGGGGAGGGGGAAGGGGGAGGTGAGGGGAGGGGGGAAGGTGAGGGGAGGGGAAGGGGGAGGTGAGGGGATGTGTGTTCTTTGTTTACCATGATGGAGAAGAGGATACAGTGGGGGGGGGGGGGGAATACCATCACATTATGAGGCTAAACTGTAATGTGTGTGTGTGTGTGTGTTATTCTGTTTACGAAGTTTCAAGATTAATTTTTCCCTCTCTTATTTTTTCTTTCCTTCTTCCTCCCTCTCTCTCTCTCTCTCTCTCTCTTCCTTCCTTCCTGTATATTCCAAACGCTATTAAAACGAATCCAAATTACGTATTCATACTCTCGCTAATATAAAATAAAAACTTCCCAACTTCCTTTTCTTACAATGACCACACTTTAAAGCACTTGGAATCCCCTCCTCCTCTACCTCCCCCACCCCACCCTCTCTCCCCTCCTCCACCTCCCCCCACCCCCTCTCCCCTCCTCCACCTCCCCCCTCTCTCCCCTCCTCCTCCTCCACCTCCCCCCCTCCCCCCTCTCTCCCCTCCTCCACCTCCCCCCACCCCCCTCTCTCCCCTCCTCCTCCTCCTCCCCCCTCTCTCCCCTCCTCCTCCACCCCCTCCCCCCCTCTTACATTAGCATTACAAAAAGGGAGCAACGTGACCCCCTGTCTTATCCAACCTTCTTTAAAATAAGAAAAAGAGGAGATAAAGAGACTAAGGAAGACTGAAAGAAAGAAAAAGGCAGAAAAAAATGTCTTGGAAGAGAGGGATGGGGGAGGGAGGGTAGGAGAGGGAGGGATGGGGGAGGGAGGGTAGGAGAGAGAGGGAGGGATGGGGGAGGGAGGGTATGAGTGAGGTAAAGGAAGGAAGGAAGGAAGAGAGAGAGAGAGAGAGAGAGAGAGAGAGAGAGAGAGAGAGAGAGAGAGAGAGAGAGAGAGAGAGAATCAGAACAACACAAGCCTCTTTCTTTTTCCCCTCCCCCAAATTTTCTCACTCGACCACAAGGCCATATAATCTTAAGTAGTCTGTCTCTATCTCTCTCTCTAGTCTCGCTTTAATCTTTATGGATGCGACCGACGCGCGAGATTATTTTACACGCATTTTGCAGCTTCAACAGGGAGAAAGGGGGAGAGAGAAGGAAGAGAAAGGGGGGGAAGGGGGGGAAGGGCACCGACTTGAATCTTTCTTCGTGTTTTAGTTTTTTTTTTCACCCCGACCTGGCCATTTTCTTCTCTTGTTCTTCCTCTTCCCCCTTCTGTTCCTCCTCTCCCTCCTGTTCCTCCTCCCCCTTCTGTTCCCCCTCCCCCTCCTCCTCCTCCTCCTGTGGCTTACGCGAAGCTGTTCCTTTTGTTAGGACCCATTTACAATTTTTCCACAGGTTTCGCGACACATTTTTCAAGGGCGTCTTTGATAGGAAGAGGAGGGAGAGGGAGGGAGGCATCTCTACCTTAGGCCAAGTTGATGAGTGGCATAGAAAGTGGTGTTTAATGGATGTGGTTAGGGTGGGTGGGTGGGTGGGGGGGTGGAGGGGTGGTGGGGGTGGGTGGGTGGGTGGGGGTGTGGGTGGGTGTACCTTAACTGTTGCTTCTGTTGTTGCTGTTACTTCTCCTGTTGCCATTCCCCTCAACACTACGTCGTTTGAGTCTCCTCTTACCGTTGGCGTGTTAATCCCTCTGTTAACGCCGCCGTTCATTCCGCCGCTCGGTAACAGTAGAAGGGCCTTGGCCACGTGAACCGCACCATCTGCCTGGCTCTTATAAGTCTGCTAATCCCGTCATCTGTCTCACTAACCGCATAACATATTCCTTAACCGCACAATCTACTTCTTTAACCGCACTATTTGCCTCACTAACCGCACAATTGATCTCACTAACCACACTATTTAGCTCCATAACCGCACTAATAACCGCATTATTTCCCTATTTCCCCTTCCTTTCTCTCTCTCTCTCTCTCTCTCAACCTCCCCTTCGTCCTCTCTATCTCCCTCGTTTTCTCTTTCCTCCCCCTCCCCTCTCCCTCTCCCGGCCTCTCCTTACACACTAGTTTTTTATCGTTTTAACTTTCCCTCTTAACTCTCTCTTCTAATCTTCCTCCTACACCCCCTCTCTCTCTCTCTCTCTCTCTCTCTCTCTCTCTCTCTCTCTCACTTTCTCTTCTTTATTCCTCTCCTCCCTTTCTTTATATACCTCCTCTTTCCTCTCATTGTCTTTATCTACACCTCTCCCTTCCCTCTCATCAGTCTCTCTCTATCCCATTATTCTCCTGTTTATCTTTTTCTTCCCCTACTTCATTCCCTTATGCAACAGTTCCTTCCCTTCCCTTCTCCCCTCTTCTTCGATTCTCCCTCTCCTCCCTTTCTCTCCATTTCTTATATTCTCCCTTCCCACGGCCCCATACTTTCCTCCCTTCTCCCTCAACAACAACAACAGCAGCAATATTAATAATAACAATAATAATAATAATAATAATAATAATAATAATAATAATAATAATAAAAATAATAATCATCATCTCACTAAGTCATCATACAGGTTTACACTTAGTTGGGCTTGTACACGTATAGAATATGCAGGCACAGGTATACATAGACCGTAGAGGTATACAGTTCCCAATGTATACCTAGTCAGTGCAGGTAGTATAAAACGAAAGTAAACAGTGAGGCAATTTGACCGTCTTAGGAAAGTCGACAAAGCCATCAGATGCTTGGTTAGGTCAGGTCAGGTCAGGTCAGAGTCAATATCTACAAGTGTCAAAGTGAAAGGATTTAGTTTTTGTTTTTATTTCTCAATCCTTTCTGCCTCCCTTCTTCCTCCCCACACCCCACCTTCACCCCAACCTAACTCCTACTCCCCAAACCTCACTCAAACACAACCCTAACCCCTCCTTCCCCCCCTCTCCTAAACCAGCCACACCCTCCCCCCCCCTCCTAAACCAGCCACACCCTCCTCCCCCCCCCCTCCTAAACCAGCCACACCCTACCTCCCCCTCCTCACCATCGTGCATGCAGGTCGGGCGGCGCCATAACCCACGGCCGCGTAGTTAATGGTTGCCAGTTAACACCATTAACCTTCACCAATGAGCGCCCCCCCCCCCCCCCGAGGAGAGAGGGGATGAAGAGAGAAGGAGTGAGAGGGAAATGAGAGAGATGGAAGAAGGAGATGAGATGGGAAGGGAGGGAGAGAATAGATAGATGGGAGAAAGGAGATGAAATGAGGAGAAGAGAGAGAGAGAGAGAGAGAGAGAGAGTTTATCACTCTTTGTCTATCTCACTTTCCCCTTTCTTTGTCTCTTTCTTTCCCCTCTATCTGTCTATCTCCCACTGTCTTATTTACTCAATTACTCCCTCTTCTTCCCTCTCTCTCCCTCCCTACTACCCAGCACCCACCTTCACCCCACCTACTTCTCCCCCCACCCCCACCCCCTTCTCCCCTCCCTCCCGCCTGCACTAGAGAGTCTCCGGACGGGGTAAATCCCACCTGTCGGAGATTATCGCTGGCCTCTCCGTCAGGTGGATTTATCGTTGAGACGCGGCGGACTCTGGTGGTCACCCGGGCGAGGCTGAGAGATTTTGTCGTCGGCTAGTGTTCCTGTTTTTCTATGGTCGATTGACTTTATCGTATTGTTGAAAAAAAAGAAAATGAGAGAGAGAGAGAGAGAGAGAGAGAGAGAGAGAGAGAGAGAGAGGTATTTATTGTCAAGGCTGATATAGGCGAGTAGGGGTGGTGGGTGAGGATGTATGGTAGCGTGTGTGTGTGTGTGTGGTGGGATGGTGGATGAGGACGTATATGGCTGCACATATGGGTGAGTGAGGATGTATAAATATGTGGATATGGGTGAATGGATGATCGACCTGTTATCTTAGCTGTTACGGTGAGTTATAATAGCGTTTCTTGTCCGGGTTCCTTCTCTATACACCGACCATTACACACCTTGGGGATAGATTACGTGCACTACGGTTCAGAGACCAAATTAGGAGGCTGTCGGATTTGGAGGTTGTCGGATTTGGAGGTTTTCGGATTTGGAGGTTTTCGGATTTGGAGGTCGTCGAATTTGGAGGTCCTCAGAGACTAGTAAGACACCCTCAGCTGACCCCCTCCCTTACCCTCGAGGCCAGGGTGATCAGGGAGCCCCCACAGTCGTGCCAGGGTCCTCTACACCTCCTCCTCCCTGATTACCTTTTACTGTCGACACTTGTCCCCAATTAAGGTGGTTTCGGCCCCTCTTCGACGCTTGTGATTGGCTGGGTTAGGCAGTGATCTGGGCCCTCCGAGGCATCCGATTGGCCAGTTTAGACAGTAATTCAGCCCCACGTCATGGCCCGAAGCGACCCTCTTAATATACTGCAATATGGGGACGTCTGCCGGAGTGATTACTGATGAGGAGGAGGAGGAGGAGGAGGAGAAGGAGAAGGAGGAGGAGAAGGAGAAGGAGGAGGATGTGTGGGAGAGAGTAAACACGTTAATACACACACACACACACACACACACACACACACTAAAAATATTGTGTTACCTGTATTGCTGTGGCTTTGAGCGTTGTGTATACCCGAGTCTCTGATCAAACGAGTTTTTTAATGTGTTTATTGGGGGCGGTTCTCTGCCTGTGCGTTTGAGATAAGGTAAGTACACTTGAGTGGGGTGGGAGAGGTGTGAGTGGGGTGGGAGAGGTGTGAGTGGGGTGGGAGAGGTGTGAGTGGGGTGGGAGAGGTGTGAATGGGGTGGGAGAGGTGTGAATGGGGTGGGAGAGGTGTGAATGGGGTGGGAGAGGTGTGAATGGGGTGGGAGAGGTGTGAGTGGGATGGGAGAGGTGTGAGAGTGATGGGAGAGGTGTGAGAGTGATGGGAGAGGTGTGAGTAAGGTGGGAGAGGTGTGAGTGTGGTGGGAGAGGTGTGAGTGTGGTGGGAGAGGTGTGAGTGTGGTGGGAGAGGTGTGAGTGTGGTGGGAGGGGTGTGAGTGGGATAGGAGAGGTGCTTGTATTAAGGTAGAGTGGTAGACGAGAGAAGGGAATCACTTTAACCAGTCAGCCTCTCTCTCTCTCTCTCTCTCTCTCTCTCTCTCTCTCTCTCTCTCAAGCTACGTTTCTCACTACTATAAGGGCGGATCTACGCCGAGAGAGTCAATATGCATATTAACTCTGAGAACGATATTTTAACCCCTTGAGTACAATGGACTTAATCCCTTGAGTACAACATCTTAACCCCTTGAGTACGACGTCTTAACCCCTTGAGTACAACATCTTAACCCCTTGAGTACGACGTCTTAACCCCTCGAGTACAACATCTTAACCCCTTGAGTACGACGTCTTAACCCCTCGAGTACAATGACGTAACCTTTTGAACACCATACACATATCCGACCTCCAACTAATAGCCGTCCTTAAATACATTACCGAATCAACGTCATTATCAAGGAGAAACCATCACAAACGTTAAAAACCTCCTGTGACGTCATCAGCTACCTAGGATCGTTAGAGACTTATGGAATGATTTCCTCTTCTCAAGACTTAAAACTTATCAGAGGAGTTGAACATTACGGCCTTAATTCTGTTGACTTATTTTTTCTTCTTCACTCACTCCTCAAGAACGAGTTAAAATTGCACTACCTTTAAAGCACCTCATTAACCCATAACCTGAGCTTTTAAAAGATTCGTTCTGTAACTTATGTGTGAATTAGTGATAAGGTAGAGATTAGTAAGTTAAAAAGGTGTGGCCATTTAGATTATTTGACAGGTGTGCATATTTCAGGTGTGTGTGTGTGTGTGTGTGCGTGTGTGTGTGTGTGTGTTTTACCAACTCAGCGTCCACACCTCTTTACCCTCACCAGGTCACATAACACAGGCATCACCCCACTCCCTCCCATCACCTCCCTCTCCCCTCACCCCACTCCCTCCCCTCCCTCTCCCCTACCCGCCCTTCTCCCCACCATGGTCGCAGTACACATCGTGGGTTAAAACCAACCTACAGTACATTTGAATATGTAACATCTTTACTTTATTTTCGTTACACATTTTTTTTATTGGGATGGAAGGTCTTTATGGATACACTCCGCCCCTCAATCCCTTATATTCTAATTTGCATGAACAAACAATTTATTCTCACCGTCGAGGTTTTAAGACGAGCAAAGTTTGGAACCTGGAGGAGGAGGAGGAGGAAGAAGAGGGGAAGAAGAGGAGGAAGAAGAGGAGGAAGAAGAAGAGGGGGAGGAAGAGGGGTAAGAGGAGGAGGAGGAAGAGGGGGAAGAAGAGGGGGACGAAGAGGAGGAAGAAGAAGAGGGGGAAGAAGAGGAGGAAGAAGAGGAGGAGGAGGAAGAGAAAGAGGAAGAAGAGGAGGAAGAAGAGGAGGAGGAGGAGGAAGAAGAGAAAGAAGAGGAGGAGGAAGGAGAAAGAGGAATAAGAGGAGGAAGAAGAAGAGGAGGAGGAGGAGGAAGACGAAGAGAAAGAGGAAGAAGAAGAGAAAGAAAGAAGAAGAAGAGAAAGAAGAGGAGGAGGAAGAGGCAGGCGAGAGAGAAGTGGGAAATTTTTGATGCCTCTTTTAATACTGCATTAATGTCTCGTTACTTATGAGACGGCTTAATTCTCACATCCCGAGCCAGCAGGAGAGACACGCCCCCTAGTACACGAGACTCAGCGGTCCGTCCTACACCTACCGACAGTAGTGAGGGAGTCTCCTTCTGTGTCCTTCCTCCCACTGTTCCTCCTTCCCCCCTATCTAGCTTCCCCTCTCCCCCTACATTCTCCTCCTTCCCTACCTCGTCTCCTCCTTTCCCCTCCTCCTCTCTCCCTCCCCAACTTTACCCCTCTTCCCCTACATCCTCCTCCTTCCCCCCCCCCTTCACTCCCCCGGCATCACAGTGAGGTATAATTTATCGTGATCTATAATTGTTGTGGTTGGCTCTCAGGCCGCCTCTGTGTAGGAGCCTGCTGGAGTGAGGGTGAAGGGAGGGGTAGTTAGAGCTGTAGGTGAGGGTAGTTAGAGCTGTAGGTGAGAGTAGTTAGAGCTGTAGGTGAGGGTAGTTAGAGGTCTCACCTTCCTTCTATTCTCCCCCCCCCCTTTTCCTCTCCCCCTCCTTCTCTTCTCCTCCCTTTCCTCTCCCCTCCCTTTTCTCATCGTCTTCTCGTTCTCTTGTCCTCCTCCTCCTCCCTTACTTGATTCCCGTAAGTCACAAGAACACGACTCTTACCACTTCACCCATCCATCCATTCAGTCACTCACTCTTTTCCCTGTACCCCGTGTCCCCCTTTTCTTCCCCGTCTTTCTCCCGGTCGCTCTCTCACTCACTCACTCACCCAGTGCGTCTCTCACCCCCACAATCGGTCTTGTAAGGCGAGGCGGCAAGAGATAAAGCAGCTTCCCCCACCGTTGAGAACAGACTTGGCTAACTCCATTAGGTTTGCGGTATGGAAGGCGAGTCGGACGGAAAATACGAAGCCCGATAGCGTCTACCGGGTAATTGAGAGGTAAGATGAAGGGCCTTAAACGCTCCCGGGAGACGCGGGTATCAGCGCTAGCCATCGGTCGGGCCAAGCTCCTAGCCGCCCGACCCTGGCCACCGCCACTCCACTCTCAATCTTAACGCCGAGTCTCTGTTGACGACCAGCCAGGCGACTTTCATACGACAATGTTCTCTAAATCTCCCTCTCAAGCATTTCCTGATCGTCTTAACCACTCAGAAATACAGTAAACCATCAGAGGCATTGACGGAAAAGATGATTAGGTCCTCAAGTGGTTGGTATGACGGAGAATACTCAGCGAGAGGAGGAGTGTGCGACAGCGAGACACTAGAGGCGGGTTTACCGTGCACCCCCCTCCAACGGCATGATAATGTACTCGACCACAGAAAACGGCAAACTTGGAGGTTTACGCCGAGTTGTTTCAAGAGATGATTTGGCTTGTTTAGTGCTCTTATAAACGATAATAGACTCCTTACACCACCGCCCGAGGGATAATGGCCCTTATGCTGTCCTCACGTATGGCTGTACCTATGCCTACGTCTGTACTGGAGGAGGGGGGGGGGGGGGGTGAGTGTGTTAATGCAGTCGTGAGTCGTGCAGTTTGTTGAAGGATTTATTGAGTCAGCTCACGGGGCGCTAATGTCACCCTGCAGCAAGTGGCCTCTCCCCTTCACTCTACCTCCCCTGTCCGCCCCCTTTGTTTTCCCCCTGATTACTGTGTGTGTGTGTGTGTGTGTGCGCGTCGTAGTCTCATCAGCAGTCAATCACAGCATCCGTCAGCACCACCCCCCTACGTCACCGATCTCTCTCTCTCTCTCTCTCTCTCTCGTCCAGGAGGCAAATGGAGTCACCACCTCTTTTTTCCCTCTTGTTCTCCCTTCTCCTCCTCTACCTCATCCACTGCCTCCTATCCACCCCTTCCTCTACCTCCTAGCCGCCACCACCGCCGCCGCCGCCGCCACCTCCTCCACCTTCTCCTCCTCCTCCACCTCCTCCTCCTCTACCTCCTAGCCGCCGCCGCCGCCTCCTCCTCCTCCTCCTAACCTCCGCCTCCTCCTCGTCTACCTCCTCGCCATCACTTCCTCTACCTCCCAACCTCCTCCTCCTCCTCCTCCTCCTCGTCGTCTACCTCCTCGCCATCACTTCCTCTACCTCCCAACCTCCTCCTCCGCCTCCTCCTCGTCTACCTCCTCGCCATCACTTCCTCTACCTCCCAACCTCCTCCTCCTCCTCCTCCTCCTCCTCGTCGTCTACCTCCTCGCCATCACTTCCTCTACCTCCCAACCTCCTCCTCCTCCTCCGCCTCCTCCTCGTCTACCTCCTCGCCATCACTTCCTCTACCTCCCAACCTCCTCCTCCTCCTCCTCCTCCTCGTCGTCTACCTCCTCGCCATCACTTCCTCTACCTCCCAACCTCCTCCTCCTCCTCCTAACCTCCTCCTCTACCTCCCAACCTCCTCCTCGCCATCACTTCCTTTACCTCCCAACCTCCTCCTCTACCTCCCAACCTCCTCCTCTACCTCCCAACCTCCTCCTCTACCTCCCAACCTCCTCCTAGCCATCACTTCCTCTACCTCCCAACCTCCTCCCCTACCTCCCAACCTCCTCCTCTACCTCCTAACCTCCTCCTAGCCATCACTTCCTCTACCTCCCAACCTCCTCCTCTACCTCCCAACCTCCTCCTCTACCTCCCAACCTCCTCCTAGCCATCACTTCCTCTACCTCCCAACCTCCTCCTCTACCTCCCAACCTCCTCCTCTACCTCCCAACCTCCTCCTAGCCATCACTTCCTCTACCTCCCAACCTCCTCCTCCTCGTTACATAGCTTCGAGTCCCCTCTTAACTACTAAGATCTTGAAAAAAAAAAAGACAACACCAACGCCAGCACAAGCATTCACCAGTGCCTGGCGTTTGTTTCTACTCTATATTAGGTAAAAAAAAACTCATGGGAACTACGTCTGGCGAACATTCTCTCGGCTACTTAACTTTGATTCCCATCCTCCAGGAGAGTCTGTGTGGGTGGCTGGGTGTGGATGGCTTAGTTGGGTGGCTTTATGTGGTGGCTGTACATGGGTGGCTTTATGTGGGTGGCTTTGTATTGGATGACTTAGGGATGGTGTCTCAATGTGGGTGGCACAGTGTGGGTGGCACAGCGTGGGTGGCTCCGGTATAAACTAGATCACTGGAAGACTAACTTTATAACAGCAACAGAGGCGGTGAGTCGTGGTCACTAATGGAGGTTATTATAAGAGGAGGTAGTTTATAATGCTACCTCCACGCTGAACAACCTCCAACTTCCAGCACCTAACCTCCAATCCCCGACCTCCAAGTAATAATAAGAAGCAAGGACAGTAAACTAGTGAGGCGTGTACAGGAGGTGGCGTGTAATGGAGGCGTGACCGACGTGGATTGGCGTGTAACAGGTGTTGAGAGGGCGTGTAGGAGGAGCGTTGACGTGTGTGTGTGTGTGCCAGAGAAGGAAGGGCATTGAGGAAGAGTGTCGGGGAAGAAGAAAAGTAGGAGGCGGTTAAAGCATCAGGGGAAGGAGGGGGGGTAGAGGAGGGTTAGGGGGAGGGGGGAGGGGTAAAGGTGACAAAGCTGTAAATCTCATCCTCGTTAATGAACCATCTAACTAGCGGCCATTATAATTATCCAGAGGAAATTACTATGACTTCCACCCCTCCCGCCCCCACCTTACCCCCTCCACCCGATTGTCGTAAGTTAGCGCCTAAAGGTTGATTCACGGGGCGAGAGAGAGAGGTGGGGGAGAGAGGTGAGGTGGGGGAGAGAGGTGAGGTGTGGGGAGGTTGGGGGGGTAGGTGTGGGAGGTTGGGGTGGGTATGGGGGCTGGGAGAGGTTGGGGTGAGGTGGCTTAGGGGGAGAAAGAGGGGTGAGGTGGGAGGGGTGAGGTAGGGTCGAAGGAAAGGTGGGGGTTTAAGGGTGAAGAGGGGTGAAGGGGAGATGGGGTAAGGGAGAAGTGTGAGGAGGGAGAGTTGAAGTGAGGGAAAGTTGGGGGAAGTAAGGGACAGATGGAGGGGGAAGAGGGAGGGGGGTAGGGTGAGGAGAGGTGGGAGAGACGCTTGGCCGCACTGGGGTGAGGGAGAAGAAGAAGTGGTTTGGTGGAGAAGGGAGGGAGAGGGGGTGGTGGGGTGAGGAGAGGAAGGAGAGGTGAGAGAAGAGTGAAGGAAAGGAGAGGGAGAGTGAAGATAGCGAGAATACTGCATCAATAACGTTCAAAATACAGTTCTTACCTCTCATCACCTGACAGCTCGATCATTACAACGTGCATACAGGTGTGACCAGAACCCTCACATTCACCAGTTAACTCAGGAAAGACGTACAGTACACTACCGGTAATAAGTCTACACATCGATACATTAATGATCATCAGGATGGTGACACACTATCTTTAGGTAGTGACGATGATGAGGAACCTCCCTGACAGTCCCCCCCCCCCCTGCACGCGCGTGCACACACACACGTGCACACACGCACACAGAGGAAGTGGTGTTTGTGGTCGGTTGTGGGGAGTAGCACGCCAGTCTGGGCAATGAAAACAAATCCCCAGTATATGCAGCTCGATTAAACCAATGCTGGTAAGCAAACACGCCAACTAATATATTCAAACACTTTTCAGTCAAGCACACACACAAAACAAACAATCTATTCCACGCCCAGCAAAGAGGAATAACGTGATTTGCATTGTTCCTCAGGTTGAGGCTCAAAGCCCGTGTCAGATGCACGCGGTCTTCCAACATAGATGTGGCCCGGGGCAATACAGTCCTCCGCCAGCTCCGGGTGTTGAGACCTTAATTGGTGAGTGGTGGCGTGGGTGGGTCGACCGTAGGTGACGAGGGTGTTGAGGCCGTGGCGCCCTGGACCCCTCCACCACTGTGTGCACAAGTATAAGCCAACACAATGACGGGGACATTTATTTCGCGTATTGTCTAGACTTCAGGTACAGCTTCTGGTGACGGAGAGCATCCCTCACCCTCCCCTCACCCCTCCCCTCACTTTTTCCTTCACCTCCCCTCACCCACAAGGGCTTCAGCAAACTCTCAGCTTGGAGAAACTTCAGCACACGTCACCCATATTGAAAGGCGCGGATAAATTCATCACTAAATACAACTTACCACAATAACACCGATGTTTATGTTTGTCACAACTGGACGTAAACATCCCGACGACCAGTGAGCCAACACCCGCTAGTTCCAGGTCGAGTTCTCCTCTTCCTCTCCACCAGTCTACCTGGTATGTACTCTTCCTCCTCTTTCTTCCTCTATATGAGAGTCAACAATACTATTTTTGTCCGAGATTCGTTCCAGCAACCCACCCACCCACCCACCCACCCCCCCCCCCCCTCCCTCCCTCCACTGCAGGATACACCTCCTCCCTCCTTCTCGTCCTTCCTTGCCCTGCCTCCTGGACCAGTATTCTCCACAGGTTCTCACGTTGAATATTTCGGAACACCTGAACAATAGACACTCCAGCTTATTTCACCTGAAGATTAACCACCTTGGAGAAATAACAAAACAGCACACTACCTTCCTTACTTTACTCTACCACACACACACAACGTCTCTCCACACTGGAAACTTTGTCCTTAACTCGATTCCTTTCACTTTGTTCACAATTTAATGAAAAAAAATCAACTTATCAGACTTTTAGGGAAAATATATTCTCTCCATTAACTTTTGACCTTAATAGTTAATATATGAAGTGGAAGAATCTGGTTAAGTTCAGTTCAAGTTTGATGCTATGAATGGATGTTAATACGACCTATGAGGCGTGTTCTTGTGTGATCTTAACTAACGAGAATTATTTATCGTACGAATCTTTAAGAACTAGAAACTTAACAAGAACCATAAGTTATGATATTTCTTGTAAGTGAGGAGGAGGGAAGGGGGAAGGGGGGATGGGGGAGGGTAGGGGGTTAGGAGTGGAGGAGAAAGAGGAGGGGGGAAAGGGTAAGGAGGTGAGGATGATAGAGAGAGGGTAGGGGGTACGTAAAGGGGCGAAGGTAAGGAAAGAGGGGGGAAAGAGAGAAGGAGGGGTAAAGGGGCCGAGAGAAAGAAGGGGAAGGTGAGGTGAGGGGGAAGGGGGTCGGGCGTATACAAGGAAGGAGGGGGGGGGGGGAGAAGATGGACCCACAAAACAAAAAAAACAACGAAAAACACCTTGAGACACTACCGTAAATTAACATGGTCGAGCAACATCCACACACCTCTCCTGTCTTTACCATATTCTTCCTCTCTTCCTCATTTACTCTCATCTCTCTCTTATTCCTCCTGGTTTATTATTTACTTTATTATCTCTTCCTGTAATTCAAATTTTTTTTATTAATTAACACCGTGAGAAAATTTTTGTCCTCAGGGAATTTATTTTTTTTTATTTTATTTTTATTTTTTTGGGTGGGAGGGAAGAACAGTTTTCAGGTTAATTAGTTTTTTCTCACCTGCGTTGTTGGTTCGTGTGTGTGTGTGTGTGTGTAAGGTTCTCTCTCCCCATTTACCTTGATCTTACCTGCCTCCCACTAATGAACTAACACTCCACACCTGAACACTCACAATACAATTTCTGCTTGGACAACTATTTTTTTCCCTATTCTTTCTTTCTCTTTCTCATCTCCGTTTGTTTATCCTTGTTTATTTTAACCTCTCGCTACCCACCATTATCATCATCATCTCGTCATTGTTATCGTTTTCTCTCTTCCTTCATTATTCCACATTTATTATCGGTGTTTTCTTTCTCTTTTCATTCTTCCTCATCTTCCTTATTCTCTCCATCATTTTTTAATTCATTTAGTTTCTTCCTCCTCTCTCACTCCATCTTCCCCCCTTCCCCACTCAAACCCCTCCTCCACTCTCCCCCCTCTCACTCCATCTTCCCCCCTTCCCCACTCAAACCCCTCCTCCACTCTCCCCCTCTCACTCCATCTTCCCCCCTTCCCCACTCAAACCCCTCCTCCACTCTCCCCCTCTAACTCTTCATCACCTCATTCTGTTGTCCCAATGGATGCCCTCTCCTCTTCCTGGCCTCCCTCCTCCTCCTCCTCCTCTCCCTTCACCTCCTCTTTCTTATCTTCGTCACTCTCCTTCCTGCTGCCTCCTTCTTCCTCCTTTTCCCACTTTCGCCGGCCTTCTGGTCTCCTCCTCCTCCTCTTCCTTCTCATTCTCCACATCGTACTCCTACTCCTCATCCTCATCCTATCCTCCCCATCCTCATCCTATCCTCCCCATCCTCATCCTCCTCCTCCTCCTCCTCCTCCTCCTGCCGGCCTCCCCTCCAGCCACCGTCCTTAGCGCGGCCCCTTATGTTTGAGGCAGCAGTGTCGGTGTTCTGTTAATAAGCCGGCTAATTAAGGCAATTAGAAGTTGACTTGAGCAAACTTTGCTGTCAATTAGCCAGTGTTTGTTGGGGCGGAGCGGGGTAAAGTGGCGAGGCCGCTCTCAATTATAAGATTACGTGTACAAAGGGGATGAAAGTGGTTTTAAACAGCGGCCGAGCTAAGGGAAGGCAAGCCAGGGAGGGAGGCAGGTGAAGACTGGTGCTGTAGAGGTGTGCGAACACGGCCAAGTGTTGGGGGGAGTGAGGGAGAGAGGGGAGGAGGGAGGGAGGAAGAGTGTGTGGGAGGGAGCGAGAGTGGGAGGGAGGGAGCGAGGACATCAAACTAACTCACCACAACCAAGCAAGCAAACATGTGGTGAGATGAGGGGGGGGGAGGGAGAGATGAGAGGGAGGGAGAGAAGAGAGGGAGGGAGGGAGAGAAGAGAGGGAGGGAGAGAAGAGAGGGAAGGAGGGAGGGAGAGGTGAGAAGAGGGTCGGGCCAAGGAGAGAAGGAGGGAGGGGAGGGTCGTGTAGCCTCGGGTCACAATCTAGCTTAGTGTGATTATAACGAGACGCTGTAGCCTCTTCCTGACCCAACTCGTCAACACGTCGTAGAAAAACAAACCAAGATCAATCAAACGCACGCACGTCATGCCCGCATCAACGTGGTTTCCGACAGGTCGAGTCTCAGTGGAGGAGCTGACGAGACCTCAACACTCTAGAGGGAACGGGAGGAGGGGGGAAAGGAGAGGACGAGGGGAGGGGTAGAAAAGGAGGGGAAGGGGAGAAGGGGAAAGGAGGGTAGGGAGGAGGAGGAGGTGGGGGGTTGATCAGGTAACATCAAGGACCTCCCTTAGGGGATTAATTGCCACCTGCAGATGGGCAGGTGAACCACTCGTGACCACCTATGTCCAGCACCACCACCTGTCACCTCCTGATACTGGCCCCCCCCCCCCCCACACACACACATGTCTATCACTGTCTATCTGTATTTCTGTCTTTCATCTGTCCAGGTCCCCCCCCCCCCCGTTTGTTTATCTCTCCGTCTATCTATTTATCTGTCTTCCTCTCTCTCTTTATGGTTCTTTACTCACTATTATGGCACTTCCCCTCCTTTTATGGCGCTATTCCTGTTCCCTATGATTATTACTCCTATTATGACGCTCTTCCCCCTATTCTGGCACTATTCCTACGACCCATCATGGCACTATTCCTACGACCCATCATGGCACTATTCCTAACACCCATCATGGCACTATTCCTAACACCCATCATGGCACTATTCCTAACACCCATCATGGCACTATTCCTAACACCCATCATGGCACTATTCCTAACACCCATCATGGCACTATTCCTAACACCCATCATGGCACTATTCCTAACCCCTACTCTCACACTATTTCTAACCCCTATTATGGCACTATTCCTCCCGACTATTACGTATGATTACACCACGACTAACCAGCCTTCCCCCTCAGAATAAACCAACACGAGACAATAGGCTGTGTTTTGACATTACCTGCTCGGCCTGGCATACGTAATTGGGTGTGTCTGAGCTACTACTGTTCGTTCGCCCTCACCCAATAGACCCCATCCTTACCTGTGGCGGTAAATCAATAACACATACATATATACATAAATATACACAGATGTATATATATATAAACACATTATTATTATTATTATTATTATTATTATTATTATTATTATTGGTTCAATTTGTACTTTTACCCGAACTAAACCAAATGCAACCAAAACCTAACCTAACCTAACTAAACCTAACCTAACTAAACCTAACCTAACTTACCCTAACCTAACCTAACTAAACCTAACCTAACTAAACCTAACCTAACCAAACGACAGTCAGAATATCCTCACCACCTCACAGCCAGGTTCCAATAATCCTTCTCCTCCTTTACTTTTATTCCAAAGGGTAGATCACCTAAGAACAGCGGCTCATGAGGAAGGAGGGGGAGGACGGGGAAGGGGGGGGGGAAGAAAGGGGGGAGGGGGAAGGGGGAAGAGAGAGGAAAAGGGGGGGAGGGGGTAGAACAAACTCCTCTTGCCTGCACCAACACGCAAGAAAATTCCACACAGGTAAAACAAAGTTGAGGTTACGGCTAATTAGACAAACTGAAAAGACGTGACATGAACGCCGACTGATTCCGACTAGGTTGTGCGTGTGTGTGTGTGTGTGTGTGTGTTGCGTGCGTGTGTGCGTGTGTGTGTGTGTGTGACCATAAACTCGCCACCAGTACAAGCAATAAAGAATGTCTTCTTCTTGTTCCTCCCTCACTCCCTTCGTCGTCAGTTAGGATCGTCCCTTCTCCCAACCCTCATGAACCCCCTCCCCCTCCCCCTCTCCCCATCCCCTCACGGCCCCCCTCCCCCCACGGCCCCCTCCCCCACGTCCCCCCTCATCCCTCCCCTCCCCTCACCCGTCAACTTGGTCTGGACTTACAGGTATGGTTTGGACAGGTGTTGGTTAAGTCCATCTCAAGTCTTCCTTTGTCTTGATGGCTACCAGTATACTCTCCCCTCACCTGTAATCCTGAGAGGTGAGGGAAGGACGTTCTACCCCTCACCTGTAATCCTGAGAGGTGAGGGAAGGACGTTCTACCCCTCACCTGTAATCCTGAGAGGTGAGGGAAGGACGTTCTACCCCTCACCTGTAATCCTGAGAGGTGAGGGAAAGACGTTCTACCCCTCACCTGTAATCCTGAGAGGTGAGGGAAGGACCTGCTAAGTTTTCCTTCAGGTTTTCTCAAGAATAAACTTTCCCTCGAGCGCAGTAAAGTCATGAACGTAGGGGAGGGAGGGGTGAGGAGGGGAAGAGGTTGTGGGGAAAGTTTAGCAAGAGGAGAAGTGCATTAAGGTGAGGAGACGTGGGGAGGGGGAGACGTGGGGAGGGGGAGACGTGGGGAGGATGTGTGGAAAGGGGGAGGAGGTGTTGAGAGGGGGAGGAGGTGGAGAGGGGGAGGAGGTGGAGAGGGGGAGGAGTTGAAGAGGGGGAGGAGGTGGAGAGGGGGAGACGTGGGGAGGAGGTGTTGAGAGGGGGAGGTGGTGGAGAGGGGGAGACGTGGGGAGGTGGTGTGGAGAGGGGGAGACGTGGAGAGGGGGAGACGTGGGGAGAGGAGCGTTGAGGGAGCGTGAGGAGGGGGAGATATGAGGAGGGAGGCGTGGGGAGGCGTGGGAGCCCCTAGCTGAGCCAATAGGTGGAAGTGACAGCCACTTTGGCGGCACCGGAGGGAACAAAGGTGGCTGGACAAGGCGGTGGAGGGTAATTAATGTGGCACCCACCTGACGACCCCGCCCACTCACCGCCCACTCCTCTCCATCCTCACGATCCCGCCCACTCACCGCCCACTCCTCTCCACCCTGATAATTACGCTCAATCGCCGCCCACTCACCTCTCAGACATTACCTGTTTTTCCACCCCACTCACCCGCTTCTCCACCCCACTCACCTGTTTCTTCAGCCCACCTCATCGGCCAGCCCACTCATCATCCACCACTCACTCCCACTCATCACCCACAGCAACCCATTCCCCAATCCAATCAACCCACCCCCACCCACTATCATTCACTTTACACACTCTCCCCACCCACTCAGTATCCGTTCTAACCCACACCACCCACACGAAACCCACCCTGCTGAGTCACCCCCCCCCCGCCCACCTATCACGGCGATTCGAACCTGAGACTCACGTATGACAAGTAGAAGTGAATTATTTTAAAGATTGAAATACAAAATTCTGAGACGTAATGTAATATTGTAATTATCGCTAGAGTATTGTAATTATCGTTAGAGTATTGTAATTATCGCTATACAGTATTGCAATTATCACTAGAGTATTGTAATTATCACTAGAGTATTGTAATTATCGTTAAACAGTATTGTAATCATCGCTATACAGTATTGTAATCATAGCTATACAGTATTGTATTCATTACCTTCCCCCTTATTTTAATATTGTAATTATTAACTCACTTCCATAAATATTGTCATTATCATCTCCTCCTTACTCCAGTATTGTCGATTATCGCCTAATCAAGCCTTCGTTAGCGGTAATTATTCGTCACTTCCATATTACAATGATAATTAAGGTGTTGCAATAATCCAATAATCAGTGTACAGTTATAATTTCACCAAACACGTACTATGTATTATTTCAATTATCACCTGACACCATGCACTACCACAATTATCACCTGACACCATGCACTACCACAATTAACACCTAACACCAAACACCACCACAATTATCACCTGACACCATGCACTACCACAATTATCACCTGACACCATGCACCACCACAATTAACACCTAACACCAAGCACCACCACAATTATCACCTGACACATTGCACCACCACAATTAACACCTAACACCAAGCACCACCACAATTAACACCTGACACCATGCACTACCACAATTATCACCTGACACCATGCACTACCACAATTATCACCTGACACCATGCACTACCACAATTATCACCTACCACTATGTAAGTACCACAATTATCACCCAAACAGGTACTTCAATGGCGCAATAATCAGCGTGCAGTATCGCAATTATCACCTGGCAGGTAGAGCAGTAATTACAGGTGTTTAGAGAAGGCGGGCGGGGCAAGCAGTGCCAGACTCTTAATTGGTGTTTGCCATATGGCGGCACTCAGGCGTGTAACACTGAGTACACACGACCCCTCCAATTAAAGCACACAACTCCACCGTGAACATGTGTGTGTATGTTGACACGGCCGCCACACATGCATTCACAAACCACACACACACACTGATGTACACATACCTGGTGACGAGGAGGAGGACGCCGCTGCCGCCCTATTTTCATCTTTTATAGGCTCGTACGTACGCCCCTCCACGTCCTTATACGCCACTTGAGTCGTCCGTAACCTACACGTACACGAGTCTTCCAACGTACGTACACACACATGCCCTGAAAAAAAAAATATGAATGTAGTTAAAGAAAATCATTATAATATATCGTCCGGAGTTGTTGCAAGCCTCTTGAAAATATGATTCGTAAGTGGGACTTTGTAGGTCTGTCTCTGTACACTTTAAATGACCCCCTTGATATATTATTACTATATTTGGATAAGAAAAAATATTACACCCAACTCACCCAAACTATAACTGATTATATCCTGAATATATAATAATGTAAGTTTATATAATGTTAATTGGGGAAAAATAAATTAATAAATCAAATGTAGGTTAATCTTACACCTTAGTTCACTCTTTACCACCATTATCACCACCATTATCACCACCACCACCACTATCACTTACAAACACCTCCCAACCTCTCTCCTACACTCAGTTCCTTCACTATCCCTCTTAACTCACTATAACTTCTACTGAATACATTTATAATCATTTAAAAAGTACTAAACTATCGTACTATATAAACGATACCTCTAAACCTACGATGATGTTCACTAGAGCGGGGGTTAAACTACACAAACTCACAGGCAATGTTAGCTAAAAAAAAAAAATAAAAAAAAATAAAATAATCGACTGGCAAGGCATTTTGGCGGAGGGGGAAAAACTGGCGTGGAAAAATGTGTACCCACTAATTGTCGATGGGCAATATCCGTGATAGGCCTCATTTGTGGGGTAATGGAAAGTCAACACACACTACCCCCTCCCACACCACGGATTAATAAGAAGGTTCGGGAGATGGTGGTGACGAGGTTGTTGATTAGTTATAGCAGCAGCAGCCGCCGCCTCCTGCCTGCTTTGTTGTTGTTCACTCAGCTGTTGTGTGTGAGGAAGGAGGGGAGGGCCAGGCCACTCGCTCACTAGTCCGCTGTATCCTCAAGGGGGCTTTCTTACCCCTACCAACTTCCCCTGCCCCACCCTATCCCCACTCATGTATTCATTAATCGTAGTACAAAATATATGTATCCATGCATAAATAAAACTCAATGGATGTAATTGGTTCAAGGTACAGGAGGAGGAAAACGCTGTGTCCAGTCATCCCAGAACTTGTGAATCATAACCAGATTTCTTGGTTGTTCTTGTGTTTCTATTCACTATTTGGTTACCTGGATAATATATATAAACTGTCATACATCTTAACCTAACTACAGCAGTATATCATATTATTCTTCCCTCCCAAAACACAAAGGTTACGATACTGTCCATTAGTTATGCCTGTACTGAAATAAATATCAAGGTGACGAGCTAACCATTGTCACCCTCGCTTCCCTTAACTGGATTCACAAAATTCGTGACTTACAACATTCCTGTAAATTGAAGATATAAAAACGTTCCTTAACACTCAAACCTAACCTAACCCCAACACAAACAACAACAACAACAACAACATCCATCATGGCGTCGGAAATAAACGAAGACTCTACCTAGACACTGTCACTTAGCACCCATAAACAGAAGCAATATAACGTGGATAATCTTAGTGAATCCGGACTCAGTGGTTCATATGGTCGTAACTCCTTCAACAGAGGGCCAGTGACACAGCTCAGATAGGGTGAAGGTCAAGGGAGGGGGGGATGTGCATTATATCGCTTTTTTTTATTGTTTTTTTTATTGTTGTTGTTTTCTATTATTGTTGTTGTTTTCTATTATTGTTGTTGTTTACTGTAGTGGCTTACCCTGGTGTATACCGTTCATTACATACTTCACACGGGGTCATGATCTATTTGTGTTCATGTTAGAATGTTCTGCTTAACCTATTTCTGACCTCATCTAATTTATCTTCGTATTATTTTTCTCTCTCTCTCTCTCTCTACACACACATCTTCCTCTGTTTCTCTTCTTTACCTCATCTCAATCATTATTCTCTCTCTCTCTCTTCACCATCTTTACTGGCGTCTATCTCCTCCCACCTCGTTCCTTCTCACCATAACATTCACAAACTTGGTCCATATTTCATCTTCGCTTCCCAAACTTCTTCTTGGAAACTGACACAATCTTTTGCTCACCGTGTCTGTGAATCATACCGCCGCCTCCTTCTGCAGGGTCCTCCTCCTTCTGCAGGGTCCTCCTCCCCTCCCCATTAATTCCCTTCATCTTTGTTCTTCTTGTCATTCCTACAATTCCCGTTGATCTCGTCAATTCCCATCATTACCGTCATTCCCATCATTCTCCTCCACTCCCATCATTCCTTAATTCCCATCACTCAATTCCTATCATTCCTTAATTCCCATCATCCCCCATTAATGGCCATCAATCCCCCGTCAACTCCAGCTCCTCCCCCACCAACCAATTGAACACACACACACACACACACACACACACACACACGAGAAAGGGAAGGAAACAAAGGCGTGATGAAAGAAGAGACAGAAGAAGAAGAAGAAGAAATGAGATGAGGAAGAAGAAGAATAGAAAGGAATGAAAAGAATAGAAAAATAATAAGAAAAATGTGAAAAAGAAATAAAAGTGGAAGAAAATAAGATAACCCTTAGACGTACATGATAACGAATAAGAAAAGAGAAGAGGAAGAGAACAATAAAGAGAGGACTTATAAAACACGGACAGTGGGCCAGAGATTAGCAGGGCAAAGTGCCACATTAAAGTTAAGCCAATTACCCATAATGCCAGGCTGGCCTCTGCGAAACCGCGCAAATTCTGTTTTTCCAACCCGTTTGAAAACTTTATTCCCGAATTATTTCCATGGCTTTAGGGAGGAGGAAAAGCACCACAGATATACACACTTTTTCCCTCTGTACTTGTGTGGAGAGAGAATATATTTACGGAAACGATATACTGATAGGGATAATGTTAAGGGTTACTTGTACGTCTGGCGGTGGAGAGGAGGAAAATTTTCGACCTGGTCCCCCGCGGTGTCAACTTCGTCGACTTCGTTGGGTTTGAATTACCCGCCCTTATGATTGGAAACGTTTAATGCAAATTGGCTTTGATTAAACTAACGGGCAAAGCACACAGCGGCGCGTATAACAGACGAGTGTGGTGGTAGTGGTGGTAGGGGTAGTAGTTGTAGTGGTAACAAGTCCTCTCTCCTCAACGCCCGGATGTTCTCTTGTTGATCGTACGGTGATTTGTATGATTTATACTTTTGTTTTTATTTGGATATTGTTCTCTCTTGTTTATACTGTATTCTAATTTATTGTTTATGCGAATGCTACTTTGTCTCCGTTTAGAATTTATTCGAATATTACAGTACTATTTTCTCCTCCATATTCTTTCAGAGTTTTCTGTTACTGTTTTGCTTCTCTAAATCATTGTATTCATATTTTCTTTTATATCCACATTATACTATTATTACTGAATATCAGTTGCGGATGACTTTAATTATCGCTATATTAAATGAAAATATAAATAAATGCAAGGGGATTTAAAATTACCCGATGCTCATTTTTTTTCTCTAAGGCGTAAACTTATTCCGTCTATTGTATTCAAATCCTGTACTAATGGGGTAATTTATATATTCCCTCTAATTCTATGTTATTCTAAAACACAAGTTAGAAAATAAGAGTAGAATTTACCTCTCGTTCTTTTCTTAAGTAAAATATAGATATATCTCTCTTCTTTAAAGAACTAGTGGTCGAAGCCTAGTAATACATTAAAACAATAACATCATCTCTGCTTAAACCGAATTCGTACTCTACAACACACACAGAGCCTTCATAAAAAAGCTATTCATTACCTCATGTGTGTCTACGGAGAGTTTTTCATCAATCTAGGCGTTATAAGACCTTGTGGCCTGGGTTTTATTAATCAGAGCGAGTCAACACCTTCAGACAGTCGACTATATATCACGTCTCCTTCACTGTCCGACTCAACACGCCTCATCTCTCGACACAGATGAGTAGATAGATGTATATAGAGATGAATTAGTCGACATATAGACAGATAAATGGATAAGTATGTAGATCGACTAATTTCTGTATTTACGTATTGGCAACTGTATGTCACTCAGTAAGGACGGATGATATAAACTTTACAAAAAATAATAATGAAAATAATAATAATTTGTGACTGTGTTAATGCAATGAAAAGTTTAAAATACCAAAACTTTTTAACGCAATTTTAGGCGTATTAAGCTAACGTGCGCGAAGGAGGTGCGCAGAGGACATGGCAGACGACTGTAAGACGATGGCCGGACGAATGATCTCCTAAGGCTACTATAAATATGATCACCAGAGGAATAATCGCTAGAAGGATGATCGCCAGTATTTATGAACGCCGGAGGGATGATCGCCAATATCTTGCGGGGCCGCCACTCCACAGCGCCCAACACAAGCCGCCACTATCTCTGCTCCTCATCTAAATTTCATTACATTCGGTGAATAGCGAAGGAAATTAATAGCTTAGCTGTGATGCTAGCAAACCAAGATGAGGCAGGGTGGGTTGTGGTGGGGCAGGGTGGGTTGTGGTGGGGCAGGGTGGGTTTTTGGTGGTGGGTCAGGGTGGGTGGTGGTGGTCGGTTTGGATGAGTTATGGGGGTGAGGAGTGGGTTGTGGTGGAGGGCGAGGAGCGGGTGGTGGTGGGGAAGGGTGGGTTATGGGGGCGAGGGTGGGTTATGGTGATGAAGTAAGGGGTGGAGGTGATGAGGTAACCCTGTAACTCCTTCCCTCTTCCCTGTAACTCAACATGGTCATTGTATGGCCACATGTTGAGTGGCAGAGTTGTGTGATCGTAACTCACGTCAGGTCTGAAGTTGGTCCAACGCCTCGAGGGCACGGAACTAACTGTGGGCGTGGTGAGGGTGGGAGAGGGGGGAGGGGGAGGCAGGAAGGATTGCGGGGGGAGGGAGGGTAGAGGAGAGGAAGTCAGGGAGGAATGAGGTAGGAAAGAAGAGGGTTGAACCCCACACCAAGAAAAATAATTTGGTGGTGGACATCGAGAGTTTAGTGGCGTAGGAAGGAGGGAGCCAGGGTGAGGGAGGGAGCCAAGGTGAGGGAGGCGAGCCAGGGTGAGGGAGGCGAGCCAGGGTGAGGGAGGCGAGCCAGGGTGAGGAGTTGGGAGATAACGAAGGAAGAAAGAAAATGAGTGAGGGAGCAAAGGAGGGATGGATAGATGGATAGAGAAAGTTACAGCAAAGGGATGGTAGTGCGGGAAGTGGAGAGGAGTGGTGATGGAGGGTATAGTGGAGGGGTGGTGGTGAGGAGGGAGAGAGAGAGAGAGAGAGAGAGAGAGAGCGTGTGAGTTGAGTTGAGTGTGAGTGTGTGTATGTGTGAGTTGAGAGTGTGTGTGTGTGTGAGTTGAGAGTGTGTGTGTGAGTTGAGAGAGTGTGTGTGTGTGTGTTATGATGGGGAAATTTTAACAACCACCCCTTCCACTGACCCCCTTCGTCACCTACTCCCTCTCCCACCTACTCCCTCTCCCACGCAAGCTCATCGCCGTGCCGTTAGTGGCAGCGGGCCGGCGTTATCTTAACGACCCCCTCCAGTAGTTGGGTCGTTACGGTAATCGTGTTGGACGTCGCTGCTCGCTGGCTCTTGCTTAACTGTTTCTACAAGGAGGTCGTGACCCTGGCCTTAAATACCTTCAGGAGGGGTAGTGGAGGGGCGGAGGATACGGTGAAGGGAACAGTGAAGGGGTGGTGGGTACAGTGAAGGGAACAGTGAAGGGGTGGTGGGTATAGTGAAGGGAACAGTGAAGGGGTGGTGGGTACAGTGAAGGGAACAGTGAAGGGGTGGAGGATACGGTGAAGGGGTGGTGGGTACAGTGAAGGGGTGGTGGGTACAGTGAAGGGAACAGTAAAGGGGTGGTGGGTACAGTGATGGGAACAGTGAAGGGGTGGTGGGTACAGTGAAGGGAACAGTGAAGGGGTGGTGGGTACAGTGAAGGGAACAGTGGAGGGGTGGTGGGTACAGTGAAGGGAACAGTGGAGGTGGTACAGTGAAGTTTGAACAAAATGTGGAGTTTTACACGGAGGAGGACCTGAAGGAGACATAGGTGGAGGGAGAAATCAAGGAGTAGTGGAGGAGGGATTGATTTTAGTAAGTGGAGGTGGAGGATTGGTTAACAAAATAGATTGGAAGATTAGAAGAATGGAAAGCCAAAGGAAAATACCAGAAGGAAAGAAATAGTTGAATAAATGAGTGAAGGACTAGAGAAAAGATTAGTAGATTGGTGGAAACGATAGAATGGAGGATTGGGAGGTTACGGGGGAATAAGCAGTATGTAGTCAATTGCCCCTCTATCCGCTATACACCGCCGCTCATTTAGCCAAACAGTCCCTCATTTGACTAAACAGGTTCTCGTTTGATTGATTATAGTCCATGCTTTTGTTTTGTTTAAATACAGTTCCTCTTCCAAAAAACAAAAATAAAAGTCTCCTGAATAAACATCTCACTTCTCACAACATTTTTGTTTTTGGTAAATACTGACCTGTAAATGACTAATCTCCGATATTAATTTGACAATGAAGTCTTCGTTGTTATGATGGAACGCTCATATTAATTTCATAAACGAAAATAATAAGTTGACTAAATATGTTATTCATTTGACTAAACACGTATATCCAATTGATTTACCTTGTTGAATTATGTAGGCTAATTATGTGTAAAACAAAAACAGAGCATTAATATGACCAAACACAAACCTTCGTTGAGCTAAACACAAGTTCTCATTTATCTCTTACGTTTATATTTACTAAAACAAAATATCTCATTTGACTTCAACCGTACACTACATTTTACACACACAATAAAGAAGCCTGATGATAACTACCACCGCTCTTCATTTACTCAGAACAGCAACCTTACATAAACTTAATTTGAGATTCGGCGCGATCTTGGAATCCTTTAGGCCTAGGGGGAAGGAGGGAGGGTTGGGGGGGGGGGGGGGAGATTGTTACTATTTTCACCATACAGACGACACGAACCAACTAAACTAACCCAGTCAAAGGTTAGTACATCACGAATTTAAGTCCATTTGTCTATGATATATTTCACCTCGTATGTTTAAACAAGCCCCTATGTCTATATACCACTAGCAAACAGGTCAAGTTAAAATTTTACTCCATGTTTATCTAGTTAACGAAATTCCTGATAATATTTCCGGTAAAATAATGTTCGCTTTAGGGATGGTGTCCGGTGTGGCTCCAATGACACAGGTGGTCTATTAAAGCATAAAGGTGATCAGTGTTACTTACCTGTGTGTCGTTTACTGAGCCGTCCGTGGCTGCTCCGGTCCGTCCGTCCGTCCTTTCACAGGTATCTAGGACAGTCCGTTCTCACTCTGTTTCTCATCACTAATAACCGAGGTCTTCCACACACAGGAGGCTCCGGCTGAGTCATAGTGGAGGAACAACACACAACCGAGCTGTTTTACACACACTAACAACCACTTAGTTTGTTACGTCTTTTCCCGAGTATATAGTAATCGAAAATCAAATAATTGTTTTTTTCTAATATTAACGCTAAGCAGAATATCACTAATGAAAGTAACGATCGACAGAACAAAATAAAATTAAAAAACTTGGTTAAGTTTCACTCCCGGGTTTGTAAGGGGGGAGGGGCGGTGAGCACCTCGAGCGAGTTGGATAATAAACGACATAACCAAAAGACGCTCACAAGATCGAAAACCCCAGCCCAGGCTAATGACTCCACCGACCTTCCCTCAAAAAATTCCCCACATGAGGCATTACGAGAGGGATGAAAATTAGGCCGCGCCTCATAAACGCCGTGACATCCGCAAGAGTTATAAGAGCCATAAAAATTTGTCATTCTTGCGGGAGGAGGATCAAGAGAAACTAAGTAGTGTTCGAAACCTTAAAAAAAAAAAGACTTGTGGCTATTGATGCTCTTTTGCACTAGTGAGAACCTTCATTTATTTTAATTTAGTAGATACATTTGTTTTTCTATTACCTTATCATTTTCAATTCCTAAATTTAATAGTCGGGCCAAATTATACACCAAGGGATTATTCAGTGTATATTCCTCATTTGAACAGCGTCTTAACGTTGTATACATTAAGGATGGCATTGTGTAGGGTTAGAATCTCATTTCATCTATATTTCCTCGGTAAAGACACTCACTATTTTTTCGTTTAAGTAAGACTATTTTTTATTTTTTACGTTCAAGTTAATAAGACACTGAACGTAATATATTTCAATAAATAAATAACGCGAGAGCTATAATATGTAAGACACGTTTCTATAACTTAATTTGGAGATAATGAGTAACTTAAGTAAACCAAAAACATTAAATTATAACATCCTAAAATGTCTTAGTTTCTTACGTATAACTTTAGTTAATTATTCAGTTTAAAGAAAATCACGTGTAAAGTGAGTTTAGGGTTTAAGATAATATTGTAAAGTACGTTTAGTAAATGCCAGAGATGATTATTGTTTTGTGTAGTGTTGTACAGCTGATGAGGCGTACAAACAACTGGCCTTAATGTGCACACTGACAATGAGGAGGGAAGGAGGAAGAGGAAGGCACAGGAGAGAGAAGAATGAGGGATATACAGGTGTGATGGCGTTAATCAGAGGTGAATATTCTTGGTATACCTGGAGGAGGGGAACGGAGGGGGGGGGGGGGGGGTGTTAAAGCTCCCTCAGCGAATTAAAATAATGAAAGGTTTCCGTGACCGGCGCCAGCGAGCAAATACCTTGTCTTTAATTATAAAAACTCCAATCCCTTCCACCCTCACCCCTCCCTTACCTGCCCCCTTCACCACTAACAGCGTCAGCAAATACCATAAAATTGCAAAACCTTTTATCCTGATTAACATGAAATTACCAAGAAAAAGAAAAGGGAAAATCAAAATATAAGAGGAATAATGAGTGAAGGTGGATAATATCTGGATAAAAGGTGGATAAGGTGAAAGAGGAAAAGATAAGAGATGGATAAGAAGAAAATGGATAAAAACAAACCTGCTGAATTAAACTTAAGAGAAAAACAAAAGCAATATAAAGATCCGTAATATTGTTTGAGGTTTGAGTCGATTCGTTTGGTTGTACTTGAACACATAAACTGGTTGTAATCTATAACATGTTATTTTTCTTACTTAAAATTATATACCTGTAGTTATAGTTAGTCAAATGAAACTAATTATACTACACGTTACTCTTACAGTATTTAGACAAGAATAAGAGCTATTTTGTACCAGAACTCTTAATAAGTCCTCATAATTTCATACAAAATAGGTAATTTCTTTGATTTCTCTCAGCATAAAAGACAATTGTAATCACCTGTTAATTGAGGTTATTTGGTAATAGGTTAATTATCAATCAAGGTGTGTCTGTACAGGTAAATAAGACGACAAAATCTCATAATTAATTGTTGTTTATTTCATGAATTACTACACAGTCTTACAATAAGCCCACATAAGGTAGTACAGGTTAGTGATACTGGTGGAGGCTGGTTAACACTGCGCCACTATCAAGCGTCAGGTGTTGGGTTGACGAAGGCGAGGGAGGTGTCAGTTCTGTGGGGGTGGGTCTGACTCCTTTATCTGGTAGGACAATAGTATGAACAATTTATACATCTATTGACCTGACATGACCTAAGTTTGGATAATTAAGGGTTTAAGATTTGTTTTCAACTTATTTGGATGTTTGAGGAGATATTTAATTGTCTCTATATAAATCCAGAGTATAAAAACGATAGACAAAAGAGCATCGAACTTACAGAGACTCGGTAGTATCGTTTACTTCTTCACGAATCTTATGTTTGATCAAGATTCTCAAAGATTCATTCGTCTATATATTTTTTATTAACTGAATATAAAATAAACAGTCTATGTAAATCCGAGGTTATGTTGTTTGGCATTCATACGTTACTTGAGACAGTAAATGCCTTCTCACATCCTCACCTGTTGGGAAATATTTATCTCTAGAGGTCAAAGGTCAAGATGGCACTGGTGAAAGAGACAGTACACAAAGGTCACAGGTCATTATATATATACGGAACACGGAACAATGAGGAGCTTATAACGAGAACATAAGTACTCAAATTTCTTCTTTGGTTTGTGGACTAAGTGTTTATGGGTTAAGCATATAAATACACTTAACCTAAATTTATATATATACAGTACATACAGGTGACCCAAAAGTACCTGTACACCTGTAATCATTAACACCATTTTACTGTAATCAAAACAAGGTAAATGTATTATTGATTATTACAGGTATACAGGGACTCATATATTACAAAATAATACAAATAAAACTAACATGATATAAATAATACATTACTTTGAAGCATTGATACATAAATACAATCATGGTAAGATATACATTGAAGGTGTCTACTATGATAAAAATAAAATAAACAAAAGAGTTTTATGTGTCTTATGGCCATCTTACAGTCATCTCCACACAGTTAATCCAGTTAATGAGACGGTTATCTATACATGCACGCTCGCGCACGCACACACATGAGGGATGACTACCACAACAGAATCTGGGGTCAGGTGGGGGGTCAGATTCATAAAAGATTGTATCCCTTAACTAGTGCTAATTAAACGTACCTAGTTAAGGTAGAGTCTCAGTGTAGTTTGGAGGTCATTTTGGGGATTTTTGTTGTGTGTTTTAGCTTCTAGTGACCAGGTAGGCAGGGGCGTGATCTGAGGGAAACAGATGAAATGTAAACAAGAGATTTAATCGTGAATGAACCCAATTATATATGAAGACAAGAGTGAAGTTAAGGTGATCAGCTTCCATTCTGACAAGTGGCTGGCGCACGCGAGTTAGTGGTAGAGTGAGGGGCCCGCTGTGTGAGGGGGCCGGGGGTACAGTGAGGAGCCCGCTGTGTGAGGGGGCCGGGGGTACAGTGAGGAGCCCGAGGTGTGAGAGAGGGCCGGGGGCTCCTCACTGTACCCCTGGCCCTCTCACACCGCGGGTTCAATATTCCTCATAATAAAAACAACCACAAGTGGCCTCAAAATCACACTTATCCTTTACCCTAACTAGATACGTTTACTTAGCACCAACTGGGAGACAAATTTAACTTACGTCAACTCTGTGAATCTGGTCACTGGCGTCCGACCACTTAGTGTTTGAGACCATAAGGGGATGTTGTAGTGACGACTCGACTCAGCTGGGAACACTGCACAACCCACGACTTAGGAATCACAGCTGGCGACTGACTAGACTTGTTACAACATATCGTACACGAGTCTGGTACATGTATTATACCACAGCGGGGGTGAGGGGAGCTATACAGGTGAGAGGAATGGAAGAGGAACTGTACATTTAGAAGGGGGGGGTGAGGTTGGAGGATGAACTATACAGGGGGAAGGGGGGGAAGTAGGGGGTGAGAGGAGGAGGGGGTGATAATATATACATACATAATAAAATAATAAACATTTTTCAAGAGGTCTTTAAAATAAATTACATCCTAGACTCACACTCTAGATGATGACGTGTTTAAACCCTTTATGGGGGGGGGGGGGGACATACGGAGGCTGTAACAAGCGTTGGGAGTCACAGATCAAGGGTGAGAGACAACAGCTGGACACGACCATTACTGGAGGAGGAGGAGGTGGTGGAGGAAGTGGAGGAGTAGGGGATGTGGAGAAGGAAGTGGAGGAGCAGGGGGTGTGGTGGAGGAAGACTAGAACTTACATCACATCACTTTGGTAGTTCTTGACTGGGTGAAGCAACACCACCAAGCTAGTACTGTTGACGGCTTATGTACAGTATATACACAGTAGTTTATACCCAGTCAGCTGTCGTGAGGCCCTGGACCACTGGCTCATATACTCGTAACTAACATAATGTACAGTAGAAATATTCATGATATATAAATTTATCATATAAATTCAATGTATAAATTTAGTATATAGTTAAGTCGAGTGCGGTGGTTCATGGTCCGTGGACAGGTGACTGTATGGGCCGGGTGGGGCATCACGTGACCATGGGCCGCTGTTGAGCTGCTGTGGGTGGTGGCTGCCCCTGTTGCTGTTGCTGTTGTGCTTGTTGCTGCTGCTGTGCCTGCTGTTGCTGCCCTTGCTGTCCTTGTTGCTGCTGTAGGAGCTGTGATGCCTGCTGTTGGGGTTGGAGCTGCTGCTGTGTGGGTGTGGTTGTGTGGTGATGGTGGTGGAGGGGTGTGGAGGTGGTGGTGGCGGCGGCGGCGGTATGCTTGCGGGAGTCGTCGATGATGGCAGGACCCTGTAGGCAGTGAGGAAATACGCATAGCTCAACCCAGGGCGAAGTGAAAGGGTGCGGTACTACACAAACGCACGCACAGGCACAGACACCCACACACATTAAACAAGACTATGGTGTTCTGGCAGTATACCTGGATTATTAAAAATGCAGAATATATTAGGTGAAAGCAGATTTCCTAAATTTTCTCTTGAACAAGGTTTTGTGAAGGGGTCGTGGGGGAGGTCGTGGGAGGGGTCGTGGAAGGGGTCGTGGAAGGGGTCGTGGGGGAGGTCGTGAGGGGGTCGTACGTACCTCAAGGCCGCCGATCTGCCGCTTGAGCTGGGCGAGGCTGGAGGGAGTACAGGCCATGGAGGCGAACACCAGCCGCTCCTCGTAGTCATACTCACACAGGATCTTGTTGTCACACAGGTAGAACTTGTCACCAACGCAGAACCTGTGTAACAACACCTGTGGTCAGGACCTGTGTAGTAACGCCTGTGGTCAGGACCTGTGTAGTAACGCCTGTGGTCAGGACCTGTGTAGTAACGCCTGTATAGTAGCTCCCGTATAGTAGCACCTGTGTTCAGACTTTAACTCTACCCATTACAGGTATTACGCTTTGTACATGTCACCCAATGTTTATTCAAGGTTATACTAACTTAATATTATCATCAACTAGTTCTTAAGACTTGGTGAATTCAGTTGAAGAATAGATGGTCAATAATTCGTCTATCTTGCCAGATAAAACAAATCCTCGCCTCAGAACAACAATGAAGACATTCTGCCGTGAAACGCTGAAGTGAAAAGACGCTCTGGTGTGGAGGGAAGACGGGCCAGGAATCAAGTCTTCCCGGCAGAACAAACAGACTGGGAGACACACAGAAAAAACGGACAAACAACAACAAAACCCGGACCTGCCATTCCAAATCCTAGACACGGCCGCCCAGTATTCAAAAATACTCGCGCGAAATGCGAGGGGGAGCTGCGCGCATTTGCTGGATATCCGCGAGAAAATACGAGCATTTGGTACAGGACCTCGGCGGGATTTGTGGGTGTGTTGAAGCTTACGGCCCGCGAGGGGGAATGTTGAATCTTTCTTCCGTATTTTACCGTAAGGAATAGACATTACCACATATTGCGATACGATTTTATATCATGTTTACCTTACACTCGTACGTGGTGATTCAGAGCCGAGCCTAGAATAATACCGAGGCAAGGAATACAAGTTTGAAATCTTCCCACTCCGTTTTACAGCGTCCCCCCCCCCCTTCCCTCCTCGCTCCCATGACAATCTCATTTGTAACGACACGCGTAAACCCGGCCACTAATTCACTCCATCATTAGCATGAGACTTGAATTTCTTACGTCTCTTTAGGTTAAGTCGTCGTAATCTCCACCACTCTAGTACACCCTAGGAAAATATATCCGAGAGAAGTTATCCATAGAAAACGAATATCAACAAAATCCTTCAATGTCTTCAACCAACACAGTGACTCAGAAAACACCACGAAAATAACCTATCACGTAAACAAGTGGATATTCGTATCAAACAAACAAGGGAAACTGGAGCTCTCAAGGAACCAGAGTAAACAAAGGGGGTCGGCATCACTGAGCCGCCTCCCCCTCCATGAATACGCCATCAAATCGGCTGCTCCAACACTAAACTTTTATAAATATCTCGAAACTCATTACCCTAAAATCCTACACGGAGCCTAATCAAGCGAGACCTAATACCCAGGATTTTAGGGCTTAACTGAAAGAAATGCTCCATCGAAGTTAACACGCAAAAATTAGGGGCCTTTGCATAGTAATTCTGGTGGGCGGGGATCAGTAGGGTGCCATGCCGGGGAGACGTGCTGCACCTCCCCTTGTCTTCTGAACACTGTCTTCTATGTATCGTGTATAAGGTATTTTCTTCTTTTTTCAGGGATGACTCAACTATACTATTAAAAAACACCAACCAGGTGATGTTCTTTCTCTCTACCTGAACAGCCATCTACTAAGATATAACATTAATTAGTGAAAAAAAATAACTATCAAGTTGTGTTGTTCATCTGTTTATTCTATCAATTTGTTTTAGAAAGTTCAACTCTTCCTCCCTCCCCTCTGAGGTATTGTGTTGAAACTTGTAGATAAAATTAGTAAGAGTTATGGCTGCTATGATATTATTATTATTTATCGTCAAACTCAAGTCAAAGGAGAAGAGGGTAATTAGGTTAGGTTAGGTTTTTTTAGGAATGCATCTCTTCAGTGTTTCAGGTGAAGTACTTTGTGTTGCTCCCTATCTTAACACACACACCACCACACTACACACACATACCCACACCACCACACTACACACACACACACACACACACACACTCACACACACACCACCACACTACACACACCACCACACTACACACACATACCCACACTACACACACATACCCACACCACCACACTACACACACCACCACACTACACCCACACCACCACACTACACACACACACACACACCACCACACTACACACACACACACACCACCACACTACACACACACACACCACCACACTACACACACACACACACACACACACACACCACCCTCCTGCCAGGGGTCATCTGCATGTATAACCTAACCCCTCCACTCGCCACTAATGTCAGGTTATAATGAGTCTTTAGTCGTCAGCTGTTTCTCTCCCTCCCTCCTTACTCTCTCCTGCCAGGGTGTTGTCTGCATGCATAAGGTGACCTTTCCACCACCACTAACTCACTAATACCAGGTTATGATGAGGAGTTGTGGCCATCAGTTGTCTCTCGCTTTCTCTCTCACTTATTCCTTCGTTTCTCCCTCTTTCCCTCTATCTCTTCTTCGCCTCCCCTCATCAGCACGTCCCCTCTGCCCCTCCCCTCACTTACACGTCCCCTCTGCCCCTCCCCACATCAGCACGTCCCCTCTGCCCCTCCCCACATCAGCACGTCCCCTCTGCCCCTCCACTCACTTACACGTCCCCTCTGCCCCTCCACTCGCTTACACGTCCCCTCTGCCCCTCCCCTCACTTACACGTCCCCTCTGCCCCTCCCCACATCAGCATGTCCCCTCTGCCCCTCCACTCACTTACACGTCCCCTCTGCCCCTCCCCCTCACCAGCACGTCCCCTCTGCCCCTCCACTCACTTACACGTCCACTCTGCCCCTCCCCTCATCAGCACGTCCCCTCTGCCCCTCCCCTCACCAGCACGTCCCCTCTGCCCCTCCCCACACCAGCACGTCCCCTCTGCCCCTCCCCTTACTAGCGGCCCCAGATCAGTGCTCCTCAATAGCTTAAAAACTACAGTCGTGGGGAGTAACAAACTGTCTGGCAGCTCCCTGACTCTTTACGAGGGGCTCACTGTCTCTGTCTGTTGGTGGGTGGGTGTGTGTGTGTGTTTCTGCTTGTGTGTGTGTGTTTCTGCTTGTGTGTGTGTGTTTCTGCTTGGGTGTGTGTGTGTGTGTGTGTGTTTTCATCTGTCTGTGTTAATCTATTTGTGTCTGTATAAACGTGTGTTAATCAATCTACCTGTCTATCGGTTTAATCTATCTATTGTCTCTATGTATAAAGGTAAGGTAATTTAAGTCTATCAGATAAACACTGTGCTCTAAAAGGTACAAAAATGACTCGATAAAATACTGTGATTTACTTCCTGGTTCGTTATGTAACCTGACTATAAAGGCATTGAGTTTTGTTTACATTTAGTGATGAAGTCATATAGCACTAGGCATTAAGTTTTGTTTACATTAAGTTATGACGTCATATAACACTAGGCATTGAGTTTTGTTTACATTAAGTTATGACGTCATATAACACAAGGCATTGAGTTTTGTTTACATTAAGTTATGACGTCATATAACACAAGACACTAAGTTTTGTTTACATTAAGTGATGACGTCATATAACACAAGGCATTGAGTTTTGTTTACATTAAGTTATGACGTCATATAACACAAGACACTAAGTTTTGTTTACATTAAGTGATGACGTCATACACCACTCTCCACTGCCTTGGTTCGTCAATGCTAAAATAACATATAATTCTTACTAAATCCAGGTTACTTCCAGGTAAATAACATACGTACACAGTAATTACTTCTCTAAGGTGGTTAAAGGTCTTAGTTATTTTATAGAGTTTAATGGGTGATTAGTGTAGTAAAGACTCAAGATAATATACCTGGTCAATGGCTAATTAGTGTGTGTGTACCTTTAAGTTCACCTTGTGTCTTCCTGTTGTTCATAATGTAACAATAGCACTGTTTCGACACCCTGGTTTTATTGTCTGTCTGTCTGTCTGTCTGTCTGTGTCTGTCTGTCTATCTGTCTGTCTGTCTGTCTGTCTGTCTGTCTGTCTGTCTATGTCTGTCTGTCTGTCTATGTCTGTCTGTCTATGTCTGTCTGTCTGTCTGTCTGTGTATGTCTGTCTGTCTGTCTATGTCTGTCTGTCTGTCTATGTCTGTCTGTCTGTCTATGTCTGTCTGTCTATGTCTGTCTGTCTGTCTATGTCTGTCTGTCTGTGTATGTATGTCTGTCTGTCTGTCTATGTCTGTCTGTCTGTCTATGTCTGTCTGTCTGTCTATGTCTGTCTCAAAATATAAATCAAAAAATAAATATACATATTCAATTAAGTCCTCTACTTTTATTTATTTCGAGGTAATATTTCCTTACCTGTTAATTGACTGAACACATTGGAGATTCAGGTAACACAGGTAGGTGAAGGAAGAGTGTGTTGGCGTTACTAGAGTGAAGGAAGAGTGTGTTGGCGTTACTAGAGTGAAGGAAGAGTGTGTTGGCGTTGCTAGAGTGAAAGAAGAGTGTGTTGGCGTTGCTAGAGTGAAGGAAGAGTGTGTTGGCGTTACTAGAGTGAAAGAAGAGTGTGTTGGCGTTGCTAGAGTGAAGGAAGAGTGTGTTGGCGTTACTAGAGTGAAAGAAGAGTGTGTTGGCGTTACTAGAGTGAAAGAAGAGTGTGTTGGCGTTACTAGAGTGAAAGAAGAGTGTGTTGGCGTTGCTAGAGTGAAAGAAGAGTGTGTTGGCGTTGCTAGAGTGAAGGAAGAGTGTGTTGGCGTTACTAGAGTGAAAGAAGAGTGTGTTGGCGTTACTAGAGTGAAAGAAGAGTGTGTTGGCGTTACTAGAGTGAAAGAAGAGTGTGTTGGCGTTGCTAGAGTGAAAGAAGAGTGTGTTGGCGTTGCTAGAGTGAAAGAAGAGTGTGTTGGCGTTGCTAGAGTGAAAGAAGAGTGTGTTGGCGTTGCTAGAGTGAAGGAAGAGTGTGTTGGCGTTGCTAGAGTGAAAGAAGAGTGTGTTGGCGTTGCTAGAGTGAAGGAAGAGTGTGTTGGCGTTACTAGAGTGAGGGAAGAGTGTGTTGGCGTTGCTAGAGTGAGGGAAGAGTGTGTTGGTGTTGCTAGAGTGAAAGAAGAGTGTGTTGGCGTTACTAGAGTGAGGGAAGAGTGTGTTGGCGTTGCTAGAGTGAAAGAAGAGTGTGTTGGCGTTACTAGAGTGAGGGAAGAGTGTGTTGGCGTTGCTAGGGTGAAAGAAGAGTGTGTTGGCGTTACTAGAGTGAGGGAAGAGTGTGTTGGCGTTGCTAGGGTGAAAGAAGAGTGTTTTCAAGAACTCCATTACAAAAGTTAGCTTCGTATTACTCTCCATAAACTAAAAATTGATTCGTTTAACTTAGAAATAATAGGACACACACACACACACACACACATCACCATCACCCTGACACACACACACACACACACACACACACATCAACACCACCATCACCCTGACACACACACACACACACACACACACACACACACATCAACACCACCATCACCCTGACACACACACACCACCGGGCTCATGTGAACGGGTTCGGACGCCGCCCTAACGACACCCCTCAAGTCACCTCCTGCCCTAATTAAACTAAACACCATCGGTAATTAAACTAAGTGAGGCAGTTAAAGAGCCGCGACTTGCGCAGATTAATTGGATAGAAAGAGAAGTTTGTTAAGGCAAGTGAATATTTTACTTACTTACTAGGAGAGAGAGAGAGAGAGAGAGAGAGAGAGAGAGAGAGAGAGAGAGAGAGAGAGAGAGAGAGAGTGTGTGTGTGTGTGTGTGTGTGTACAGTATGTGTGTTTCTGACTACATAATTCGTCTTAGGGAAACTTGAACACCCACAGGGGGTATGTAAGGTCATTAAGATCTAACCTAACGAAACCTAACCTAACCTACCCTGACCTGACCTGATCTACCCTACCCTAACCTCACCTGTGATTGCACTGTTGGCAGGCGAAACACTCAAGGTGGTAGACGTTGTTCCTCGCCCTCATTACCATCTCGAAGGCCGGGATCACCTTGGAGCAGGCTGAGCAATACCCTGTCGTGCCGAACAACCTGTAGGACGGACACCACACCTTCGTCAGGTAAATAAAGGTAAATTCAGGTGAAATCTGTGAAGTTGAGAAGAGAGAGAGAGAGAGAGAGAGAGAGAGAGAGAGAGAGAGAGAGAGAGAGAGAGAGAGAGAGAGAGCACACACACGCAGCAGAAGGCATCACTAACCTGAGGTAGTCACGGCGGCAGAGGATCAGGTTGCCCTTAGTAAAGAGAGTAGAGCCCACCTCCCCCAGGCGACAGTCACAACACCCACACTTGAGACAGTCCTCGTGCCAGTACATCTCCAGCGCCTTCAGCAGGTACCTGACGGAGGAAGAACCACACATTGTTAACGGAGATTCATACCAAATACAGTATACCTATGTATGTTTATCTACACTAAGTTTGTCCGCTATGTATTAATGTTACATATGTATTAGTATATGTATGCGTTATGTATTTTCTAGTGTTTCTGTACTTACTGTATATGTGAATGTTGCAACCCTACAAAATACAGCTACCCTACAATGCTACATCACTCACACACCTACAACAGATGTTTTTCCCCTACTACCAACATGAGTACACCTGTAATTAACTAGTACACCACAGGTAAACACGCACCTGTCGTTGATCCGCTTGCCACAGCCGGCACAGTCTTGCGGGCTCGTGTTGCGCTCAGTCTCCGCCGCCGGTTTCATCGTCATCTGCAACAGAAAGCAACATGCAACACTGAATACCGTAGACTGCAACACACCTGTCAACAGTAATTACCTTCACACGTATGTAAATTAGTAGTTGCCTAATTGTTGATGTAATATATTTCCTTTTCCGAAATGAATTATAGTTAAGGAAATAACTATCAATAAATATCTAAGTCATAATGATAACAATAATGATATTAATAATGAATATATATCCATATCCGGCTTATGGTAAAATTAATAACACCAGTTATACAGTACAGCCGGATAGCCAGAACTAAATCACAGCCATAAACCCATAAACCATCCCTTTCTCCCTCGTGCGAAAAAACACAACCAGTTAAGTCAGAAAATAATAATAATAATAATAATAATAATAATAATAATAATAATAACAATAATAATAATAATTAACGGTTTATTGAAAGAGCTTGGCAGCCAGAAGGCTGGTGAGACTATAGAGCCGAGGGGATGGATAAGTGAGCAAGCTTTTATTTAACGTCATCCTTCATATAAGAACATAAGAAAATAAGGAGTCTGCAATAGGCCGGTTGGCCTGTGCATGGCAGCTCCTGTCGAGAGTTACTACCACTCTCTATCATCCATGAATCTATCTAGCCTCCTTTTGAAACTTTCCAGAGTTCCCGCGCTTACTACAAAGTTGCTAAGCTTGTTCCACTCGTCCACCACCCTATTTGTGAACCAGTTTCTTCCTATCTCCCTCCTAAACCTAAACTTATCCAACTTGAATCCGTTGCTCCGAGTCCTATCCTGCTCGGATATTATAAGAACTTTATCTATATCCCCTTTATTGATTCCTTTCACCCACTTAAGTACTTGTATCATATCTCCCCGCACTCTTCGTCTTTCTAGGGAATGCAAGTTAAGTTTCTTTAACCTATCCTCATATGGAAGGTTTCTAAGTCCCGGAATCATTTTTGTCATTCTTCGCTGCACCGACTCTAGTGAATTTATATCCATTCTATAATAGGGGCACCAGAACTAAACAGCATAATCGAGGTGTGGCCTGACTAGCGCAAGATATAGTTGCAATAAGACCTCTGCACTCTTGTTAGTTACACTTCTAGATATAAAACCCAATACTCTGTTTGCCTTATTTCGAACATTAACGCACTGTTTTCTCGGCCGTAGGTCCGGGCTTACAAGTACCCCTAGGTCTCTTTCACAAGTCGACTTCTCTAGGTTGATGTTGTTAAGGCTGTATACATTATAAGTATTTGTTCTTCCAATATTAAGTACGCTGCACTTGCTGGTGTTGAATTTCATTTGCCATTTTTCAGACCACCCCTGCAGTTTATTTAGATCCTCCTGTAATGCATTTGCATCCTGCCCTGAATTAATCTGCCGCCCTATTTTGGTGTCATCTGCAAACTTGCTTAAGTCACTGCTGATCCCAGTATCTACATCGTTTATGTAGATTATGAACAAGAGTGGACCTAGTACTGACCCCTGGGGAACCCCACTGGTTACACGGCCCCACTCAGATTTGACACCATCTACGCTGACCCTCTGCGTTCTATCGGTGAGCCATGATTTTATCCAAGTTAGAACTTTCCCCTCGATACCATGAGCCTTAATTTTTCTCAGAAGCCTCTGATGCGGTACTCTGTTAAATGCTTTGTTAAAATCTAAGTAAATAACATCGTAATTTTCGTCATTATCTACTACCTCGAAGACTTTCCTAAAAAAACGTAAGCAGATTTGTTAGACAAGATTTTCCCTTTGTAAACCCATGTTGAGAGCCGTAGAATAATTTGCTTTTCTCTAGATGCGATCGGATGCTATCTGCTATAATTGATTCAAGAAATTTCCCCACTACTGACGTCAAACTGATCGGCCGGTAATTTGACGCTGATGCTCTGTCTCCCTTTTTGAATATGGGTACTACATTTGCCTGTTTCCACAAGTCTGCCACCACTCCCGTGTCTAATGATTTTGTAAATAAGTTTATGAGGGGTCCGCTAATCTGTTCCCTACACTCTTTCAAGACTCGAGGGAAAATTTCATCCGGCCCTGGAGATTTCGTTTTCTTTAGTTTATTTATCTTCTTAAGAACATCCTCTTTTCTGATAATGATATTCTTTAATTTCTCTTCTTCCTTTCCCTTAAATATCAGTTCCACCTCTGGAATTTCATCGCAAATTTCTTCTGTGAAAACTGATAAGAAGTAGCTGTTCAATGCTTTGCTTATTTCTTCACTGCCATTTATCACTTCTCCCCTCCCTGACTTTAAAGGCCCAACTTTATCCTATATACCTGGAAAAACCCCTTGGGATTCGCCTTGGATTCCCTTGCTATTTTCATTTCATAGTCTCTTTTTGCTTTCCTTACATTTTTCTTAACATTCCTAGATAGTTCATTTTACCTATTTCTGAGATGCTCCTCCGCTCCCTTTAAGTTCTTATATATTCCTTTCTTTATTCCTATGTCATGTTTAAGTTTTTTGGTCATCCACCTTGGCTCATTCTTATTTGACCTAATTTTTCTGTATGGTATATTTTGTTCTTGTGCTTTATGTAGTATACTAGTCATGATCAATTGTTGTGTCATCTATGACCTCACCACTTCCTACTGGGGACTGACGTGACTGTTCCCAGATGACCTCACTTAGGTACCTTCTTAACCCCTGATAATCCGCCAACCGAAAGTCTGGGGCTCTGACCATATTGTCATTGTTTTTCGTTTCCCAATTTAGGGTGAACCTGATTTCTCTGTGATCACTGTTACCTAGTTCTTCCCCTACTATGATATCTCTGATAATATTTTCTTTATTTGTTAATACTAGGTCTAATATATTGTCACCTCTAGTAGGTTCTGTAATTAGTTGTTTCAAAAAATTGTCCTGTACTGCGTCTAGGAAGTCTTCAGATTCATAGTCGCCTACAATGTTGTCCCAGTCAATATTTCTGAAGTTGAAATCCCCCATAATGCACAGGTTGTTATATTTTGCTGCCCTACCCATTTCCTGCCATATGGGCTGAGCTGCTTCTTTGCCAAGACTTGGGGGCCTGTAAATCACTCCCATAATTAGTTTTTCTCTTCCTTCCGTGATTTCTACCCACACAGACTCGGTTCCTATTTCACCCTTTATTGAATTATTAATACAACATTTTAATGTATCCTTGACGAAGAGTGCGACCCCTCCCCCCTTCCTACCTTCCCTGTCCTTGTGAAAAAGGTTGTACCCTTCTATGTGGTTTCTGATAAAAAAATTTTGCTCGCCAGATTCATCCAAGTTTCGGTGATTGCTATGACGTCTACATTCTCGGTACATACAACCGCTCTCAGCAAGTCTATTTTATTTCTAACGTTCCTACTGTTCGTATAGTATACATTTAAACCTACCCTTCCCTGGTCCTGTTTTACCCCTTGTCCTGAGCATCAGAATCCTACTCTTGTTTACTATTGGATCCTAAACCTATAATAGAACTCCTATAGTCTCCTGTATTTCATTGGTATTTATATAATTTTAATAGAAACACTAGCTATATATTTGTAAACACTCACTCCATCGTCAATGTTAACTTGCTGTAAAAAAAAACCCTACATTAAATTAAGTTTTCTGCCTTTTTATGTGTTTTATTTTACCAAGAACAATATTTTCCCGCCGAAACAACGCCATGTGATCTGAGACACTGAACACGATCAGGGAACAGTGAGTGGTACTGTTGTCTCCCGCCATTCTTCGTGACGTTCTCCTCTAAGACGGACGACATTCTAGGGTGACAGGACGAGCTCTACCTAGATCCTGAGGCTTCCCCTTAACCAGGAAACCTCCCAAGAATGCGTAACTTTTTTTTTACATTGAGAAGTATGGCGGATGTCAGGAATGAGTATTATTATTTGTGAGGAATATAAGAATCATTGAAAGACGAACGTTCAGGGTCTTGAGTTAGGGAATTTATAATATATATATATTGAACGCGTGTTAAATTAAGAGTCGGATTAACATTCTTGTGATAATTAATATTTGCATGTCACGTCAATTAAATAAACTCCTATCTCTCTGGTTTTCATGTTACCTGAATGAGTGACGTTAATTAAAAGGTGATTAACTGAAATACCTGAAGGTGAATATAGTGAACTGGGTAGGTGGCGGTCATGAACCAGGGGCGTCAACTAGCAAGGGTGGAGGAGGAAGGAAGGCCATCGACCACAGCGCCGCCATCACCACTACCACCGCCGCTATCACCATCTTACCACCACCATCGAGTAACAACAACCACTCCTACAGCTCAACCTTAAGTCCCAGGTATTCTCACGTTAAAAATCTTCCTCGTTACCTGGACTGTGACGACGAATCTCTCCCCTAAGCCACGACACAACTTCTCGACCTACATGAAACCCAGAATTCCCGTGAGTCTGTTGCCGCCATTACTGTAGAGCGAAGTGACTTAACTAACACGAAACACTCACAGCATAAGTCTTGGAGGACGTGTGGTTGACCTTGCTAGCGATAGTTTATAAATCATCTTCCTCAATGGGTTAACTCACCGTCCTCAAAGGGTTAACTCACCGTCCTCAAAGGGTTAACTCATCGTCCTCAAAGGGTTAAATCCTCGTCCTCAAAGGGTTAAATCCTCGTCCTCAAAGGGTTAAATCCTCGTCCTCAAAGGGTTAAATCCTCGTCCTCAAAGGGTTAAATCACCGTCCTCAAAGGGTTAACTCATCGTCCTCAAAGGGTTAAATAATCGTCCTCAAAGGGTTAAATAATCGTCCTCAAAGGGTTAAATCATCGTCCTCAAAGGGTCAAATCATCGTCCTCAAAGGGTCAAATCATCGTCCTCAAAGGGTCAAATCATCGTCCTCAAAGGGTTAAATCATCGTCCTCAAAGGGTTAAATCATCGTCCTCAAAGGGTTAAAGCTGTGGGCATTTCTCTTTACGAAATAAATGTATGTATCCTCAGCTTAACTTTTACAGTGATATGCTTCTATATACTTATGAAATGTTCTGTGTGTGTGTGTGTGTGTGTGTGTGTGTCATTCAATAAACAGAACACTACCACCACTACCCCAAGCGTATAAGACATTAACACCTACTCCAAGCTGTGGTCACATTACATTCAATATTTACATCACGTGAGAACATTCATGAATACAGAAAATATTGTCAACACCTTTTCATAATTAACCCTGTTTACCTACGAGGATTGTGACGTAAGCGGTTCATTCACGACCAGGTGTATATCGTGAGTGAAAAATGGTGAAAAATTAATAATATTTACCACGCTCTTACACCACTAATAAACGCAATGATTTTTCCAAGTAAATAACAGTGACTCGGTTCCTTATGAATAATTAAATTTAATCTACTAATGAACGCGGTGGGTGGAGGTGCAGCTTGCGTGAGACGTTGATGGTGTATAATGTTGATTTATCGAATAACAACACGAACAGATATGATAAGGTTATGAGACTCGCAGGTGTATAGTCCTAAGGTTCGATACCCGTCCCGAATCGAGGAGCGAGTCTCATTAACCTTTACACACCTGGCCATAAAGTACACTGCCAGGTGAGGTTATTTATGGTGAAGTAACTCTTTAACTAAACACCCTGTCCTACTTATATTATTAAAGATGTAAAATACTAATACAAAAAATTAATTATACGTTACTTCATTATACCTACGCAATTAATTCTTTAAAAAATGCTAAACAGAATTGGGTTAAATTAACTTAAAGGGAAAATGTATAATAGTGTAGTGATTTGTACAGATTTGTATTATAATTTGTTTTTATTATTAAACACCGAAGTGTGAGGGAGGGTGTGAGGGAGGGTGTTGAGGGTGTGTGGGAGGGTGTTGAGGGTGTGTGGGAGGGTGTTGAGGGTGTGTGGGAGGGTGTTGAAGTGTGAGGGAGGGTGTTGAGGGTGTGTGGGAGGGTGTGATGGAGGGTGTTGAAGTGTGAGGGAGGGTGTTGAGGGTTTGTGTTGAGGGAGATGTGGATAATGTGAGGAAGGATGTGGATGAAGAAAGAGGCAGAATGTGGATGAAAGTATGTGAGGGAGAATGTGGATGAGGAAAACACACAACGTAAAGGGAAGGAAAGAGGAAGAGGAAGAAGAAGAGGAGGAAGAAGAAGAAGAAGAACAGGGTGCTGGTTGAGTTGATTAATAACACCCAGCTTGATATTATACCGACCTTCAACAAATGCCATCACCACCACAACACTGAGAGGGCCGCCCGCACCCACGCCCACGCCCGCACCCACGCCCACATCTTTACACCACGTACAGAACCAAACACACCAAGTGCTTGAATACCTCTCAGTAATATTCAATACCTTAACATCCACCGGGGACTCTGTTATACACACCCTTTGTGACCTCCACTCTGTAATCCTTTTGCACTACCGCTCACAGGATGAGTATGGGATGTACAATAAACTAGCCGCTGTACGTGACAAAATTCAAAATTGAATCCTTTTACACTGTACCCACGCCCTCAAGCACACTCACACCGCCTCCAAGCTCGTATAGTGTAAATAATAATCATAATTATCGCCATAATTAAAAATGTTATCAACACACTTTAGACAAAATCCAGTCTACCAGAGGAGAGACAGATGGTCATGTTGCAGTATTCAACTTCTGCAATTATTGAGTATATGCAAATTAACTCGATCAAAGATAGATTAAGAAAGTTTAAGCGGAGAGTCTACACGGCCTCTCATAACCACCAGTCGGGGATATTACAGTAGTTAATCGTAGTTAGTGGTAGGAGTAGTTAGTGATCAGGAGGGCAGAGTGAACGTATAAAGATCTATGAAAATTCTACTATGGAAACATATCTCATCCGGTACAATTTTTTTTTCAGATTCTCAAAGTTAGGTTAAATTATCCTCAATAACTCGTAGAATCTTAAGTGTAAACAGACGAACATTTCAGCTGTGTTGTTTGGTTGGATTATTAATGACTCGGTTTAGGCGTGTTCTTAATGTACTATGTGGTTATTATGACATGAAGTGATTCTTGATGATACTGTGTGATTCTGCGATATAATCCGAGTAAATTTATGTGATTCTATGTTACTCTTCTTCCTATTGTCTCACTATTTCTTTCTTTTCTCACTCCTTCTCTTCTCTGTTCCTCCCTCTCCCTGTCATTCTCACTCCTTCTCTTCTCTCTTTCTCCCTCTCCCTGTCATTCTCACTCCTTCTCTTCCTCCCTCTCACACACCTCCTCCACACGACCTTTCAAGCGCCAAAGTTCAAGACAAATTGATTCAATCTTTAACTAAACATAAATTATAATTACTCCCCTTCTCCCCTCTATCCATCTCCCCTCCTCCCATACTTCGAGACTGTAGGTGGGAGGGGAGGGGAGGGGAGGGGAGGGGAGGTTAGTGGGACAATTTACCCCCTCCCTCCCCTCAACCCCCTACCCCTAAACCTTCAATTTCCCAACACTACAAACAGACAGACACACACACAGTCATAACCTAACCAAATTTCCCTCACAAATATCCCTATGGGTCCATTATGATCCAGGCCAGCGAGCCAGTTTAGCAGAGGCTGGATCGTGGACACACCTGCCCCTCTATAAAGGATTACCTGTAACTCACCTGCATGATGAACCAGTGTACGAAAAAAAAATAAAATCGAAAAAAAAAATTGAAATAGGACCCACAAAATTTTAAATGGTCGTTTTGTATGGGGGAATACTTTCTGTTTTTAACTACGTGGATGAATTTTTTTTTTTTGGCAATTGTGAATGTTTGAGAGGATATATAAATTATTGAATGTATAAATAAATACAAATAAATAAATTATTGTATAGGGATTTATTTTAATACGTACTTAGCAGGAAGATAATATATATACATACATACATACATACATTTATTTTTTTTTCAGTTACGAATGTTTAACTAAAATAAACATTCATAAATAAGCAAGTAAATATAAACAAACAAACAAAACAGAGATTATTTAAGGGTATTCAATTACATCTCGTGTGATAATTATAAGGAAAATAATTATTAAGTAACTTATACCGAGTGTGTTAAGGAGAGTGCGTTAGGATGATGGTAAGTGCATCAATTAAGAGAAAATTTCGAGTGCGTTAAATAAAAAGAGTAAAGCTTCTACCATAATTAAGGGAAGATGTTTACTGCCCTAATTATGTAATCAATTAAGAAGAGAATTTTTTAAAGCTGTATAATTAATAGACAATAATTAAGATGGTTAATTACTTTTAAACACAGGTGACTTAATTAAGGTGTAATGATGATAGTGAGACCGGTAATTAAGAGCTGATCTTTAACACCGAAATTAGTTAGGGATATGTACGCCAATCACCATGTTTACAGGTAATAATTGGGAGAATGTTTTGTCGATTCATAAACCTAAACTAAACTAACCTAACCTAACCTAAACTAACCTAACCTAATCAAATCTAACCTAACCTGACCTAATCTAAACTAACCACCCTTTAGGGAGCTTAACTCGGGTTAGAGTAAATAAATTTTCACTTCCTTGTTAAGTAGAATTCTAAGATAAATTATACAATATATTCATTTCCATATTAATTCGTTTCTTTAATTAATTGTTTCTGTAACTATTAACTCCCTCTGTCACTTATCTCTTGAATAAAATAGAATCACTTTAACATTATCTTAGCCTCTGTGTTGTGGTGACGAGGTGTGTTGTGTGTCGGTGGATGTCTTGGCGGCGGTTATGAGCAGCCGCCAGCGTCGTCAGGAGACGCCATAGGTTGGATGGGTATATTATGAACGATAGGGGTTGGGTGTAAACGGGACTGCCCAGTATGGACCAATAGGCCCGCTGCAGTTTCCTCCATTCTTATGTTCTTGTGTTCAGTGTCGTCGGTAAGCCGCCAGCATCGTCAAGAAGCCGTCATCGTCGTCAAGAAGCCGCCATCGTCGTCAGTAATTCGCCAGCATCGTCGGTAAGCCGCCAGCATCGTCGGTAAGCCGCCAGCAACGTCAGTAAGCCGCCAGCATCGTCGGTAAGCCGCCAGCATCGTCGGTAAGCCGCCAGCATCGTCGGTAATTCGCCAGCATCGTCAGTAAGCCGCCAGCATCGTCAAGAAGCCGCCAGCATCGTCAAGAAGCCGCCAGCATCGTCAAGAAGCCGCCAGCATCGTCAAGAAGCCGCCAGCATCGTCAGTAAACCGCCAGCATCGTCAATAAGCCGCCAGCATCGTCAAGAAGCCGCCAGCATCGTCAAGAAGCCGCCAGCATCGTCAAGAAGCCGCCAGCATCGTCAAGAAGCCGCCAGCATCGTCAGTAAACCGCCAGCATCGTCAGTAAGCCGCCAGCATCGTCAGTAAGCCGCCAGCATCGTCAGTAAGCCGTCAGTATCGTCAGGAAGCCGCCATCACCATCAGTACTCCGCCATCGTCGTCAGGAAGCCGCCAGCGCTGCCTTACCACCCACCCACAGAGACCCACGGACCAGATGCTCGAACACCCACACGATAAATTTCCCTCAAAGTTAATTATGTAAAAACGGCATCTAACTTGTACCCCTCCTCCCCCTATCTAGTACTGCGTGAACATAATCTTATTCGAGTCATAGATCAATTTTCACGCCATTTTACGATTTAATATGTGTGTATAAGATTACGTTAATCAATTGGATCACCTCTGACATCTTCAGTTACGAACGTTTGTGAATCCGGAGTCCAGGAGCTAAGCGCCGGAGACCATGCGTGTACCGGAACGTATCTTAAGTTGGTTAGGTTAGGCTAATTTACATATAGTTCATCAACACATCATAACAGTTACCTGAATTTTACACTACGTCATGCACATCTTAATGACATTTACCTGAGCTGTACACCTTGGTAAGTAATTATTCATGACAGTAAACTAATTATTCATCTCATTATGTAGTTATTCAGGACTATTACCTTAATCTAACACTACATCTTGGAAAATTATTCATGGGTAAAGTTTTCACATTTCGTTATGCAATTTTTCATGAGGGTTAGACCGATTTGTGTTTAGTACAATACCGATAACAGTGGAGGAAGCAGGCCTATAGCGATCGGTACAGCTAACACATAGGCCTAATAAAACACAGATGAAGGAAATGAAGAAATTTTTGTTAATGTACCGAGACTTTCACGAGAAGTTTCCTGAGTGAGAGGAAGAGTTTGGCTGTGTATCTAGGAAGCCTTGTGGTGGCCAGTGATTCCTGCATCAGCGCTCTGTCACCCTCTTCTGGAGTTGGTTAGGTCTTCATATAACCTGGGTTCATATTTTTCCGAAGATACTAACCGAATCTAACCCGACTTAATTTAGCATAACCGAACCTAACCCGACTTAATTTAGTATAACTGAACCTAACCTGACTTAATAAGCTTTACTTGTAACGTTTTATTAAGCTTTTATCTGTAACGCCTTGAAATGCTTGTTAAAGTTTCTTCTTTCAGTCTGTAATGCTCTAATAAGCTTTTATCTGTAACGCTTTAATAACCCTTAACCTATAACTCTGTAATAAGTTTTCACCTGTAACGCCTTATCAAGATTTTACCTTTAACGCCTCATTAAGCTTTACCTGCAACATGCTAATAAGCTTTTTAAAAACTTTTCGGTGTTGTATATACCAGTTAGACAAACACACTATCGGGTAAACTTCCAATAATAATAATAATAATAATAATAATAATAATAATAATAATAACAATAATAATAATAATAATAATAATAGTAATAATAGTAATAACAATAATAATAATAATAATAATAATAATAGTAATAATAATAATAACAAGGAGACAGTAACTCCTATTTGCATTACGTTTTTATATACGGAAATATAACAACAACAGTATGTAACAAAGAATAAGCCCAGGTAAATATAATTAGCGTATATAATTAAGTGACGCAATATAATCGATCTTCAGGTATTATTATGTTAAGGAAATATAACAAACTGGGGTAACTATAATCGGTATTTTTATATAATTGAGTAATTAAGTAATAGTAGAGGTAGAATAATAGTAGACGTGTAGAGTCACAGTACAGGTAGAGTCGTAGTACAGGTAGAGTCACAGTACAGGTAGAGTCACAGTACAGGTAGAGTCACAGTACAGGTAGAGTCTCAGTACAGGTAGAGTCACAGTACAGGTAGAGTCACAGTACAGGTAGAGTCACAGTACAGGTAGAGTCACAGTACAGGTAGAGTCACAGTACAGGTAGAGTCTCAGTGCAGGTAGAGTCACAGCACAGGTAAAATAATCTATTTACAGGTGATATAAGTTGTGGTGAAAATTGAGAATATTTTCGTGACCCAGGCTGCCGACACTCCTTGAATATATTAATGGTTTCTTATCAGGGATTAAGTGTATATTGTGTAAGGCTGTAGGTACACTTTACAAGGCCTTCTATACACACACACTCTCTCTCTCTCTCTCTCTCTCTCTCTCTCTCTCTCTCTCTCTCTCACACACAGGGGCCAGCTTTGAACCCCAGATACGACCCCTTAAAACAACAACAAACAAGGGAGTAAACCATTATAAAGAATCTTAAGGACGAGACACACACACTCCCTTAACTGGTACATTAAGTAAACTGATCCAGTCGAGTGTCTTAGTGCAATTCGGATTACATTTTTTGTCATATTTTCGTATTCTTTTTATTTATTTACCTTGCGTCAGCCAATTAGGGGAGAGTATCTTTTAGTTATATCACTCAATTGTTACGAGGAAAATTCAACGTACAGGTGTTTGAGGACCAGGACACGAGGCGGCGCTGAACACTTAAACATCAAAGACTACCGACCGCAAAAATGTAGCCGCACCTCCACCCAGCAGGATTTCGTTTTCAATTTATTTATATCTTTTGGTTTGAAATTATGGCCAAAGTTGAGGAATTTTGTAGGTTAAGTGATTGATCATAAGGATAATACTGTAATAGGTTATGACACAAGAGAATAAACATTAAAGTACATCCTATATACGGTTGATATTTGGACGCAGTATGAATAGTGTCTTGAAATTGACTTCTCTACTCGCTGTTTACCCATCAGGATACGAGGCTAAAACATTTCTGTCCACTGAAACTGACCTAAAATTACCTTACTAAGAGAAGGACACTTAAGTTTATTAACATGAGATATACCTGGTTTCACGATGTAGTTAGCCCAAGAAGCTCTGCTACCCACCAAAATATTTTAGCGCCGCCGGTCAGCCTACGTGGAAGTTGTTTTACGTACGCGACCCCACAGTACTCCTAACACGCACCACGGCGGCGGGGACATTCAACGCGTGATTTTCGTTTCCAATGGTGTTTTATTGAGATTGGAACCCTTTTCAATCACACACAAACACACCCATACGAACACACATATACACACGAGTTTCTTTCATAATGTTTAGTATCGCCAAATTTTCAGTATCGTTGGCGAGTCTTGCGTTATCGACTATTTGTGACGGTGTTCACAAACGTTATTACTTATCTTTACAACTGCCTCTGAAACACACACACAAACTACTATTAAGCACGTGGTAAGTTCTCGCCCTCGTTCATCACATATTATGATTTATAGTCCAGTTGCGGAAATGTGTTCCTACACCCCCTGTGGTGACCCGTCTCCCCAAACGGCCAACCTATCTACCAATCACGTCTGTCGTTACACGACCAATACCTATTGATTCATAAACAGTGATACTGCCTCTTTTTGCACTTGACTGCCACTACTTCTCAGTTTATTTTCAGAACACGAAACAATTAAGTAACAGTCGAGTCAGTTCCTGAGAGGAATATCACTGAACCAATACTCGAGACATTCTTCATAACAGTTAAACAAAGTGTGTCTGTACAGACATTTTATAAATATGTGAGTCAATAGGGTAAATATTAACAACACTGATAACATTACAATATATACACGGCAACATTATCAACAACGGAATGCCGTACTGCTAGAAGACTCAGAGCTTTATGGGTTCGAATATCGTAAGACACCCATATCTCATACCTTCGGTTGAATGTGTATTGTGGTGATCTGTCGGTGTAATATCTGCAAGTCTGTCGAAGTAATCTGATGGAATGTCGATTTATAATGAGATGTGTCAAAGGTTATGGCGCAGTGGTATAATGCAAAATATTGTCTAAAATGAAATTCCGTGGAGTAAAGAGGAAAAAGGTGTAGTACTGCGATGATGCCATTTGGAGACACGGGTTACCACAGGAGGTGTAGGAACACCTTACCACAGCTGTACACACTCTACCACGCCCACCACACACGGTACACACACTACCACGCCCACCACACACGGCACTCTCTCCACCACGCCCACCACACACGGCACACACTCCACCACGCCCACCACACACGGCACTCTCTCCACCACGCCCACCACACACGGCACACACTCCACCACGCCCACCACACACGGCACACACTCCACCACGCCCACCACACACGGCACACACTCCACCACGCCCACCACACACGGCACTCTCTCCACCACACGCGGCACTCTCTCCACCACGCCCACCACACACGGCACTCTCCACCACGCCCACCACACGCGGCACACACTCCACCACGCCCACCACACACGACACTCCACCACGCCCACCACACGCGGCACTCTCTCCACCACGTCCACCACAAACACTCCACCACGCCCACCACACGATACACACTCCACCACGCCCACCACACACGGTACACACTCCATCACGCCCACACAAACACAGTACCCCACTTCACCACGCCCACACAAACACAGTACGCACTTCACCACGCCCACACAGTACATATTCCACCACGCCCACCACACACACGGTACACACTCCACCACACCCACACAAACACAGTACGCACTTCACCACGCCCACACAAACACAGTACGCACTTCACCACGCCCACACAGTACATACTCCACCACGCCCACACAAACACAGTAAACACTCCACCACGCCCACAATGCATGGGGAGGGCGGCCACTACTCACCTTGGAAGAGACCCGCGGGACAATATTTCAGAAGGGCGCGCGCCTCATCCTGCCTGGGCCTGTGTCCACCAACACCGCCAACCTACTGTGGACACCTGCTGGGGGAACTGTCTAGATAACACCCAATAATCTCCAGAGAACAAGTCCCGTAATGTTCTGTCTCGTTCCTGGGATGTCCACACCGCTAAATGAATTTCCAGAAAGGTTGAATCATTCACACGTGGATGACAGTCCAGGAGGAGCTGGGTGACGGAGACGAGGACCACGTGGAGAAGGTGCCAGAAGGACAGTCGTGACTACCCTGCTTTGACGACGGTGGCGCGGTGACTGAGTGGGCGGTCCCCGCACCGCCTGTCATGTAGCGCTCCGCCTAAGCTCCGCCCACCACGCGCGCGCGGCGAAATCACTCAAAATTTGCACACGTTACATACCTAAATCATCCAAAGTCATCCATTATTTAACGCCCCAGTCCAATTTCAGGTACTGAAAACTTATTAACTTACGAATATTTCATCTGCCCGGAGTTAGTGTGTGTTTACCATGCGTGTATACATTATCCTACAAGTTAGTCCACTTCGAACACAGGCATCTGGGCCCGCCCACCTCCCCATCTGCCATGCATGTTGGTGCCTCCCTCAGTATCTGGCAAGAGGCATTTTTTCCCAAGGGATCAAGCGTACACTCCTCCTACCCCCTATCCCCCCCTATCCTGGATTTGCTAGGTAATACCCCGGCGGCCCTGGGATAACGTGAAGGATCCAGGGACCAATACCCACGTCTTCAGGGATTCCAACATTTGAGACCTGCAAGTCGGCAACTAGACCATGGCTGCAGGAGCACTGACACCACGGCTTCAAGGGCCCGACGACATTTGAGCTTCAGGACCACCAAACCAGATGCTTCAGGAACACGAAAACAGAAGCTTCGAGAACCAACAATACCTGGGGTTCACAAGTCGATGAAACCTTGATCTCAGGGTCGACGATACAGAGGTTTCGGGACTCATAATACCAGGGTTTCAGGTCCAACATAATCAGGGCTTCACATACAACACTACCATGGCTCCAGCGTCAATAGTATCGAGGCTTCAGGGCCGACTACACCAAGATCTCAGGACCGACAGTACCAACGCTTCAAGACCGACAGTACCAACGCTTCAAGGCCGACAGTATCAAAGCTTCAAGACCGACAGTACCAACGCTTCAAGGCCGACAGTATCAAAGCTTCAAGACCGACAGTACCAAAGCTTCAAGACCGACAGTACCAAAGCTTCAAGACCGACAGTACCAACGCTTCAAGGCCGACAGTATCAAAGCTTCAAGACCGACAGTACCAAAGCTTCAAGACCGACAGTACCAAAGCTTCAAGACCGACAGTACCAACGCTTCAAGGCCGACAGTATTAAAGCTTCAAGACCGACAGTACCAAAGCTTCAAGACCGACAGTACCAAAGCTTCAAGACCGACAGTACCAACGCTTCAAGACCGACAGTATCAAAGCTTCCGGTACACAAGGGATCGAACCATACAGCGAACCTTAAGACAGGAAGTGAATGCTGCTCCCACTCAGCCACCGCTGCCTTAACATCGCCTAAATAATACCCCAAACTGCAAGATAATTTCACCTGATGATTAAACACCATAAAGTTATCTGGGGGGTTAGGTTAGGTTAGGTTAGGTTAGGTTAGGTTAGGTTACGGTTTATAGTTAATCATCAACTGAAATAAAGCTGGGGGAACTAATCTTTAAGTGATCTAACAAAAAACATTAATCTGGTCCTAAAAAATGTGAATCAACAGCTGGCGATTATTAACATCAGGTTTGTGACGGAGAGACTGGCTAGCGGCGTCACCATGGCAGTGTTCTAACGCCCCGACACACGCACAGGATAACCTCCCATTCACCTGGCGATCATATGGGACTAAGCGTTAGTGCGGGCCTCTCCGTATACCTGGCGTAACGTAATGAGATGCATTTGAAAAGAATAAAAAAAAATTCCCTCAAGAGAAAAAAACACGATCAGTCAGTCAGGATAGGCAGAGGTACTGACCTAACTGTAAAACACCCCAAGCTTATTGGCTGGTGAATTAACCTAGTATAACCAAGTATCAGTTATGAAGAAATATATACTCATCACACTCTAAATATAAACCTACTCTCATAGCGAGGATCGAACCATGAACCCGCAGAGCTACGCACGAAGGTTTTACCACTGAGCTTAAGAAGTATACATATAAAGTATAAATTATTGACAAAAACATCACTTCTTAAAGGAGATTTTCCGTGATCTTATATAGGTGAAATATAGAGATTCGAACTAATGTACAGTACTCACAAGGCGCTATTCTCAGGGTTTAACCACTCAGACACCAGCCTCTCTAGAAAGTGTGTCGAGATGGTGGCATAACCTGTACGACTATACTGTACAACAATTATTAATAGTGTACGATAGCTTATACTTCAGTACGATAACTTAAAATACTGTACGATAACTTATAGTACTGTACGATAACTAATAACACTATGTACGATAACTTATACTACTGTACGATAACTTATAATACCATGTACGATAACATATAATACTGTACGATAACTTATACTACTGTACGATAACTATTCTGCCAAAAACTATCCTTCCTATATTAGATATATTTAGACTACTTACTGACCCCCAACACACACACCTTCCTAACCTTATTAATGGAAGTTTATCTTAGTGTTTATGTGGGAGATATTTTCTCGATTTAACGCCTATTTAATCCACCTAATATATAATTCTCTCTCACCTTTGTTAATTAAGGAACTATCGTGTTATGCTAAGTCGTTTTCGTAGAGCGTTTTCTCAATCCATTATTTGCTAAAGGTTCCCATCAGTCGAGGGTTAACCAACAAATTAACACCAATTCGAGTACCTTTGTATAATGATGATGATGATGATGATAGTGAAGCAAATATAGTGTCTTTATGTAAACACGTATAGCATGTACTGAAGAATTCTATACTCGTACATGTTTTGTGTGTGTCTGTCTGTCTCTTTTATTCTGTCTTTCTTTATTTTAACTCTCATTCTCTATTTCTTTCCTTCTCTCTCTCTCTATCTCTCTATCTCTCTCTCGTAAGCACACACACACACACACACACTATCACCACCACACAGATAAGAGGCAACCAGTCCGCCTCTCCGTCGACTAACTCAGCCATTGGGGACGGGAGGGGGGTGGGTGAGAGGGGGTAGCAGGGTGGTGTTGGGGTGGGGTTAGGTGGGGGGACCATTGGTGTGTTGGGGGGGAGGGGAAGGAAGAGGTGCAGGGTACTCCCGACCTCATGCTAAGCTGCTGTAAAGACCAAAATGACTCCTTCTTCAACACTGTCACGCTTACTCGCTCCTTTCTTAACAATTCGTAGATACAGAAACTTCCTCAAAACGCGATATTTCACTCTTGAGTTTTTTTCTTCAATTTGCAAATACAAAAAAAAAAATCCGCAGAACGTATTTTTTTTGGCTGTTATTTATTTCTAAGTTCGTAATTGAAAAAATTATCCTCAAAAAACGTATTAAATGAGAAATAAAGAAGAAAAAGAACAAAGGTAAACGTAACTAATTACTTATTTATTTATTTTTTTTAAGTCGGGATCATCATCATCATCATCATCATCATTATCATCATCATCATCATCATCATCATCATCATCATCATTATCATCATCATCATCATCATCATCATCATCATCATCATCATCATCATCATCATCATCATCATCATCATTATCATCATCATCATTATCATCATCATCATCATCATCATCATCATCATCATCATCATTATCATCATCATCATCATCATCATCATCATCATCATCATCATCATCATCATCATCATCATCATCATCTCGTGCAGCTGCGGATTCATAGCCTCAATGGCAAGTTCTTCCTATAAACTGAACATATTTGGTACTCACATAATAATGACACTGTGTGGAATGATAAAAAAAAAAAAAGCTAAAATTATGTGTTTTAATGAAGACATATTTTTATTACAGGGAACACACACACACACACACACGGTAGGGCTCTGTTAAATTATCCAATCCTAACACCCCAGTATCTTAACGTTATGTGGCCTCGGGGAACGATAAAGAGAGAGAGAGAGACAACTTCTTTTTAATTAATATCTAGTTACTGTACACGTGACATTTATAACACGAGCACCCCACCCCTCCCCCTCCCCCTCCTCCTTCCCACTCTCAAAGGGCACTACCGCCTCTCCTGATCTGACGAAGGAATGTTGAGCCCGTGAGAGGGAGGTTTTTTTTTTTAAAGGCCGCATTGACTCATTTAGTGAATAATTATTGGTAAAGATTATTCATTTAGTGGCGTTTGGTTAGGTTAACTTATTTCTGTGTATATACATAATAACTGTATGAATGAATGAATGATAGTGACTGAAGTATAAAATATATGTACTCTTGTTCCGGTCACCTTGTATTAAGCGTTGATAGCCTGAAACAGTAGGTAAGACATACACACCTACATATAAACATACATATCAAAACACCAGGTAACATACAGGTAACCAATTAAAAGTACAAAACAAATAATATTGATTAGAATACAATACTCTACAGTGTAATGAAAGTCAGGTACTGTAGGGAATAGATCTTCAATATATGTTTTTCTTCACCACGATGGACACAGGGGCCACAGGTACGCCCTGTTGTCTAATAATACTCGCCCTACAGGTATATATTAGCAATAAACCAGGTGAGCATATATTGCCCTGTTCTCACCTGTATAAACTCCTTGCCATTTACACCACTCCCTCCCTCCCTCTCTCTTCCTTCTCACCTCCCCCCCCCCCCACCTACAGCACCAGGCGGCACCTTAAATATGCAAACAGCCTCATTGTCGGAGACCCTTGAAAAGAAATAACGCCTTGAATTGGCTTCCACAACACCCGGGTGACGAGAGAACCAGTCAGCTTTCATATTTTTCTGTGTGTGTGGGAAGACCGTCCTGCTCACTGGCACAAACACGATAATTAGGGGAGGGAGATGGTTAGGTGGGGAGGTGGGGAGTTCGTCTATCACCCCTTCCCCTTCCACCTCCACCTCACCTCCTACCTGCCCCTCGTCTCCACCAGCTATTCTTTCCCCAACAACCCTAACCCAATCCTTCCCCATCATCCCTCCCCAACATATATCATCCCTTGTTAATACCCTTATCAATATCATTCCCCCAACACTACTAACTCTCCCCAATACCCTTTCTCCTCACCACCCCTCCCCAACACCCCCCATCACTCCAACCCTCCCCCATCACGCCCACCCCTCCCCAACACCCCCCATCACTCCAACCCTCCCCCATCACCCCCACCCCTCCCCAATACCCCCCATCACTCCAACCCTCCCCCATCACCCCCACCCCTCCCCCATCACCCCTCCCCCCCAACACCTACTCGTCGACTGAACACAAAGAATAGTAATGACTTTAAGAGGCTGCTCACACTAGCGGCGTCAGGGACAACACCTAATGTTGTTATTCTCGTCTGGACTCTGTTTATTGGAGTCTGAATACTAATGTTATTTACCCGCTAACAAGAGTGTGTGTTGCTGAATAGTTCTGATGCCTTCTGGGGGAGATGGGGGGCAGGGAAGGGTGATAATGGGGTGGTAGTTGGGTGAGGGGAGGGTGATAGGGTGAGGGGAGGGGGTAGTTATGTGGTGGTAATGTAATGGGGGATGGATGATAATGGGACGAGAGAGAGAGAGAGAGAGAGAGAGAGAGAGAGAGAGAGAGAGAGAGATTTACTGTAGTGGTAGTGAGTTGGAATAAGCGTCACCATTACCACCACCACAACACTCAGTACCACCAACCACCACCATTACCCCCAACCACCACCACCAACCACCAAGAAACCAAACACAAACACCCGTCACTTCGCCGTCAATATCTCCAACAACACGCCTCAGAGCCCCAGTTTTTCATCACGACTGTCTTAACTTGCCAGGATTCTCATTGAAGGACTCCAGCTATGAATATTAATTGTAGCCGTCACAGTGATCGAAGGAGGCGTCGTCTTCTTTGTCTGTGATGCCTTATGTTTGGGTTTCATCTCACTCTCTCTCTCTCACAGCTTTTCACTTCCTCCTTCTTATTATTGTTTTGGGAACCTTTGGCAGTTTGTCTTGCGGGATGATCGCTAGTCGTGATCGTGATAGGAAGAAAACAAAAACAAGGTGAGGAGAAGGATTATGGTGATGAAGGAGGAAAAATAAATAAGAAGAAGAAGAGGTGAAAGATCTTATTGATAAATGTATGTGATAATAATAATAGTAATAATAATAATCTTGAGAAATTCCTTCAACTCTTTCATCCAGAGAGTAAGAAGAGCTACCTACTACTACTACTACTACTACTACTACTTTTTTTTTTTAAATGGCCTCCAGCCTCCCCTAATAGCCACACCTTCGCCACCATTTAATTTCCTTAATATTAAATATCCTAATACATAAGAAGCTATCCTATCTGTGTTAAATTAGTTGAGCCGCAGATCGATGCGGCATTCAGTGACTGTAGACTCATAGTCAATATCTGCAGCAGTTGTCGGAGTTAGGGCAGAAGCTCTCGTTCCCCTGAGGCAGAGCAAAGCCGACCGGTGGAGAGAGAAATACAGTCGACATCTCATCCAGGCTGTAACGAAACTTCTGGGCTGCTGCTTCTGTTCGGAGATCAACTCAGCGAGTCTGGCGTAGAAACATCTTGCACTTGGTCCCATCCCACCAGAGGTTGTGAACACTCGAGGAGTGAAGCTGCCTTGATCAACGTTCTGAATTCTCTCCCCATATACCCTTCTCTTGTCGTTCTCGTTCCTCCTGTGTGCAGCATCGAGAGCTAGGTTACGGTGACATGCGGCCATGGGATCAAAAATCCTGATGTCGAAAAAATCTGGCTGTCCCCGCGTCCAGAATCCTCGAGCACTGACGTCCACACGGGCTTCGTTAGATGTGTTTGAAGTCCTGTGTTGGAAGATCTCACCATCCAATGGAAGGAGGGTCGGTTCTACCATGACATCCCGGCAGATTTCCTTCAATATATTTGCTGTGAGATCCCTTACCTCGTCATGCCTCATGCATATGAAGCCCCCCTTCTTGCACACCATGGTGTGATCGCCATCATAGGAAGAGCCACACACGCATTGGGAGGGCAAACCTTCTACTGGCCGACCGTACCTTAGAGCAATGGCATCTGTAAATTCTTGTTTATTAAGACTGAAACCACTTGCCCTTATCGGTAACGTAGTTAACCAGTTCGAGGCGCCCACCTCCTGCGCTATAGCTAATTTTTTTTCAAATTTTCTGGTTCCTGCAGCAATAGTTGCTGCAACTTATCATTTTGGCAGTGCTGTCGATCTGTCGTAATTGACCTACGAATCTTATTTACTTTGCTGGTATCCACTTCCCCTGTTGCATTCTGGGCTATTATGTGGTCCGTGAGGGCTGCCGTGAGCTTAAGTGAATTTTGATGTTCAGTGGCAGCAATCTCCTCTGGATTTGTTAGTCCCATCCCTCCCAGTCTTGGTGGAAGTGCAAGAAGTGCTCTTTCTGCTGGGGTTAAGTCAGGGTGTTTCACTACTACTACTACTACTGAATCTTTACTAAATATTAACATAAGTCTAATAACAATAACAGGAAAATGACTGTAAATAAATCGCATTAAAAAACCCAGAGCTAGAACAGAGGAACCCCGATGAGTGTGACGGCCCAGTCTTGTGTTGGTGGCATAACCTGTAACTATACCTTAACTAAGGTCTCAGAGCGGGTACTTTAAGTTAATATACGCACTAATCATCAAGCAAAGGTCACGAGAGGTCAGAGAAAGGCTATAAGGAGGACAGATATGACCTTGTATGCTGTACGTAAGATCGAGAATAATATAGGACTTTGATAGGATACAAACCAACCATCGTGAGGCAACTGTGAGCCGGAGAGAAAATTGTGATATTGTTTTACGTTCATGAAATAATTGGTAATCAGTAATTAGTTGGAAGAAAGAGACATATATAGGGTTTGGGGAAAATATTTTGGCTTCGTGGTGCTTAGAGAGGAGAGTGGTAGTGGTGTAAGGAGTGTGGTGGTTTGAATACAATGGCTTGGTGTATCTAATAGAGGAGACTTGTATTCTGGAAGGTGGTGTAGCCCTTTTGAGGAAACTTGAGGGACATTTAAGAATTTAGATAATCAATGTAATCTATTATTCATAAAAGTAGTAATTTTTTTTTAAATATTACATCATTAACACCAGCACCATTAACGGCATGTAAACAACGCAAGCAAGAGCATAAAAGCTACAACAGGAGAGGAAGACGAGGCCACGGTATCATCAAGACAGCAGCGCCCCCCGGAAGCCGTGTGGAGGAGGTCGTATGTCTGACGCTCATCACAGATACCTTACCTACCTACCTGTTGGCCCGCCGTCAGTGTGTTGGGGGAGGGGGGGGGGGGGGGTCGCACCGTGGCCCTAGGCTCCCTTCGCCTCCCCCAGGTGATTGTCTCCTGCTGGGGGGCGACAAAGGGCGAGGGCGAGACTGTCATATCTCGCAGGAGGCGGCGACGACCCGGCACAGGACCGCCATAATGACATTTCCGATGTGGAGGAGAGAGAGAGAGAGAGAGAGAGAGAGGACTGCCCGAGGGGATGAGAGAGAATATTGTCCACCCGTGAGATAGTGTTATCGTTGTGGGCATAAAAGAACCAACACATTTATAGTGATATGTTAAGTATTTCCCTATGCAATGAACAAGACTGAATAAGACGATTTCAAGGCATTACCCAGATAAATATTATTATTATGATTATTTTAAGATACATTCATACATTAATCATACACAAATACATAACTACAGAGGATAAAGTCTTCCCAATTTATCCATTCGTTTCCCAGGAGTGGAATCATCCCAAAATTCGACTTTTACTGATAAATCTATAGACACTCTCTGTATAGTATCTGAATCTCTTGATAAAGGATTAAAAACCACATATTAAGTCAGTCACGGCTCCCTGAAGTCATCCATGTCCCCATTAAGTCAGCCATGTCCCCCATTAAGTCATCCATTGCCCCATTAAGTCATCTATGGCCCCCATTATGTCATCTATGGCCCCTTCCAGTCATCCATGGTCCTTTATATACCCCATTAGGTCCCCCACCACCCCCCATACCCAGCTTCCCATTAGGTCTCACATCCCCACCCCACTATACACCCATTAGGTCTTCCCCCACCACCAACACCCCAACCATAAGATCTCTCTCACCCCTCACCCCAAGCTCTCTATTAGGTCTCCCCCCCTCCCCCACCTCCCCATTTTCCTTCACTGCGGGGAGGGGGGTGTGGGGGCGGGGAGGGGGTGTGGGGGCGGGGAGGGGGGTGTGGGGGGGGGGTGGGGGTGTGGGGGTGGGGAGGGGGGTGGGCAAGTCAAAGGCTGTGTCGCTCAAATCCCTCAACTTAATTAAAAGATGAAACTGATACGGTGACGTCTTTGTTTCTCATTCACCTCTGATTATCGGGCCTAAAGTTTATGGGTGTAGGAGGGTGTATATGAAGGTGTTGGTGGGTGTGTGGGGGTGTAGGTGAGTGTTGGAGGGTGTGTGGGGGTGTATATGAAGGTGTTGGTGGGTGTGTGGGGGTGTAGGTGAGTGTTGGAGGGTGTAGGAGGGTGTATATGAAGGTGTTGGTGGGTGTGTGGGGGTGTAGGTGAGTGTTGGAGGGTGTGTGGGGGTGTATATGAAGGTGTTGGTGGGTGTGTGGGGGTGTAGGTGAGTGTTGGAGGGTGTAGGAGGGTGTATATGAAGGTGTTGGTGGGTGTTGGAGTGTGTTGGTGGATGTAGGTGGATGTAGGAGGGTGTGTGGGGTTTGTAGGTGAGTGTAGGTAGGTGTAGGAGGGTGTGTGGGGGTGTAGGTGAGTGTTGGTGGATGTAGGAGGGTGTGTGGGGGTGTAGGTGAGTGTTGGTGGGTGTAGGTGGGTGTATGATGGTGATAAGAGGTGTAGATGGGTGTTGGTGGACTTAGGGTGTCGATGGGTGTAGTGAGTGTAGAAGGGTGGGGGAGGGTGTTAGTGGGTGTCGTAGGGTATGGATGACTGATAGGAATGTAAATGGGTGTAACTGGGTGTAGGAGAGGTGTAGATTAGTGATACGTGAGGATGGGTGTAGCCGGGCATAGAAGGTTTTTGAAGGGTATCGGTGGGTGTAGGAGGGTGAAGGATGGAGTAGAAGGGTGTATGAAGGTGGTAGTGGGTGTAAGAAGAGTGCTAAGGGGTGTAGGAGGGTGAAGGATGGAGTAGAAGGGTGTATGAAGGTGGTAGTGGGTGTAAGAAGAGTGCTAAGGGGTGTAGGAGGGTGAAGGATGGAGTAGAAGGGTGTATGAAGGTGGTAGTGGGTGTAAGGAGAGTGCTAAGGGGTGTAGGAGGGTGAAGGATGGAGTAGAAGGGTGTATGAAGGTGGTAGTGGGTGTAAGAAGAGTGCTAAGGGGTGTAGGAGGGTGAAGGATGGAGTAGAAGGGTGTATGAAGGTGGTAGTGGGTGTAAGGAGAGTGCTAAGGGGTGTAGGAGGGTGAAGGATGGAGTAGAAGGGTGTATGAAGGTGGTAGTGGGTGTAAGGAGAGTGCTAAGGGGTGTAGGAGGGTGTACCAGAGTGTAGGAGAGTATTGGGGAGTTTCAGGGAGTTGTGTTAGTACACTTTTAAGACTCATTCTCTTTACCAATTATTTTTGTTGAGCACCATTTATTTTTCACCTCTCGGGGGCTAATGTTTTGTCCTTGTTTGTCTAGTATAATTGTTTCTTTGTTATCTATACATTTGTTTATCTGTTAATCTAATTAGTTGTTTATTTGTTTGTCCTTGTTAGTTCAGTATAGTCAATTATGTGACTATACTGTAAGGGCGTGTTTGTTTATGTGATTATCTGTGTGTGTGTGTGTGTGTGTGTTGATTATTCAGCAAAACAATTATCGCTACTTTCCTTATCACCTCCTCTACGACTACCGTCACCACCAACACTATTGCCACTGCCACCACACACCATCTACTGTAGGCGGAGAAAGTGTCTAGCCAAGGACACTGCCGCCGCCCCCTGCTGGTAACCTAACGTGATATTCAATTACACACCGGAAATTTTTGTATACCTCACCAAAATTAAATGTCCCGTGTAATTAACATAAGTATTCAGGACCGTAAGACAAAACAGGGAGAGTGATGGGGGTGGGGGGGGTGTTGAAGCAGGGGGGGTGAGGGAGGCGGAGGGAGTAGGGAGGCGGAGAGGGGAGAGAGAGGGTGCTGATGAGATGTAGGCCCACAATTTTGGTAATGTTAATGAATGTCTATATATAGTGTATATATTATATTACTTGAAATAATAATAATAATAATAATAATAATAATAATAATAATAATAATAATAATAATAAGTTTAGCCTACCCTATAATGCCTTGGAAAGCTCTTCCATATCGTGATGAGACGTACAAAGACAAAAGTCGTGTCGCGGTTTTGTCCCAAGATTAAATATAACTCGTGAAACATTATGAGAGTCCTACCACAAGGCAGAGTGCACCAAAAGTTTAGCCTTTCGGCCCTATGTTTTCACCAAATTTCACGACACGACTTTTGTCTTTGTACACACACACACACACACGTAAGAACACTAAATGTATCTCAAATGATCTAACTTCCCTCATCTCACCATTTAAATCTGACCAGGAAACTTACAATTAAATAAATATCACATCAAAACAATAGTGTGGGAGACAAATAAATGTGAAAGGTTTGTGTTGAATAGTGTGAGCGGAAGAGCTACAATCACCATCCCTCCCATCCGGTGGTGGGACAGTTAGAGGGAGGGAGGGGTGAGGTGAGGTAAAGCACGTTGCTCTTCCGTCTCAACATGCTCGTAGGGACAAACAAAATCCCTTCATTTAAGTATCACGACACTGGTATATTGGTCCTTGAAAACATAACTTTTAAGATTCAAGCAAGACGCGATTTTAAGAGTTACAACTGAAAAATTTGATGGATTCGAACTAAATACAACTGTCCTGAATTGGTTAATATCAGGACAAGAAATGTTTACATTACGTTATACGCATTAAATAAACACTCGAAATGGGTGATTACCTTTAGCAGCCCTGTTGGAGTCTATATTACATCAAACCACGTTACAAAGTATAAAGTTAGGATATCCTACAATATAAATTGATACTCGAGGTTTTCTGAAGGTGGTGAGTGTTGTGTTTCTCTGGTTAGGGTCGTCAAGGAACTGACGGTGGCAGGTTACAGGTATTTGACTTTGGCATTCAACGGTAGCTGGTAGGATGCGCGCGCAGACAAAGGAATGTAGACATCGCGCAAGACGATTATTTAAATCAGGAGTAATTATTTACAATTCAGGTAACTATTAAATATTACTTCAACTGAATATAACCTAAATTAAATGCAAGATATAAATGACTCCCTAACTAAATTTCTTACATTATTTTTATCGTTCTGCTATTCAACATTATAGATTAGCATTACGACAAGAACCCTGTGATAATTCCTACTACTTTACGAGAATTTTGTAGAGGTTTTCAGTCCGCCAATAAACAGATCTGTCATCCTAACATAACAATTTCTGTTTTCTGTTCAGTATTCTCCTCTGTTGTGTTTGATTCTATTTGCCACAGTGCTACATGACTGTTCTTGCAATTGGCCCTAATATTGCAGGAACAGTTATGGGGTGTACGACGCCATTTACGATGACCTTCTTGCCCTGATCCTGTTTCAAGAATATCACCTTTTTGAAGCTCTGGAGAGATCTCTAAGTTTCGATATTTTGAGTACAGCACTAGCTAATAATTCCCACCAGGAAACTTGCTTCGAGACTCCTCCAAAGATTCGAAAAGTGCAGAGTTCCATGTGTTAAAGGCGATATTGCTGAAAAAAGATCAGGGCAAGAAGGTCATCGTAAATGGCGTCGTACACCCTATAACTCTTGTATACACTATACTGTAGACTCGAGCCTTGTACATTCGGCCTTCACGGCGGATTATGGCAGCTCACGACGTACAGTATATAGTCACTCCTCGAATTTATTGCAGAAAGCAAAATAACAACCCCCCCCCCCCCAAAACCAGGGCTGGATTCAGGAGTGGGCAAAGTGGGCAGCTACCCATGGGCCTCCACAGGTCTAAATCCGGCACTGCCCAAGACACAAGTTATATAAAATGCTAACCCCATGGGAATTATTGATTTTTTCTTAAAATTTCAGACATTGAAATAAAAGTATACTGTATTGTTGGTGTTGTTGTTGTTTTAATGTACTACTGCGTTTTAACAACTAAAATCTTTGAAGGTGTATTGTACATTGTAGGTTATAAATACACTATTCATCAACAACAGAGAAATTCAAATATATTTTCTCAAAAGATTATTTATTTTTTTGTTAATTAAATAAATCAATAAATATAAAATAAAGGAAATGAAACGAAAATATTAACAAGGATAAAAACCCGGCAAATTTAGTGGACGTAAAATTCAACAACAAATTAGAAGGCAGTTAAGCAGTGCAGAGATATCATAAGATTAATTTCATCTGGGTAATAATAGTTTTTATATTTTTTCCCTTTAATATTATAGCTTTACTTAGATTATATAATGGTCATTTTCGTAGCGAGTAAAATGAAATAAGGTGACGTGAGAACACACTGTTAAACTCTGGGCGAGGCTCGTGTCCCTGCACAGAGTGGGCTGAGGAGACCTTGAACAGGAGAGATTATTTCACTTACTGAGGCGACAACAACAAAAAATTAATGCTGTACCTTGCTAACCAAACTTATTTTTCTCAAAAAAAAAAAAAAAAAAAAAAAAAAAATATATATATAGGCCTATATATATATATATATATAAATATATATATATATATATATATATATATATAATATATATATATATATATATATATATATATATAGGAACATTAAAACAAGCGGTGTGATGTGATAAGTGAACGCTGCAGTAAACCCTCTCGTGAGTGAGTGCGTCAAGACTCAGAGGTCCAGCAGATGATGACATGACGTCATGCGCGAGTGGAAAAATAAAAGTTGCCCAACATTCATTTCCCTCTCTATTTTTTTTTTTTTTTTTTAGATTTTACAGAAAATTCATTGAAACATACCAATTGTTTTTCATAAACATTAATGCTGCATTAGAAATGATCACATTATTAGTCCCTCGAATGTAGTAAATATACATATGTATAGAACTCCCAACCTGGGACCTCAGTGGGTTATTTACAGATCACAGTTGTAGTAGTGTGGCAGCATCGCCGAGGAGGGTGCGGGGATACCTGTGGCCTGGAGATTCAGTGATTTAAATTATTTTACAGCAATGGTTCAAGTTTCTACTGCTTCTGAAATGTGCGTCAATCTAGAGCTTAACCTTGTGTGAGTATATCCCATGAGATGTGTATACCACTGAGCATGTAAATAAAAAAATACTTGTGTAAAGTTTGGGTGCCCGCTAGTGTGTGTGAGAGGAACAGTTGCCGAATGTTGTTATATGCGAACAACCGTCGATTTGTTTTATATTCTATTTATCTATGTTGTTAAAACGACTAAATTTTCAAAGTACTCATTTGTTCGTCGTCATTTGTTCAATACTTGTGTTCTTGGGACTACAGTAAGCTGCTTCATTTTTAATATAATTTTCGCCACTTAAGACCTTATACGTCTCTACATTATTTTATGCAAATTTTTTACTTATTTTCCTATTACAAGTATTTTAGGTAGAAATATTTACGTAATTAACACCCACATAGCAGAACCCCTAAATAACAAACATAGTTACCTCTTTGATTCCGCTGATGAGGTGATTACGTAGGGCAGAAAACTTAGCTGGGAAGTGTGAGTTTGGTGACGAGGCTACAACGGTGAAAGATAAGCACAGTGAAGTGAACCATGGTTTTATTACAAGAACTGAAGTGATATCATTTTGTTCTGGGTCTTTAATTATTGGACTATAAAACTTATTACTTTGTATTTTTTAATTAATATTCCGTTTTACTAGTCACTGAAGAAAACGAAGCTAAGATTAATGACAGTATTATTCACTTGCTGGTGTCGGCTAGGATGTGCATGTGTACCTTATCATATTATGCGATAAGCTCTTACGTGTGTTGCGTTAGTGTGTTGCGTTAGTGTGTGTGTGTGTGTGTGTGTGTGTGTTCTCATTTGACTGCAGAATGTGAGCATCAGTGTTTTTTGGGTGTTCCTTGGAAGCGTTGCATAATCCCAAGCGTGTGTACAGCGTTTTCGTGGAGCAATAATAGTGCACTCAGTCACGTCCTCTGGGGTGAGAAGTGGCCATCATTTTTCTTACGTCTCCCTCAGATAACCATGGCTGAGATAATCATTAGTGTATATATTATGCTCGCATGGTTGGGAGGATTGCTGCATCGTTTAAGGTCATCCTTGATTGTGAGAAATGGCGATTATTTTATATACGGTAAACGTTGAATGATAAAGAAGTTTCGGTTGTTAACATAATTATATTCTTATTTGTTATAGTATAATTGTGCTCTGAGAAGTCGCTTGTTGTCTATATAGGGAAGCCATGGTTATTAAGGTAAATTATGACGTGTATTAGTGAATTTTTTCCGAGGGTGAAGAAGACAAGCATAGTGGTGAATAGTGGCAATAGAAGACATGTTTGAGGGAGGGACTTGCTACGTGGAGAATTGAGTGCTGGTGATGTAAAAGAGGAACTGAGCGTGAGTGGTTACGTGGTATTCATCGCACACACACACACACTTTTCTTGTTTTTGGCTCATACATTAGAAGTGGTATATAAAATTGTTATCAACTTGTGTATGATGTTAAAGCATCTGTTTACATCCACCTCGCCTCAATTACTATCATAAATGTTTTCCCTCCGTTATCATTTCATGAATTTATTTTTCAAAATTGATTTTATGTAATATCTATATATTCATTTAAGCATAAGTTTTCTATGTTTTTTTTCAGATGGGAACACCTATTTACACGACACGTCATCACAAGAGCTGATAATTATTAAAGTCTGCCCTGAAGGGAGAGAAAACGGGTCAGTCTGTGGCACCAAAGAAAATAAAGAATGATGCGACATCAGTTAATCTTAGCCCTTCTATATTTCGTCATCGTTCTCGTCATTTTACCATTTTTCCTCACTGAAAGGGTATATTCTATATATTACCAGGAAGATTATGAAAAGTCCAGCTTCACTGACACAATTAAAAATGAATATCGTTTAAACGGTGCTCAACAGTACTTAGAAAATGTTGACCCCGAAACTTCTCTAACCTTTCACAACTCTAAGTTATCAGAACCTGTAGATAATCTCATTATTGTGTTGGCCAAAAAGGCTACGCATGAAAAAGATCTAATATTAACACAACTGGTGACAGAAGTGGACAAAAATATCAGAGCGGAAAAATTCTATCGTAACGCCATGATGATCTGTAACACCACTAGGTCCCAGTTTAGAGAACTGGATCGTTTGGCTCGGTTCTACCCAGTCAGACAAGCACAAAATACCACGAGATGGAAGCTTTTTAATACAGAAGAAGTAAAAAAGCATGATTTTGTCGAATGTGTGAATCAGGGATTAAACAGTGTGAACTTTAAATACCTGACGTTGATAAGAGATGTGGTTGTGCCTTACTCTGGGTTCCTGGGGGTTCTGAATCACCTCGCCAGCAAGAGACTCACCAGATCCTTAGTGAGGGGAGACTTAAAGGAGCGTGACACATCCTGGCTCTTCCTGCACTTGCAAGAGCCTGTACCTTTCCGCCACTACGAGTTTACAGGAGTGTGTGTGCGTGAAATACTCCTGGTGGCATGCAGCGGAGCCGTGTTTTTCTATGTGGTATTTAGGTGGCTGGAGGGCCCCTCACTGCCGAGTTCTGCGAGAATCATCTCTGCCCTCTACGGTGTCCTCTACTTTTTAACCTTCGCCCTTGTCATTGGTCGACCTTATGTTAACGAATTTCGTCGGTTTAGTGCTGACATGTACCTAGTGTATGATCCGCCTGAACCCATCCTTTTCTCAGCTATAGTTCTGCCTTCATCCAGCCTGGATGTCCTCCTCCCTCAGCTAAACCTGCTCCAGTGCTCCAAATATTCACCTTTCCACGAGGTACTCGACCACATGATCAGCACAATAGAGTTGCCGGGGTACGTCGTGTCCCCCAGCCTCTTCAAATATGTTGCCAGAACCTGACAAAATGTTTGGTGTTTCTCATGTTTGTTATTCCTTGAGCAAGTTACTCTTTTATATGTTGCAGTCTCAGGTACAGGCAGTTTACTATTTTACTGATTTATTTAACACATAAGAAAACTGTACAGCCAAACGAATATTACCTCACTTAACCTGGTCACCACATATTTTATCAAATGTTTATCATACTCAGTGATTGAAGATTCGTAAAGCTCCAATCACTAGCGATTTTTCCTCCTGTCTTCATATTGATCTCCGAGGAAAGCCTGTGACCACTACCCTGTCTCTTAGTACACGACTTGCCCCCACCGACTTTAATCAAAAGAATGTCTTTATTAATTTTGTATCACAAACAGTACTTTATAAGTCTATTATGGTGTAAAAGATGTGTATGTGTTTGTTAGTATGACAGTCTCGTAAGTAGAGATTAGGGAAGGTGGACCATAGTTCAGCTTATCATTAGGAACTGCTCTTCCACCTTCGAGTTTGTTATTTCAAGTTAGATTCCCAAACCACACAGGCTAGATAACTTGACGCTGTTGTTTGTTTAGTGTCAGATTCTTGCAGTTGTAGTTGAGTGAGGATAAACGCTTGTTCAGTTGACTTAACACTGCTCTAAGGCTTGAATAATAGTAAAGGAACAACTACAGGTTCTCCTCAGTATGAAACAAAATATGATACATTGAATTCTCTTACGTAATTATGTGTTTGATATATTTATTAATAATTTAAATATTTATTAGTTTAACCCTTTGAAGACGAGTAGTTTGAAATATCGTCGTCAAGGAGTTAATATTATACACTGTACATTCTTTTGTAATCAAGGGTGCCAATTTATTGTGATAATGACATAACAGATTAAATCAAAACATGGAATTATGAAGTTTATTTATCCCTAAACTAATGACGAAAAAAATATTCTCATCTTTTAGTCAGCTTTCTGGAAACACACACAGACGGTAAAACAAATGACGGTCGTAACTTGCCTCGTGATCTCGGAGACTTAGGATGAATATGCACGAGAACTTATTAGAGATTATGTTAATTAACACCGGATATAAAATACATAGATGCATTTGGACTTATTAAACAGAGATTTAAGCCACTTCCTCCTTCCTCTTACCCATCACACCTGCTAAATAGAACTGTCCTGAATTGGTTAATATCAGGACAAGAAATATTTACATTACGTTATACGCATTAAATAAACACTAGAAATGGGTGATTACCTTTAGCAGCACTGTTGGAGTTTATATTACATCAAACTAAGTACAAGTATAAAGTTAGGATATAAATTCATACTCGAGGTTTGATGATGTGGATGGAGGTCAGAAATTAATGGTGGAGCCTAGTTGGTGAGCCCCTAGTCCCTGATCACCAGCTTTTATTGAAGGTTGTTAGTGTTGTGTTTCTCTGGTCAGGATCGTTAAGGCATAACTCCATAACTAAATTACTTTCATTATTTCTATCGTTCTACTATTCAACACATTAAATTAGTAGTTACGATATTACCTTTATCTTCCTTAATTACCTTGGTACTTAATGTATAGGTAAATAAATAAACAGAGAAGAATGGTTTAAATATAATTACTTTATTAATATACAAAATAGAGGCACATTGTTCCTGTAGTACGCCAACTTGTATATCATTGGCAGGGTAATGTGACGAATAAGGCACTACGGATGTTGGTGTTGTAGGGTGGCCAAGTCCCAGTGTTCGGCCTCACTGGGAATAAGACAGATGTACTACAGTAACACCTGACACCGTTCTCGTGGCTCAGAGACATGACTGACGATAACAGATAGATAACACTTGTAGATATTTTAAGACTTTCTTTTTAGGTTATTGTGGCAAGTACATTCTGCTGACACTGAGGACGGGACCTTGTATGAACATTAACTCAGGGATAAACTCATTTTAGGCGTTTTGAACACAAATACAACAATACAGGATGATGACTCTAAAGAGGACCATCTAGTGTTCCCGCTGTTGGAGAGAAGGAAGAAACTTGTCTCTCACGAAGTAATGTATAATATGGCACCATTTGTTGATCTTCCCACTGGTGTGTGTCCTTCAACCTCTCTGATGAGGAGCACCAGAAGGAAAACTCTCAAGGGCTCAAAACACCACCTCCTCCTCCCCTCAGTCAACTGTTCCACCCGGAACCTCAGCTGAGTGGAGCACGACAGGATAATCTTACCTTCGAACTATGAACAATAATAAATATGTTTATCTGAAGCTAATCACCAGATAAAGATATACAGTAGACAGACGTTTCCTCGCCTCCAGCTTCCAGCTTTTGAGAACACGATCATAGCTTTTAATAAAAAATCTCACACCGGTATAGACTGATACGCGCAACTAATAACATGCCACGCTGATCCTGTTACACTAACATGTCCAACAAACTTCACTAGTTTTTTATTTCAATAATTACAAAATTGAAACCTTGATATTTCCTGTACCGATAATTTCATCAAATCATTGCATAAGTAAAGATGTATAGCAATTTCCCAGTCCGCCCAGTGTTGGTGGGTGGTGTGGTGGAGGCCCCTACACTCGGTACTGCTTGTTCTTCTCCATAAACTTCCTTATCATAGTTCCTGACGACTCGTTAGGGTCGAATCTTGGTTCTGGAGAAGGAGGACAATAGTGTAGAGTGACAGGTAAGTCTTAAACGTGTGTCTGTGTCTATGTTACCGTCAATGTCTCTACTAGTGCCTATCTACACTACAACAGATAAGCTGGGGTGAGAAACAGATAAGCTGGGGTGTGAGAGAGACCAGAAGACGCCTCACCATGCCTGGGCTGGGGAGGTTGTCGGGGATCAGGTGCTGGGGTGCTGATCCTCATGTAATCGACGTCTCCCCCATTGCCAGCTGGGATGGTTGACTGTTGTTGTTGTTGTCTCTCCGCCGTGGCCCTGCGTGTGTGTGACCCGGGTCCTGAAGGCACATACCTCGTGGGCTTTCCTCCTCCACCTCCACCTTCAGGCAAACGTAATAGAATTAGAGAAAGAGAAAGAAAGAAAAAGGGAGACGGAGAGAGACAAGAGGACAAGAAAGAATGTATGAGAGAGAGAGAGAGAGAGGGGGGGGGGGACAGTAAGACAGACAGCGAAGCAGAAAGTGAGAGTTAAATGCTGACAGTGGGAGAATATACTTATACACCAGGCAAAAAATACTGAAAGTTACTTGGAATCTAAATATCAATTATTAACATATTACCAGAAAATCATCTTAACGTGTGTGTGTGTGTGTGTGTGTGTGTGTGTGAGTATAAAATAAGGAACATAATAGCCACTCACCTTGGGCTTGTCCAGGTTGTCTCTCCCCATTGGCAGACTGCAAGAGGAGATAGACCAATCAGAACGACTAGAATTATAAACACAACAATGTCTTCAGTGTCAACACGTGAGGTAGAAGTCAGTGGCCAGGTGGATTTAATGGTAGACCTTGAGACATTATGTGGAGAATTTAGTAGAGTAAGAGAGAGAGAGAGAAGAGGAGATAGGGAGAGGGAAAAAGACAAACTAATAGACAGAACAATATTAAGAGAGACAGACAAACAGACAAAAACACAGACAAAACACACACACACACACACACAACACACACAAAATTAAATACAATACTCACCAACACAACGACAACCAAAAACAAACACACATAAGCGACCTCCTCAGAGTACCAACCAAACAAACACACACCACCACCACCCCTGGCAGGTATCCCGTCAGGAGGGGCCACAGGAGCAGGAGGGTGTGTGTGGCTGGCTGGCTCCTCTGATATATCACTGGGGAGAGAACATCGCACACAGTGATTGGAAACTTGATACAAGACCTCCAGAAGTCTAGGTTGAGATTGAGTTATAATGAAGGGATCAGTTTAAAAGTTTATTATTTGAATTTTTTTTTAAATACTGTATAGGATTTTATTTGAAATGGGAAATCAAATAATAATAATAATAATAATAATAATAATAATAATAATAATAATAATAATAATAATAATAAAAGTAATAATATTAATGATAATAATAATAATAATAATAATAATAATAATAAAAGTAATAATAATAATGATAATAATAATAATAATAATAATAATAATAATAATAATAATAGTAATAAAAGAATAATATTAGTAATGATAATAGGAGCAATACAAAAAAAACTAAACAATAACTATAACTTTATTCTATACATATACGTAGACTACATGAAGTAAGAGTCAATAGAAGTCAACAACATTCACTGAAGTCAATGGTCAGCATCATTCAGTAACACGTGACACCTTTGAGACGGGGATCCTTAATTGCTTTCAAACTCAGGTCTTAGAGGAAACAGACACAATAACACACTGTCTTGGGTATTATGTGTACATATTGTTACGTTCTTATGTAGGTTTATGTACGTATGGAGTATGGTAGTGGCGTGATATGTGATCTTAGGGCATAAATAAGTGAGGAATAGAGGGCCGGAGAGCCTACCTTCCGTGCACAGGTTAAGAGATAGGTCCAGTTGCCAGTCGATTTTCTGCAACAAGTTAGACCTAAGTAGCGTTCAGGGTCAAGGGATAGAGGTTATAATGTTTAGGGTTGAATAAGAGTGAGGGCCAAGAAGTGATCAGGGATTAAAAAAAAAGGGTTAGAATCAAGGGCGAGTCAGGTCCAGGCAGGCGTGAGGAAGAGAGAGTCAGGCTCAAGTAATAGTCAGATTCAAGCAGATATTTAAGGCCAGGGAATAGTTAGAGGGAAGCAGCAGTCAAAGCCAAGCAAGCATTTATAAGAGCCAGGCAGCACTCAGGGCCAGGCAGCACTCAAGGGCGGGTAGCATTCAGGGCCAGGCAGCACTCAAGGGCGGGTAGCATTCAGGGCCAGGCAGCATTCAGGGCCAGGCAGGGAAGAGGTAGAGGATGAGTCTAGTAAGGACTTGCCCTGAGGTTGGTCTTGATGGCTGTGAGTTGACTCATCAGGTCCTGGTTCTTGGCTTGGAACTGTCTGGGGGAGGAAGACAGCGTGATTATTTACACACACGTATTAGCCCCTGTCAAACAGACAGTAATACTTATATAAATGTGGGTTACAAACAGTACATTAGGTTTATATAATTACATCACCCACGGTAACTATGAGCCGTGAGTCGTCATCAAGTGGACATGTGACAGTGTATTCCCACTGTGTCCTCACACCTTGACCGCAGAGTCATCAATTCAGTAGCCGCCTATCGCTAGTTCATCTCCCGTCTCTGAGCCACTGAGACGCGTGCTCTAAGAAGCTAGTTATACCCAAGGCTTCGTCCATTATTAACGCTCACAGCTCATAGCATTAATTACGGTGATATCCCAGTTATTGTGCAATAGTTTATTTTCCTAATAAATGGAGAAAAGACCATTTGGATTTTATAACTTAACCTATAAACATTTATGAATGTTGCTTCCAGTTCACCTCTAATTAGTGATTCCAACAGGTAACCGCAACACACACACCACTCACTTGATCTCCTCATCCGACATGTTTTGGAATTTTTTCCTATCTTCCTCACTGGGTTCCTGGATGCGGATCTTCCAGTCAAAAGGCGTCCCCTTGACCATGGGTGGGTGAGGCTCCTGACGGGGAGGCCTCTGTTCCTCCCACTCCTTCCTGCAACACCAACACACTTTACTCACCAACACTTGAATGACACCAGATATTAAAAACTTTGAAAGAAAATAATTCGTGTAAAACATAAAATATTAAAACACAAAAATCCTGCACGTACTATAAAAATCGTATGGAGGTATTTCATTAATGTGTGAAGAAAGTGGAGTTAAAAAAAATAAACAACTAAAATATCTGTAAGTGTAAATGAGTGAGTCAAGATAAAGCAATGGAATAACAAGCATTTAATTGAGGTTGTTTGTGTGTTTCTCCGGGGGGGGGGGGGGGGGGGCAGGGGGGGGGGTTAAGACAGTCAGAGTATTGTTCCTACCAGTTAATGGGACTGCATAAATATCTACGTTTTATTTTTAATGTTTATATTTCATCTATTTTATTATTAAGAGGGAGGAATAGACAAAAACCTTCAGAATAAACGTCAATAAACTGCTAAACAAACATCACTTAAGCTCTACATACAAGCCACATCAAGTACTGTACGGTCGAGTTAAGCCATGCATGTAACACCGAGAGACGACTGAGTCAACGAGAGGCATAACCTGTACACTGTAAACACAAATCGACGACAATAAACACTATGTAACACTCGTAAGCCAAGACAACCCGGATATAGTAAAGCAGTGTGTGTGTGGAGCCTCAGCGTGTGTACAGTACTCTCTCCACCACCACCTACACCCGTGAACACAAGGCACTAATAACAACAGTTTTTTTTACTTTTTATAATGACACTTCGATATATTTTACATTTATTGGGCAAAAAAAATCTTGTATTATTACGTTATATTGGTGTGTTATTATTAAGGGATATGAATTTGATGTTTGTTCTCTCTCCTCCCTACTCGTTCCTTGCCTCCAGAGTTACTGGTGTGTGGTGGAGCTGGCCGGGCGAGGTGGTGCTCACATCAACCATAGCACCGCCCAGTGTAGTGTTGTGTGTACCACTTCATATACTTACCACACATAATGTTGATGGTCTGTAAAACAATGTGGTTATGGATTTAATTCAGGTGTTACAACGTACAGTACACACAACATCGTGCTATAGATCATATGTTCAGTTAACACGTGTTGTATTTCCTGCTAAGCCTTATGTGTACAACAAGCAGCGTCGTCAGCCTTGTAGCATAACACCACAACAACAGATCTTCAGTAGAAATGCTCCCGACAGCCCTCACTTACAACGCTGTCGTGGTCTGTATCTCAAAGTCAGCCGTGTCAGGTTTGTGGGTCTGCATTTCCATGTGTGCTGTCGGGGGCGGGTAGTCGGTCTGGAGGTCCTTTGATTCAGTCAGCTTAATGGCGGGGACTTGTTGTGCGTGTTGCTCCGTTTTGGTTAGCAGCGCCTGTGGCCGTGGTGGTGGTGGTGGTGGCGCCTCTTCTTCAAAACCGATGGCAAGTGTGGTCCTGGGTCTGTTAGGCTGAGGCTTTCTGAGGATCGGCACACCCAGGGCCCTGCTGTGGGGTGCGTCACCAAGGAGTGTGTCAGATGGCTTTATGGTATTACAGTCAGATAAAATAAGTATTTGAAAAAGATGAGATAGAATACTTTACTGCTGTTAATACATACATACATACATACATACATACATACTCTGGTATTGAATTCAGGTGTTCGATGGACGGGATCATCTGAATACAAAGACTGCTATAAACAATGAACAATAATGTACAACAAATTCAGATAGATGACCTGATAATAATTTTACGATTATTCAAATTACAGAACTTTAAAAAATCAGAACGATTCTTTTGATATTTAACTCTGTATTTTGTTGATAGTAAACTGCTCAAGACTCTGAAAGATTCACTCAGTGTCAAGGTGGTGACATGACGGGGTGGGTTATGAGTTGTAGGTGGCAGAATAACTGTTAGGAGATTGTATGGAGGTTAGTATCAGTTGTGAATGGTTGTTTGTTTGGTCATAGATCCTTTATGGCTGGCGAGGGATGAATCTAATGCCTGGCGAGGGATGAATCTAATGCCTGGCGAGGGATGAATCTAATGCCTGGCGAGGGGATGAATCTAATGCCTGGCGAGGGATGAATCTAATGCCTGGCGAGGGATGAATCTAATGCCTGGCGAGGGATGAATCTAATGCCTGGCGAGGGATGAATCTAATGCCTGGCTGGGTGTAATGATTTTTCAGCGTAGTTACTTCATATGCGTAAAAAACAAAGTCTGAAATTTTGTACAGTAAATAACACTTATTTAGAACACCCCTGTGATCGTGTCATCATTTGAAATATATGTGTTACGTCCTTAGAGAGTAAATGGATGGCTCATGGTTTTATTTCAGTCGAGCAATACCGTCAGTTAAGTAATTTAGTTCAGCCAATACAATTAGTCAGTCAGTCAGTCAGTCAGTCAGTCAGTCAAACCAGTGAGCGAGTGAGTCATGAAGGCGAGTGATTCCCCAAATCAATGAAACTGGAGGACGAGAGTGAGTGAGTGAGTGAGTGAGTGAGTGAATGAGGTGAGTGGGTGAGTAAGGCAGTTCTGTACCACCTACTTGTTGGGTCTGGGCGGAGGCTTGGAGGGCGGCGACAAAGGCTTGGGACGCTTGCGGTCTTCGCCGTTTTTGGCCATTTTCATAGGAGTCTTTGGGCTAGATGGGGAGAGATAGGTTAGTGAGTACACAAAACCTCCATCTTTGGGAAGTTTCAGGAACCTTCAATAACTTACACACTGAGACTATTCCCTCCTCAATAGCCTTTCACCCTAGTGGCTTTCCATAAACGTAAATAACTTGTACACAAAACCTAAACACATTTCGAAAAACCTTTTATCCATCCCAAGAACATAAAACAACCTGCCCACTAATACTAAACACACACACCTTAACATCACTTCCCTAGAATTGTTAATTATTCTGTAAGTCAATATACAAGGCCACAAAAAACAGTGTTACAGTGTTGCTCACATTTACGTTATAAACATCAATACAACATAAGAGCTAAGAGAACTACAGTGCGATACTCTTCTGCCGGTGAACAACTGCACATCGACCTACAGCACCTCAGCCTATACTACACAGTTATCTAAAGTTAATTGTCTTACTTATCGAAGAATTTGTTGGGTTTCTGGGCTGCCAGGAAGGTCGAGTCGGACTTGAGCATGTTGAAGCCGAACTCTTCTTCGCTCTTGGGATTCCTGCGGGGGATATGAAGACTGTGAATGATGAGAGAATGTCAGCAACAGGATGAAGGTTAGAGGGAGGACAGCTGGGAGAAGGATATGACTGACTTATCGCCTGATGTGTGTCTCATGTCTGTCAGCTTCAGAAATCACCGACAGCTTCTGACTTTCTGGTAAATTTGGTAATATGTCAGTCAGTGTTAGAAGCTGTTGCTTGCCCATGAGTTAATCCTCGATAACAAAGGGTACAAGGGGCGGCCTCCAGGGGTTACAAGAGGCGGCCTCCAGGGGTTACAAGGGGCGGCCTCTAGGGGTTACAAGGGGCGGCCTCCAAGAGTTACAAGAAGCGGCCTCGAAGAGTTACAACAGGCGGCCTCCAGGGGTTACAAGGGGGGACTTTTAACTCACCGTTTCTTGGGTTCTCGCTCCTTGTATTCCTGGTTCTTCAGTTCTCGGTCTTTGGCGGGCTTGATGACCCGGGCGTCCAGACCTGTGTCGATGTTGGGTGTGGGTGTGGGTTGTTTCATGTCCGCCAGCTTCTTCGCCTGGTCCAACCTCGACTTTCTCTCCTCCTCCGCCTGCTTCTGCATTGCCTCCATTTGCTTCAGCTGTGCCTCCCGTCGACGAGTTTGCTGAAATTGAAAAGGTAATGTCAGTAACTCGATGTTCCTTCATGTTAAAGTACAACAGCCAAGTACACCGTCCTTCTTATCACTTTAAGGCAAAATATAACCTATAATGGTCTTCGTCTTCTCAACACTTGTCCCTCATAGTTCATCCAGTCATAACACCTTGCTCGCAGGTCTACTGTGGCGGTCCTTCAAGAGGTAAAAAAATTTAAGGTATATGTTTTTCAAATGCCAGCCTTACCTCCTCCTCCCCAACTTGGCCTCTTACCCCTCCCTGTTTCATTCTTTCTTCCCCTTCTTCGTTCTTACCTTTCCCACCTTCCTCTGTTTCCCCTCTCAGTCACCCTTGTACATATTCTTACCACCTGTTCATCATGCTTATTCTTACCACCCCTTCCTCACCCCCTCTTCACCTCCTCCTTCTCCTTACCTCTTCTTCCTTCCTCCTTTTCTTCTCCAGTTCAGCCTCGTATTCTTGTTTCATCCTCTCCTGCTGTTTCAAGACACTCGCTTCGAACAGTCTGTCCTCGAGGTCTTTCTTCTTCTTCTTCTCCTCGTCCAGTTGTCTCTTCATCTCCAACTGCCAGTGAAGTTCCCCACGCGTCTGCTCTGCCCTCGCTACGTTCATCGCCTCCCTCTCGTCAGACGTCTACACCAGCAGAAGGACAACATACACGGGTTACATACTTCATCCGAGTCATCTATATATAGCATTCGAATCTCTTATAAAGGATTAAAAGAACATCTGTTTAAAAAGGGGGATTACGTACTTTATCTCATAACTTATACAGGTGATGGTGTCACTCTTATATTCCTACACTTATCACCAATTATGGGAGAGACAAAATGGATCTCTGAGCAGCTGGAGGGAAGAGACTCACCATGGAGACGTGTGGCTTGATGGCTCGTGCCGGCATACCAAGGAAGGGGTTACTGTGGGGGAGTGTTAAGTCGAGTGAATCATTCATTAAATCACTTCTTTATATCTCAAAATTAATTAAATCTCATCTTTAAAAAGACATTATTTACTTGTAATTAATGTAACATATTTATTTATAACCAATGTAATTATTTATCTGTAGAGAAAATTATAGTAATGAAATAAATTTGTATGACATATCAAAAAACATAAAATTCAACGAAACATGAACGCAACTTAACGTCAAATTCGTCAATGTTAACCTCGAGCCGCCATGATATCAACAAACCCTCCCTACCTGGGTTGCGCGTATCCTCCTCCTTGATCATAACCTCCGCCATAACCGCCAGCATCATAACCGCCAGCATCATAACCGCCAGCATCATAACCGCCAGCATCATAACCACCAGCATCATAGCCACCGCCATAACCACCGCCGCCACCATAACCACCGCCGCCGCCGTATGGGTCGTCATCATACCCACCGCCACCATAGGAGTCGTAGCCGCCACCATACCTGCCGCCAGTTTCACTCACGGAGGCGGCTGTGTCACGAACCGCTACCACGCCACCTTCACCTGAGATCAACGGAAGGAGGATCTGTTTATGCATTTCTACTTACGAGACGGTCACTACAGGAGGAGCACTTTTACTTACAATCACTTTACTTTGATAATTAACTGATAAACATTATGGTATATACACCTCTTAGTATAAACAGTGTACCTCTCTCTTTCTCACTTACCAGAATTGCGTCTGTTGGCGGCTGGGTTTTGGAAGGAAGGGTCGTAGGAATTCGGAACAGCCATAGCAGCGTAGATCCTCTCCTCCTCCGCCTTCTCCAGCTTCCTTGCCTCCTGCTGTGCTGCCGCCTGTTGCCTTAGGTCCTCAACCGCTAGCTTGCTGCGTTGTTGACGAATGGTCTCCCGGTGACCTGGAAAGTAGGAGCTGTAGAGCGGCTGAGAGAGAGTGCAGTAATGTGAAGTGTCCGGTCTTTGTGGTAAGAGTTGTCATCTGGAGCTCTTGTTGTACTGGTGAGTGCTCCTTCCAACACCTGAGCTTTAGAGCACCTGTCATTACCTCTATTTAGAGATCCTGCCAACACCTGAGCTTTAGAGCACCTGTCATTACCTGCATTTAGAGATCCTGCCAACACCTGAGCTTTAGAGCATCTGTCATTACCTGTATTCAGATATCCTGCCAACACCTGGGACATATCAGTGCCTCAGTCAACATTACCCCCCCCCCCCCACGGTGTCATCCACCACACCACCACCGTCACTCACCCACCACACCACCACTACCACAACGCCACTCACCCACCCCATACTGTCACACATCTACCATATCGCCACCCACCACACCATACCCTCACCACACCACCACACTACCACAGAGCCACCTACCTCCGTCGCCGAAGATTGAAGAGTTCGTATGCAGATATCGGTTCTGCGCGGCGTTGAGTTTGGTGCTCCTGTTATCGGCCAGCCAGGGCACTGACCCCCCCATACTCCTCATGCTGTCGACTCCGCCGCCGTTCTGGTCAGGGGCACGAGGCAGATAGATTGATATATATATATATATATATATATATATATATATATATATATATAGATAGATAGATATAAATAATTCATTCAGTAAAATGGTCATACAAATCCAAACTGATCCAATAATGTATATAGACAGTGCTGGTATATAAATAATATATATAAAAATAGAGAGAGAGATGGAGAGAAAAACGGGAAGACAGAGACAGACAACAGAGACAGACAACAGAGAGAGAGAGAGAGAGAGAGAGAGAGAGAGAGAGAGAGAGAGAGAGAGAACAAAGACAGAAATAGACATGGAAAGATTCACTTACCATATCCTCACCACTTAAGTTACCCTCACTGTAGGCAGCCCGGAGCCCTGCAGTACTCGGCCTGTCGACACTGAAACACCCAAAGTTAAAATTACAACTTACTTTATTACTTTCCTTCTGTTTTCAGTTTTATATCTACCACTGTATTAAAATATCTATTTCTTTTATTAATTTATTGTTCTAGAGTAGTTCGTGTTTGTACACAAGAACGCTTGGACTTTTTCATTTGTTTCTCATGTATAGAGGGCGGGAATCACAGTTGATGACTTACAATAGCAATTAGTCACAAACACTTAAGGATATTAGTCACTAACAAGTGATCGGGGGCCCTTCGTGCCAGGTAAAAGTTTGAATGCTCGTGCTTGGCTAGAGCCCAACCGCCGTCAGGCTGACAGGGTACAGCGAATGAGGGTGTGCCAAGTCCGTAGACTGCATCGTTTTTCAGCTTAAATAAAATGGTTAATTAATGCCTTCCTAAAGAAACCATCGACATGGGACCAGGTTTGTTCAACTCTACGAATTGTTTGCGATTCTTCCACCAAGTTTGATGAAAAACTTTTGTGCCGTTTTGGCTGCCCAGAACAGACAGACAGACACATGGCTATTCCTATAGTATATTAGATATCGTTCAGACATCAATATCACAAGACAGTAACCATTAAAAATGTCTCACAGTAAATCTTGTGTGAATTACTGCAGGCACGAAAGGGATTCCTGCGGCAGCCATGTTGATGACATCATGGATGGGTAAACAAACTCCCCTGTGTCATAAATACGTACAAAGGTAAAATTATCGTTCAGTTATGTTATTTTTGTAAGATAATTAGACTTCTGAATAACTCAAGATATCGTGTGTTCAAAATTGACTAATAATAGTAACCTCAGTAATAAACACTAACTCAAGAATACAGTATGATCAATATTGCCTTAACACTAATAGTCTGTTAAAATCTGGACTAATACAACATGGATTAATGAGAACGTGTGCAGAACATTAACGAAAAGATACAGTTAACGAAAAGCTTAGAATAGTGAACGAGAAAGCAAGAAAAATAAACGAAAAATGTCGGTGGGGTTTTCTAATGAGTTATCACAGACGGCGGCCCTGCCAGCCATGCACCTCCACCCCATCGTTCATCAGGAAACTCATTTGTATTCATAAAAAAAACCCGCTATTATTCTTAACTATCAGAGTGTTTTAAAGTATATTACAAGAACAAAATTAAAAGATTCCCTCCCCTCCCCCCACCCCATACACGACCAGGATTCATTACGCTCGATATCACGCAATTCACCTTCACCTGTGGCTGTCAGGTGTTGAACAATCAGTTAGATAAACAGTGTCCAGCGTGGGGAGAGGGGGTACGATAATTAAGGTCTTGAGGTGTACAGCTAGTGGACGGGTTGTTATCGGACAAAAGACCTTATAGAGAGAGAGAGAGAGAGAGAGAGAGAGGATCCCACATAATCCCTCATCAGCCCCATCCACAAAAACTACGTCAATTCCTATTTAGACAACCTGTACACCTGTAAACAATCGTTATATTTGTAGCAACTCCCAATGTAGGTGTCGAAGTAGAGGCGTCATTTAGTGTATTTCAAAACAGTTCACATTTTCTCTGGTTGACTACTAGCGCTGCCGGCGAGTAAACCTGAACTAGTATAGTTCTGCCAGACGTATGTGTCTATTAGAGTATGTAGTTAGGGTACTGTTCTATCAGCTTATAAAGTGATGAGCCTCCCCTTAGTGGTTTTAAGGGAGAGGAGTGACTATATAAGGGGTTACATTTAAAGGGGAAAGGGTGAGGTATACTTCATACGTCCGCCACGCCAGTGAAAAACATAGTAGGAGAGGATTGCTGCCGAGAGATGATTGAGTCCGTGAAAGGCATCCCAACCTGTCGTACCTCAATAATGGGTTGGGAGTGAGAGTAAGAGCGAAATGTAGTGAAATAGATAGATAGAGGGAGAGAGAGAGAGAGGGAGAGAGAGAGAGAGAGAATTCGTGATGAGGTGGAGAAAGTCGTCCTTGGGTCAAGTAGCGCTTTAGAGAACTGTTGAAGGGATGGATAAATATAATGTCAACAACGTACTGTAGGTGACCTTCATGTGGACACGACGAAGAGACGGTGAGGTGTGTGTGTGTGTGTGTGTACCTTGCATGACACAGCCGACACTAACACAGACACTGATGATAAAACATTCAGTGAGTCTACACCCATACTAACCCATATTACACCCTCTCCCCTGACGCTGACCCCCCCCCCCCCCTCTCACAGGTCAATAGTTCTATCACTCCACCTTACTTAAGTGTTCACAGCTCGCCGCCCTCCTTCACGCCATGTCTGTCAGTCTGTGTATCTCAAGTACCGTCAGTGCCGGATTAACCTTGAGGCACTTGAGGCACTGGCCTCAGGCCCCCCGACTCTAAGGGGCCCCCAAATCCAAACATTCTCGAAGTTGAAGCGTATAAAACATGAACTTCGTTCAACGATGTCCTAGCAACGTCTCAATTTTTTGTCTCTTATGAACATTAAATGTGTTATTTTGCAGAAGCTTAATATTGATGAAATCACTGATAAATTTGGGTATATTTTGTTCTTGTTATTTATATATACCTTGAGGGTAGGGGGCCCTGTGCCTCAGGCCCCTATTAAGCTTAATCCGGCCCTGAGTATCGTGTACACTGATCGATACTGTCTGCACTAACAAGGCTACACTGACCAGAGAGAGAGAGAGAGAGAGAATGTACATCAATGAATGCTGGAATCTTTGATACACCAATCGATATGGTACACGCTAACACGAGTATACGAATTTATATGTGTCCGTCCGTCCGTCTGTCTGTCTCTCTGGTAACTCACCCGTCACTCCACCAGGCAAGGCGGCACTCACAAAAAATCAAGCGTGTAAATTTTTTCTAACGTTCCTTTAACGTGTACAAGATTTCTTCACATGATTTATAGGAACATTATTCTGAGTGTGACATGGACAAGGTTAGTTACCCCTCCTAAATGTCGTGAAAGAAAAAGGTGTATATCTGATTATCCTTCACAGACAGACAGACAGACAGACAGACAGACATATAGATAGATAGATAGATAGATAGATAGCCACTGTAGGTAAACAACTAATAGTAAACAGTATAACCAAGTGACAGGTAACTAGGCGAGATACACAAGCCGTCAGATGAATAATAATGTGTTTATGTCTTATAATTTATGTTGTTGGGTTAGTATAATAAGGTATGGTAGGTCTAATGAAACAGTCCTTCCCTCCCCCCTTTCTCTCCCTCCCCCCTTTCTCTCCCTCCCCCTTTCTCTCCATCCTTCCCTTCTCTCCCTCCCCCCTTTCTCTCCCTCCCCCCTTTCTCTCCCTCCTTCCCTTCTCTCCCTCCCCCTTTCTCTCCCTCCCCTTTCTCTCCCTCCTTCCCTTCTCTCCCTCCCCCCTTTCTCTCCCTCCCCCCTTTCTCTCCCTCCCCCTTTCTCTCCCTCCCCCCTTTCTCTCCCTCCCCCCTTTCTCTCCCTCCTTCCCTTCTCTCCCTCCCCCCTTCTCTCCCTCCCCTTTCTCTCCCTCCTTCCCTTCTCTCCCTCCCCCCTTTCTCTCCCTCCCCCCTTTATCTCCCTCCCCCCTTTCTCTCCCTCCCCCCTTTCTCTCCCTCCCCCCTTTATCTCCCTCCCCCCTTTCTCTCCCTCCCCCCTTCTCTCCCTCCCCCCTTTCTCTCCCTCCCCCCTTTCTCTCCCTCCTTCCCTTCTCTACCTGTATCAGTGTGAGGGTATATGTACAAGTTATTTATGTCGTAGTCAACGCATGATTCAGTGTTTTGTATCTGTCACAGTAACACATTAGGAGAACTTAATAGCATAACAAACTAATGTATATGTCGATAATGTTTTCGTCAGAGTAGTATCGGAGTTTTCGTCAGTGATTATTATGTTTTCGTCACATAAATAATATTATTCTTAGTAATTAGGATGTTTTTGTTTCTGTTAGGATAATGTTTATGTCTTTATCACAGGAACAATATAAAGTATTTGTCACTTGTATTCCGCATTGGATGACTTAGTGTACGTGTTTAGGTAGCCAGGAGACTCCACACTCTGGATACGATGACAAATACTCGTTGTTTACGTTATATTAGACCCTAATTTTAATCAGCCCCCCAAATAATAACCCCCAGACCTAATGATAAAGTGGGGGCTGGGTGGGGGTTGGGTGGGGGTTGGGTGGGGGTTGGGTGGGGGTTGGGTGGGGGCTGGGTGGGGGTTGGGTGGGGGCTGGGTGGGGGCTGGGTGGGGGCTGGGTAAGTAAAGGGCGTATAACTGCGTACCTCTGCTGAAGGGAGTACCTGCCTTCAGTGTTTATCATGCCTGAATAATGTACAAGCCGCTTTTCGATTGCTTGTATTGGGTCGTATAAAAGGGGGTCTTGCAGCTCTCTCTCTCTCTCTCTCTCTCTCTCTCTCTCTCTCTCTCTCTCTCTCTCTCTCTCTCTCTCTCTCCACCCTTAGTCTGGCCTCGACGTATAAGATTGGAATAATACTTGCTCGAGTTAACCTGCCATTGAATATGACCTTCGGCAAATACTCATGTACGTTTGTGTTTTGTGTTCGTTACCTGGCACGCGAGGTGAGGGTGAGGGGAAGGAAAGGGGGGAAGGGGAATAGAAGGGGTAGGAGGAGAGGGGATGGGGGGAGAGGAGGGATAGGGAAGAGAAGGGGAGGGCAGAGAAGGGAAGGGGAGGGAGGGGAGGTGGTAAGGGGAAAGGGAGGGGAGGTGGTAAGGGAAGGTGAGTGGAAAGGGAGGAGAGATGGTAAAGGGAAAGGGAGGGAAGGGGGGAAAATGTGGTGTGGGTTGAACTAAGTGAGTCACCCTTTGCACGATCCCTGTTCTTGCATCACCACACCACACCACACCACACCACTAACTTAATCTCTTGAGTACGATGTCAACCTGCTGAGTACAGCGAATTAACCCAATGAGTACGATCTATTTAACCCTTTGAATGTGATGACTTAACCCCACGAGTACAATACTTTAATCCCTTGAGTACGATGTTGAATATGATGACTTAATCCCACGAGTACAATACTTAAGCTCCTGAGTACGATGGGACTCTGTACTCTAGGGGGTCAAGTCAACGTACTCAGTGGGTTAATATCAACTACGGAGAAAGAAACAACAGGGAGAACAACAGGGAGAACACCTGAAGAATGATTAATACTGTAAAAACCATAACACACTTCTTATTATTAATCCCGCCAAAAAACAATCGCCATAAGTGTTTGTTTGTCTGTCAGATTGTTTGTTTTTGTGTTTTAATGTTCAGGTTTATCAAGCACCGTTCACTAAGTCTTTAATTATTTATAAGAGAGCTTTTAAAAAAACCCAATTTACGTTTTTGGAACAAGACGATTATAACAAAATATAAAAAGAAAATGGATGAGTTTATATACCAGAAAATAAAATATATATAAGAAAATAATAAATATAACAAGATAAAACTTTAACTTGAAAATTTTTTGTTTAAGACTATAAATAACAACACTGAAACGCACTTGACATGATTACCTCCCGAGCGTTCAGACTGAAATTACAAAACTTAAGAGATTCTACATTTTAACATATGCTCCAATTTTTTTTTTAACACTGGGTCCTTACTAACCTTTGTTTTTTAATCTTGAGATGGAAAATTATACTAAAATTAAGGCGATATACGAATAAAGAATGGTTTTATACACTAAGTTTGTTGTTGTGTTGAAAATATTAACGCGTGTTTACGAAGTCAGCTGGTGAGTTTCAAGGTTTAACCGATCCAAACAGCTGAGTCGGGTTATTTAGGTCACACTGAGCCATTTAGGGGGGGGGGGGGGGGTGTTCGAACCATGGTCTCGTTGTATGGGAGGCGAGTACAGATGTCATTAGCCAACCCCAGGGAAGGATAATTACGAGGATTTAATATAAACGTGAGATCAGAGACACACTTAAGATTAAGTTCAACACTTCACTAGTAGAAATTGTGAGGGAAGTTATTTTCAGTAATGGCTGGATTGATCAAAGGGACACGCGAGGTAACTGACACACACACACACACTGGTCCAGTCCGAAATGGTTTATTAGTTCTTAAATTACGTACTAAATAATTTGTACTACCAGACAACACGAGCCTAACCTAACCTAAACTAAGTCATTTTTATCATCAGGTAGGATAAACTCGTTAAGTGGCAGTGATTTATACCTTGAAAAAATGCGTAGTAGTAGTAGTAGTAGCTACATATTTATTAGGATATTTAATATTAAGGTAATAAAATGGCGGCGAAGATGTGGCTATTGGGGGAGGCTGGAGGCCACGTTAAAAAAATAGTAGTAGTAGTAGTATGCCAAGCTAAACTCACAAGGTCATATAATTAATAATGGTACGAGTCAATAGTTGTTTTCTTAAAGTTTGAATCTAATGTTAGTTCTTGTCATTAAGTCAAAACACCTGTGTGCGTATATTACAATCACTCTTTCACCTGTTAAGAATTTTGCAAGTTGATTTGTGTCTTAGAAATAATTACGTTGAAAGTTGAATTGGATTGAGAAAATTAACGTCATGAATGTAATTTGAAAGTTGTTTATTTTGCATCTTGTTTTTATTTAATGTTTCCCAGATCTGATGTTGTTATAAATGAAAAAAAAATCAATGAATATATGAAAACGTTTTGACTTATTTCGTGTTCAGTCTTTTACGTCTTAGGCCTAGCAGGAGGAGGGGTAGGTGGGGTGAGGCGGGAGGTGGGTGAGGGTTCTATTTCGTCCCAAGTGCTGTACCAGCCTCACATGTAGGGCTGGATGGGTGTGAAAATACGCCATGTAAACAAACACACTGAATCATACTGAGGACTCACGACGAAGCAAAGTACCTGTATGGTATTAGCTACTCCGTGTAACACTGCCATTTACACGCTTGAAATATTTATTAATCTCGTGTTAATTAGTACCCTGAAGTATGACTATTATTGTATAAAAGAACTGACTGAACACGACCATAATACAACACCTATGTACTAAACAGCTTACAAGAATCAGATACTCACAGAATCCTTATGTTAAGTGAGACCTTTTTAACAATACGGTAACTGTAAAAACACAGCACGAAACTTGAAACACTTCCTCTCTGACACACACAAACAAAGAGAGGATGCTTGTTTGTATCTTGCTAGTTAAGAAGTCGTACCGGAGATGTTACCATGATCCTGAAAGGTGGTGGTGGTTGTGAGGTGTTGAGTCTCAGCGAGGTAACACAGGTATAAACACTACCGGGCGCGGGGCTTGACTAAAACTCCCTCCGCGCGTCACCTTGCTTGCCTGTCTGTTCCCTCCTGCCCTACTCTGCCCTGCGCACTTTCCTTGCTTGCTTGCTGCTGCTGCTACCACCCAGGTACCAATACTATCAGCAACACTCTCACCAACACCCTCACCAACACAAATACTAGTACTTCCCATCCTCAGATATGTCAACAAATAGTGAAGTAGTTCCTCAAAGACGACACATAATGATCAGTTATTGTTGTTATTGTTTATGTACCTCATGACATTCAGAGAGACATATATCAATCCATTATGGTGGTCAGTCAGTGAATCATGCACAGTGAATGGTAGAAAGACGAACCAGTTGTAATTGGCTTATTGTAGGGAGATATAACTACCCTATTGTATTGACTATGCCATAATTCTGTGTACGAAAAGCTATAGAGAGCCATGAACAGAGATAAGTAAGTGACACACATACCAGTGACTCTCACATCACCACCAACACCTGACACTGTCTTCTGTAAACAAACGATAACACCACTGGGCCTTCTGCGTGAGACGAGGGTCATGGCCATCATGAAGGTAATTAGTGTTATTATAGGGGCAATCAGAGCCATAACGAAGGTAATCAGTGCCATCATCAAAGTAATCAGTGCCATCATTTAGGTAATCAGTGCCACTTTCAAGATAATTAATGTCATCATTCAGGTAATCACCGGCGATGGTAAAAATTCCTGGGCACCATCCTGTCGTGTTTCCTTCGTCAGGCACTGTAATCCAGTAACATGATACGCTGTTCACTAGGCCTGTGTACTAGTGACGGGAGTAGGGTGGATAACAATACCACGCCCTCCGCCCTGTCTCCTGCTGGTGGTGACGGCAGAGGCACGCCCCAGTAAAGGTTGTCCTCCAATATCTATGTTCCCACAGCCCCGCCTGACATTTGTGAGAGGGACGGCACTGGCTCATTCTCCTTATGTTGGCTCACGTGATTCGTTGTATTGAATTTGTTACGTCGATTCGGATATATTTGTAATAAGTGACGTCTGCATGTGAAAGAGAGAGAGATGGCGGGAGATTCTCATTGCTGCGAATCTATTAGTATGTTATGAGTTGCACGGGCTGTATGGGGACTATGGGCTCGTTCACCACAATCACGACATTACAGTACTTCCTAATTTCTTCTTCTTCTTAATGTTTACAGACTCGACACTTTTCTACGGTTAATTTGTTCTGTTTAATTAATTATCTATATATTTTTTGTATTTGTCTTCTTCTTCTCGTCTGGGTTTCGCTACTCCATGTTTTAAAGTAAGTTAAATTTCCTGTATTTAAATGTGCATGTTCTTACGTCAAGGAATTTATTGGCGTCAGAGGCCACAAGCAAATACTGAAATGCTATTGAACGAGAGGTGATGACGTAACAGAACTCACTTCTGCATGATGAACTACTATTGGGTAAGTGGTGAGACGTAACATAACTCACCTCTGCATGATGAACTACTATTGGGTGAGTAGTGATGACGTAACATACTCACCTCTGCATAATGGACTGCTATTGGGTAAGTGGTGATGACGTAACATAACTCACCTCTGCATGATGAACTACTATTGGGTGAGTAGTGATGACGTAACATACTCACCTCTGCATAATGGACTGCTATTAGGTGGGTGTTGATGACGTCAGTAGCTTCACAGTGTACTCAGGATGCAGGACCTTTAAGAGTTAAAGAGATCATTTACACCTCACGTACAGTAGGCTACAGACAGTGAAGGTGAGGTGTACTGTTCCGAGGATCACATGGTTAGTCCCCTAGCCTAGTTCTCTTGATGATTACACACCTTAACACTAACCCAACTTAATCCCCCCAGGTAGGTTAGGTAAGGTGAAATAAGCTTCGGGGTTAATATTTATGTAACTCCTGCCTCACGAATTATATTTCCAACTTGTATTAGATAAAGTTTCAACACATACACAGGGTGAGAAAACTAACCTTATATCTCCCACATTAATATATATTAATATTTTCACCACCCGCTGGGAAGGTTAAGTGAGGAACTAAGACATTATTATTATTATTATTATTATTATTATTATCATTATTGTGATTCTCTTGCCTCCCGTATAACAGCTGATCACTCCTACCGAAAACAAAACAGTCGTAGCGAGCCTTCACAAATCTTATCTTCCCGTCTTATGTTAAATACAACACCTTTTAACCGCTTTCGCTAAGTTTGACGACAGTGAAATAATAATAATAATAATAATAATAATAATAATGATAATGCTGTAACATGTGCTCACAGGAAAGACTAACATGAAGACGTGCACCCGCTTCCAAATAATAATAATATAGATAATAATAATAATTGTTAATTAATCTCGTGTTTATTTACAGCAATGGAGAAAGAAATGTTAATGAGTGATATATAATCACATTTTTAGATACAAAACTATTTAATTAAAAATATATGTATTTCTGGTCGATGTGGCGCATGTGACGTTATCTAAATCCAGACCAAACCAGGGATAAACTAATATATTTCTGGAACAGTTTTACTAATTAGGTGTCCCATAATGGCCCACTGGTGGCTGTAGTCATTCAAAATATACAACTTACTTTCACTGTGATGATTCAGGAATTCAGATCACACTCGTCGTGGTAGATTACGAAATACTCTGGCAATTTCCTTCATTTCACTTTGTGTTCCCGTAAGTCAGTTTCCTCTGTTGTTTCACAGCTCACGCAAGTATAGTTTTCTTATTTTGGCGATTAATATAAACTTAAGCATAATTTCTACAGTTTGAAATGTGTCACTGATATTCTTCCCCTGCGAGTATTCCTAAGGTGTGACCGTCCTCCTGGCACTCAATACGCGATTAGTAATGTCACACATTTTTTAAAGACGCGTTATATTACTCAATAACTGGCTAAATAATAAGTTTTTATATTTATTTTTGTTGTTAATGCCTTGTGGGTCGCTTATTAGGGATTTCAAGAATATAATGAGATACAATTTATTCCATAACACGACTTGGTTTTGCATCTGGCAGTGGGGTGTGTCGGTCGTGTGCATGGCACTTGTTGGTCGGCCGTAGCAACATGTAAACAAACATATACCCTGAGGTGAAATATTCCACAGCTTTCGTTCAAATGATCTGTGTTTTCTGAGTACATCTGTCCGAAACCATACGCAAAAACATTAAACTTTATCAAAACACATATGTAGGTGGAACAATATTTGGGATTTCATTAGAATATTATTTTAATCAATTATCTATACAGCAAATCTACGTATAATCGATAGCTGTATACAATTTATATCTGATTATGAAATTAAATTGATACATTTTCAAACTAATATCTTACATTTAAAATACAATCACATGAGGATACTGTCAGCACTTTGTTTACGCTCATCACTAAGCAACAAGTTTCACCCCCCTGAGATGGCTATAGCATATCACGCCAAAGTAATGAATTGCTATAAACACACATCACTAACATTCATTAAACCTTATTCCTCCGTCACTCGTTCAGGATTAGATATAAAATGACACCCGGAGATTATATTGATCTTGTACCTACTTAAAAAAAAATCAAACGCAGTCATTGATCGAGTTCTTGTGGGTTGACTTTGGTAAAATAACACAACACAAACGGTATCAACTTGTTTCACCTTGTCCAATGCGGGTCAAGGAAACACTGACGGAGAGGAAGAAAAATTGCGGTCAAGGATCTAACAGTACAACCTCAATAAAAGTTTTATTTCTCGCGTGATTATTATTTTTTTAATATCGTTTTTCAATAACTTTTGATTCTTAATAGGGTGTCAAACCATAATATCTAATAATTAAGAGCCACAAACTAAAGTCAGTAATCGTGTTTTTTACTATTTTAATATTTTTTAAGGTGAATGTAATTAAAAAGTAGAACTATAAGAACACTCATACAGTTCTGTCTAGTGTCTATACAAACAGACTTGTAGCTCTAGGACTTTGTAGCTTCTCTTAAGTAAACAGTAAACAATAGTGACCATCGAGAGTCAGTAAACTTTTAGCTGACGTCTGTAATGAATTGCGTACATTTAAATGGTTATTGATGAAGTTATTGAACAAAATACAAAAATACCAAAAAGCAACACAGTGGAGGTGTAGATGATTTAAGAACCATCCCTGTCCTCAACACACTCTCTTGATGTAAAAAAAAAAGATGACGTTTTAAAGTATGATATTGTTCAAATAACTGTAGAAATGTGTGCGTGCTGCTTACGGGGCCTACTCAACTCGTGCCTGAAGACGAACCACTGGTCTCTACGTGGTAGGAGCTGGTAACAGTGGTAGAACATTTTGTCAGCTGAGAGAGATACACACAGTGACACAGATAAACACTCGTCTGAAATTCTCCATTGCCTCACGAATGATTTTAAGACGCGTCGTGCTTCTTTTGTCGCGTATACGTCCGCGTGAAAAGTCCCCCTGAACATTGAATGTGTCGCATGAAAAAAAATAACGCTTGTGTTAAATATCTTAATGAGAGTTGCTCTAGAGATCTGCCACCACCCACAAAACTTGGGTAGCTGGCCGATTCCACCCTAGGTCGGGTTGTTAGCGGCTTGGGCGGCCGATTACGTCTCTGTTACGCACTGTTAGCAAGTACTGGGCATGTACTAGCTCGACAATGTATCTATACTTGCGCCACTGTTGGTCGAGTTTGGACTTGAATTCAGATTCAGATTTGCCCCCCGAGGGGGCTAGTTTATTGGGCACCCCCTTACATCCTGTGCAAGGTGAAGCGCAGAAGCGTTTACAGCGCCCAACAGGGAAGTATGAAAGGTTCATACTTGCCTTTATGACTCGTACATTAAGGGCGTAAAAGCCTGAAGGGTCATAGGTTCTGTCAAGTTACATAAAGTGAGAGAATGATGAGTGTGTGGGGGGAAGTTCCCGGTGCATTTTATCTGTTTATGTTTGGACTTGAATGAGCTCACACTCGGTGCCTGTGTAGCAGTTAAAAGTGAAGTCTAGGTTGAAATGAAGTGTTTGCCCAACATATCGTACGACACTCCCGGCAGAGCGCTCTGAGATTCCGCGGTGAGCAGAGCTGGTGAGTGGCAACTGATAGTAGCATTATATTCGACTTCCATGCGTGTGGATGTACAATAGTTCAATTAACTAAGATGTAATGAAACAAACTCTTTTATTATAAAAACGTTTTATTTCCACAGGTGATGATCTACTAGTAGATACCAGATTTTCAAACGGTCATATATGAAATTGTTAGATTCCTGTATGTATATTTATTTAAATCAATACTGTATATGAATGAATAGAACCATTGAACTGTACAGTATTAATATATTAATACCTTACCAAAGGAGATCTCCAGATAGTAAAACAAAAGCTACACCGTAATATGAAAGGACTGTCCATTCTTCTGTGGATAATTATTGAGCTAAATTATTCCGCTCATGTTATTTTGGTCTACGTCACATAATAGTTTACATTAATAATCTCTGCTTACATCTTGTTTCTCTTGGAACTCTTCACTGTGTGATACAAAACAATAGTAAGTATATATTCAGTTGTTTTGAATTACATTAAAATAAATCTGAGTCTGTTGACATTTGAGTTTACTGTAATTGAATATAGTTAATTAAAAATGCTGCACACATTAATTAATAGAATAACTATGTGCTAAGAAATGGAGTCCGTTCAGATTATTGTAATTAATGTAAATAATTAAAGTATTTTTACACCTTTAACTGTGACAACAGTACGAGTGGCAGGTAGCACATGTTAATACCACACACTACATGTGGTAGCACATGTTAATACCACACACTAAATGTGGTAGCACATGTTAAATACCACACACTAGATGTTAAAGGCAAGTTCTAGTGTGTGTGTGTGTGTGTGTGTGTGTGTGTGTGTGATGACCAAGCTGCTGCAGATTTATTAGAGAACTTTTGACAGTTTCTCTAATGCATCTTTGTTGGTCGGTCCACTCAGTCTACCTCCCCGACCTCGCCTTCCTCTGTCACAATAAAAAGTGAGTTAGTGAAATACTGTACAGGCATCCCTCAAGGTACAGAAGCTTGAGCAATGGAAATTCACATTAAGGGAACTAAAAAAAATATGGAATAATCTTTGAGATACAGAGTAAAAACTTCCATTAGTTACTGGGACACGCACAGTACAGTACTGGTTAGCTCAGATCCCATGAAGAATCTCCACCCCAACTTATTACACCTAAAGATTAACCACCTTAATGCTATTTGTGGGGATGAGGTTAGGTTAGGTTAGCATTTGGGTGGTTAATCTTTAGGTGAAATAAACTTGGGTGGAGATTCATCAGGTGATCCCACTATTACAAGGTGGAGTAAACTTTTAATTTGTATACAAGTTAAAGTTTTATAAGGTAACTTTAAAATTTAAAGACCAAAATTTTTTGAGCACATCAAAGTTAGCCACAGATCTGTAATGTGCAGTTAAGGGTCCAGGAATTTTGGGTGTATGTTTTCGGGCTGCAGTCCCATACTGTACCTTAAATTTCCCTTTGAAATACATAGAATGATTTAACATGATTCAACACCACCCACACCTGCTATGCTGATAGTGAAGTGGTGAGGCCTAGCATATTTATTTCAGAATTTGGCAGAATGATAGCGTCCTGAAATGTAATTGGTAGATCATCTAATTTAGAAAGTGTAATTGGTAAATACCAATGAATTTAACCAAGTTTGTACCTCCCATTCAGAAATGATGCACAGATCCACATTGATAGACGTAATGACATCAGCTCTAGAAACAGACCTAGTTTGAGAGTTAGGAAGAAGGGGAATATGTGAAGAAGAGTGAAGAGTAGAATCACCAGCGTAAGAATAGATAGAATTAGTTGTAGTGTGAAGTAAATCATTGATAAAAAGAAGGAAGAGAGTAGGTGAAAGAACAGAACCCTGTGGGACACCACTATTGGTAGAGAAAGAGCGAGAGATCGATCCCTCGACCAACAACTGCCATGGATCGGTTCTCAAGGAAACTAGAGATTAGAAAACAAAGTGGGGGAGATAAACCAAAAGAGGGAGGTTTATAAAGCAAAGGCTTGTGACATACCCTGTCAAATGTTTTGGAGATGTCGAGGGCCACGACGAAAGTTCCTCCGTACCGAAAGTTACAATTCTGCCCTCATGGGCGTCCACAGAAAGTGGAAAAGGGGGGTATTACCTCTCCATAGATTCATTAAATTTTCATCATTTGCATCGTGTTATGTATATATATATATATATATATATATATATATATATATATATATATCAACGACTCACCATAGGATCGAACCTCGACTATGGGTGACTAGGGAGCGCGTGTTAAATGGACTAAGGGTAACACAACATCCTGACCTTAGGGTAACACTCACTAAACTGAATTAGAATAATATGATTTAAGCAATACCAAACGTATAAGCACGTACGTGTCAGGAATGCATGTTCATCGTCTAAGCAGAAGTGACTTCAACTGAAGGCTGACTGCTGAGAAACGCCAACCGCTGTCCGATTGAGTCGTACGTCTGGCACTTCATTTTTACCTTACGCTTCACATTTAACTGCTACACCGCTACAACACACACTGGCAGGTTGTTTCTGGAGAGTTCACCAGTTCACAACCCTTGTTCCATACAGGGGCACTGCACTGTAAAATCTCAAGAGACAAAGCAAATTTGAATCGAACTGGGATTACCTGAAGATTAACCACCCTAACATTCCTGGGGTGGAAATTCTTCAGGTGATCCACTAGCTGTACTGATATCGGAATGATTGGATCACCTGAAGATAGCCTAACTTAAACAAACCTACCCCCTCCCCCCAGGCAGTATTAGTGTGTTAAAAATCAAATAAAATAAGCTGGTGATTCGGTTGATTATCCCGTCTCAAATATATAGCAATAAAAGTTTTACCACTCATATCTGTGAATTAGAATCAACAGTCCTGACTCTCACACTATTTGAAAAGAATGGTAATAATATATAATGTATACAATTTCTGATAAACTTATATAATTTAGGAGAATCTATAATAAGGCAGAGAAAATAGTGATAGATATATGACAGAGACAGAGACGTGACCGATCGCCCGGGCAGGATAAAAGTAAAAAGTGAACTGACACAAATTGGCAGAAAGGTAATAATAGATAATCAAAGCAATCTATAATGAACTTTATTATAATTTATATGAGAAGATCTATAATAAGGAAGAAGAGAGAAAGAGATGTAAGTAATGTCTTAATCATCATGTACCCGCGCCCCCATATCATAGCAACGGCGTGACAAGAAGTAAACACCTACGGCACCTCCTCACCTTTCTCCATCTCACCTGCGTTAATTACCTGATAACCTCCACGGTACACCTCGGCACAGAGAGTATTTAAGTCACTTGTGTGCTGAGTTGAATGGCCTTGTTAAATACTGCTGGTGCTGCTGTTGTTCCTTAAGTGAAAGTGTGGAGCTGGAGCAGTAACTTGAAGTGGGAGTCACCGTCTCTATTGCTCCACTTACTAAAAACAAAAAACTCGGCTGTTTATACATACATCTGAAAGCTTACTGCATTATCTGGCTATAAAACTATGGTGTCCAAGGTGTGTGCATTTATATATGTTAAGAGCTCAGTATAATTCCATGAACAATTCTATTTTGTGTTTGACATATAAATGCTGGTAAATATGTACAGCAGTCTGTAAAATTGTCGATAATACCTGGAATGGCAGTGCAGGTTAACTAGAAATAGAGAAAATTTGGTAATCTTGTAAAAATTGGACATAAAATCAAAAGCAATAGTGTCCATTTAGCAAAACTGAAGTTTCTGTAGTATCAGATAATACTACATTTTATAATTTAGTGTTCATAAAATCCAAACTAACCTATGTAAGCATACTTGTTGTTTATAATATAATGTTTCGGTGATGCTCAAGTCTACTGTTGGAAGGTTAGGTTAGGTTACGGATGCAAATAATGTACATGGTGCAGTCATCCACAAATATCCTAACGCTTCTCCTATTGTTCCACAAACCCCGAGATTCAGATTTGTGACCAAAGCAATAGAAACTGATGCATTATTATGTCCATGAGAGTTATGGATTGACGAGTCTGAATCTTGGGGTGACTGTACATTTACAGTTGGGGGCAGATAACATCAATGATACCTGCACCCAACCTACTTCATTTATTTATGGCAAGAAGTATGGAAGAATAATGGCTCCTCCATCTCAAAGATACTCAGCGAGAGAAGTTCAGTACAGTACCTCATGGTGGACTTTTTAAATTCTTAATTGCAAAAGATGTACTTAAGCGCTAAGGATTTTTAAATAAATGCAGGATTTTATGTTATGTTAATCTTGATATTTAAACTTAATAGGATTTTATTTTATTTGTAGTTTTAAATTGTGAGTTTCATTTTTAGCATCAAATGGCCACAGGTTGCAATGCCAGACATTTTACCCAATCACTCAATTAATTATAAAAAAAATAAAAATTTAAATTCTCTTCTTTTTTTTTCATAAAGAAAGAAGGAAGTTAGGTACTTTACCAATATGTCCATGCAAATGTTTTAAGATCATAAGTTATATTTTCAACTAACCTAACCTAGCTTGGCTTAAAATTTGTTTTTTAACGTCACCACTTAACCTGTGCTCCAATTCCAGTGTTGCCAAATCATTGTACAATTTCATATTAATTCAGCACATCCATACACAGAGTAGGTATACAAACATTGGTAAACTGTAAGTCACTTTGACCAAGAATAGCCCAACAAAGCCATCATATACTTATTTCCAGCAGGGTCCTTTGCTTAGGCTGGGGGACTAATGGTAACATTAAATCTACAACATTTAACATGGTAATTTGTAGTTAACTGTAACAAATACAACTTTGCACTTGGACAATCTTAGACTAGTGGATCAATTCCATGTTATTTGACAGGATCTTCAACATATTTGAATATACTTAATATTGCTTCACTCTCTCTCTTTTACACGTACTTTAACAGGCAATGTTCACTGGATTTGGCGTCCTGTGTACCACCAGCAAGGCCGTGGGTTCATAACACTCGTCTTGCCTGCACTGCCCGCCTTTTCTGTGTGGATGTCGGTCAAACTAGAATAACCTGTTATAGTACATCCTTCTTTCCTCACACAGCCAAACTGTGGAATGCTCTGCTTTCTTCTGTGTTTCCATGCTCTTAAAATCTGTCTCACGTCAAAAAGTTGCTTTTTTGACATCTTCATGGTGTAGGTTAATACCCTTTTGTCTTTTTCTCTTCTATTTTTAAATCCTTTTCACTCTTATGTTTTGGCCCCCCAGGCCCCATTATGGGTTAATGACCAGTGCCCGGGTAGGCTAGTCCCCGTAAAAAAAGATAGAAAATATTAAATGCTCAGGATGATTGTACAAGGAGCAACCAAACTCAGAATCATGCTCGAATGTTGACGCTTTAGTTCTGAAACTGTGTGGCTTCCTGGGCATTGCAGGCATATGAATTTCGGATTTTTGAGCAATGCCTAAACAGTTTTTATTTTACATACATACAGGACCATAATACAGTACTGTATTTATATTCATAGTAGCTTCATTAATATTTGTTGCTCATAATATCTCTTATCTAATTCAAACATGCAACACTTGCCTCTTACATGCTTTCCTATGGGATTATTACGTCCAACCCACACAAACGAGGAAAATGACTGTTAAGCGTTGATGATTAAGCATTCCAGCTTATTTCACCTAAAGATTAATCACCCTAACTCTAACCTAACAAATCTGCTTGCTTGGGTTAGCTGTGGTCATGATTATGTGGTGGCAACTGTCCATACTGCATGGTCTCTTGCAGTCTCTCTTTTCAGCTCCCTTATCATCCACATATGGGCTTAGGCATCTCTTGACCCAATTGATCTCATCCATTTCCTCCATATTTGTTTGTATTAAAATTTGATGTAGCTACAAATGTTACCAATGAAGTTGATCCCAAGAACTCTAATCTTGCAAATTTTCCTTCACAGGCTCAAGTCTCCATAGCCTTTGTTTTTGGGCTCATAGGTCTGCTGTCTCAGATTGATACAGATCCTAAAACTTGGGAGGCTACGGAGTTTGCAACCATTTATGCTTCCCCTGATCAAATGGAAAGATTCATTACGAACCCCGATTCAGTAGAAAAAGTAAGACGTTTTATTATTTGGACAATGTCCAATACAGTACAGTGTTTAACTTTTCCCTTCCAGGGTAAAGATAATTTTTTGGAAAATGTTTATATTTCACAATAAAAAAAATGCAACAAAATTTTGTACTGCCCGAAACGATGTAGTGCAAGAATTTAATGCATTTTTCTATTATTATTATTAAGTACAGTATACTGTATTGTGTTCTGTATGACATAAAATTAATGAATGATCATTATGAATAAATGAACATGAATTTGTTTTCCAGATTTCATGAAAATTATGAGTTAATTTTTAATTAAAGAAAACAAGAAACCTGATGTGTAATGTTTTCATAATACACATTTTTCTGCTTTATTTCAAAAGTGGTTCCGATGGGTCTCCTTCTTCAAGGCGGCAGATAGTCGCCCCCTAGGTGTTGGTAAAAAATACCAAGCAATCTACAATGTTCCAGTGTTTGGTAAGTGAGTAGTTAGTGTGGTTATGGGGATGTTTGTTGTTAATGAGAAGAATTGATATCATAGAAAAGTTATATTTTTCAGACATATCTTACTTGACCTCATTGCCAGTACATTACTGTGCAGTACAGTACAGTACAGTATTATGTTTTTATGGGATAACCTCCTGACTAGATTTCTCCCTCATGTACAGTATATGGAAGAAGGAACCCTATGATTTACTTATTCATGTATTATAGACTTAGGTATTGAGAGCCTCCTTAAAACACACACGTATTCAGTGCATTTCCCAATTCTTCAGATACAGTGTTCTTTTCACTTTCGCCTTTTGTCTTCCTTCACTGGAATTATTATTTTTTCAGGAGAATATGTAAATCTGTTTAAACTAGTTGAATACAAGCCCAACAAGTTGGTAGCAGTAGAATCAAGTTCTTTTCTGAAGCCTCGTTTCACCGTTAAAATGGAAGAGGGTGGTCCTAAGACAACTCGCCTCACTTTGAAGTAAGTACTGTAGAGTATTTGAACATTTCTAGTTAATGCAAAATGGTGTGTAGTTTGACTTTCGGATGACATTGTTTTGCTTTATTCAGTTTTCTGTTTTCTACTGCTTGAGTATTCTTCATAAAGGTCTCAGGCTTTTTGTAGTTAGATTTTGGTTATCATCATCATCATGAATCTTTTGTTAGTACAAGATGAAAACAGAGTACCAAGCCAACGAAAATCTATCATGTTCCGAAGGGTCACCTTAGTCAAGATTTCTCTCATCCAAATTATGTGGAAAACAAACCCAACTTTGCATTTTCTAAAGATAAGAATGCTATCACTACCATGTAGTAACTATCCAGCATTTTTGTCGTAGAGATGTGAGGGCATGCACATTTTGCCAGTCTTCATAAATCTTTGTCCTGTGGTGTGTGGTCGCTACATAGAGTGGATGGCTACATAACTTTTTTTTTCTTCTATACTCTTGTACTGTAATGTATAATATTCTGTTTTATAGGTTGAAGTATAGGCGGTCATCAGCACTCTTCCAGTGGACATTGGGGCCGGTTTTATGGCTAGTAACAAGCCAACAACTCCAGCACTCCTTGTTTATGTTAAGAATGATGTTCCCCTTCTGACGTTTGGAGGACCCACCCCACAGCCCCGTAATAGCCATTATTCAGTTATCTTCTTCTGTGTGAACCAGAGGAGTCTAAACTAAATTCTCTCTGCATCTATAGAACTTCTCTTCTCCCATTGATTTTTTTTTGTTCCAGGGTATTTTTTCAGTCTTGGTTGTGTGCTGTTCTTGATTGTAATTTGTTTCTAATGTTTGCATCCTAAGTGCCTATTTGCTTTTTGGAACTTTTTATAGTCAATGAATTTTATCTGTTTCAAGGACAATGTTTAGTAAATTTTATAAGTCATTCATGATTTAGATGTGAAAGAGTTTCTACTTGCATGATACAACCTTTGTATTTGCCAGTAAGTAACCTTCCTTTGGCAATTAGGAAGTCCAGATGATTATATTTTGGAACCTTTATGTGTTTGTAAAGAAGACATTAATAGTATGTCTGGGGACCTAAAAGTCAGTGTCATGCTAACTTTGAAGACTGGAACTTAAACTTGTTAAAGAATTTGATTGTGTTGTATGGATGTGTCTCCTCTTCTCACCTGAAGTTTTTTGGTGTATGTTCGAGTTCAAAGGCTTAAAGTTGGCAAAACATTGGTTTTAAGGGTCGTAAAAACATAAGACACCTCTACATACATGGATTCTAAAAATAACATTGTCTAAACTTTGAATCTCTGGTATGAAGCTAAAAGGTAAAATAATGCAGTTGCAATGAAACCACTTTTCTTCATATTAAATCATAATAGAAAAAAAAAATAGAAAAAAGAACTTCTTTATTCTTACCTGTCTTTAGCATGTCCTCCCTCTCTTCAGGAAGATTACACTACCTGAAAAATTCCTATGGACTGCTTATGCTCACAGTTTGACATGGTACTAAAGAGGGTCACTTCTGATTTAGGGTATTTATGTAAAATTGTGGTACAGTACAGACCGAGGTTAATTGAATATCACGATCTCAATTAGTCATATAGACCAAGATAAGTGTCAATGTTTTTCGGTGACTCCTCATACTCTCCTTTCCTCTCTGTCTGTGATGGATATATTTTGCTGTGGGTAGAGGAATTAGTTATTTATAATGAACCTTAAACTTAAGGTTTTTGTGTGTGTTATATAGATAAGATTGTAGACCTTCAACAGAGGATGAGATTTATATTTTAATATAATACTACAAGGCAAAATCATGTAAAACCAAACTTTGGACAGAGTATCCATAATATAATGTAAATATGTTACACTACTTTACTTCAAATATTTAAAAAACAATTGGTAGATTTTTAGTAAGGAGGTATGACCGTATACGGTAGCATGTCACTTTATCAGATGAATTAGTGAAAAGGATTGTCCTAAATGGAGGAAATTCTATTGTAAGGAAGGTTATAGAGCTGTACACTTCATCTCCCTCCCCATACAGTATAGCAATATATACTTGAACATTAAGGGACTTTACACTTGTCTGAGAATTTGAGAAACCTATTTTATCTAATCTAACTAAGGTACAGTAGTACAGTTTTACAGTGGTGTTAATGTGTTCATAAACATTTAGTGATATTACAGTATATTGATTGTAAACTAATGTACAGTACAGTGAATCATGTATTTAATGCAGTAAACTGTAAACAGTAGAGTACTTTTTTCTTCAAACATCTGTCTTTAACCGCTAATATAGAGACCTCCCTTCAAGGAGTTTCGTTCAAGTCCGATGGCTCATTATACCAACACTACACCAAAACAAAGGATAGCTATATGAACCAGGAGCAGCTTCTGTTACTATACATACTCACCTGATCAATTTGTTTCTTATATGAAATACTGTACTGAGCATTTTCTTATGAAATTATCATAATTTATGTAATATAAAAAGGTATGTTTGTTATATGATAGAGCAGAGCAGTATGTGGCAATCTGAGCCACCCTTTGTAGGTCACAATTCTTATTTGTTTGTTATTTCTGCTCTTTAAGTGTAATGTTGACAAGGCATTAAGCCTGTGTATTTAGATCTCTATGTACTTCCTGAACACTGGTCAGTACAGTACCGAATTATTCAGGATAGTGTTGCGACATTATTACAAATATCTTGGGCTTCGTAATTGTACAGATCATAATATACATGATCTTGTCTGGCTACCTTTGTACAGTTACCTTTGTGAGCGTGAGCAGTTTGTATGACAAGAGTTTTAAGTTATTTTAATGACTACAGTGTGTAAAATTCAAGATGTGTTTAAAACACAAAAGAACATTTGCTCATAAATTTTATTGTTATTTACAAAGGCTCAGTACACAATATTTGTTGTATGTCATCTTAGGTTGTCCAGCCACATCTTTATTGATGTTTCTTAGTTTGACATCAAGAAAAGGAAATAAAAATGAAAGGTTTGAACTTTACATTTCTTGTTAAATTACAAACTGGCTAATGTACTGTACCCCGACGACTGACACTAAACCCCCCCCCCCCCCCCCCCAAGCCTGCAGATTAGTTTTGTTATTCTACTGTTCATCAGGACCAGTGGAGGTTTAGTTCAGTGATACACAGTTGATAAACTGGATTTCCTTACAGTTTCATCACTGAGCTTACATTGTCAACTCGTGTTTTCTATACCCTTTCCATACTAAGCCGATTGGTTCATAGAAAATGCAAACTAAATGTGTTTACAATTGGTAAGCAGACCTGTTATTATCTAAAATAATGTTAAATATATGGATTATCAAAATGCAAATTATTTCAAGGCATTAGCATTTCAGAGAGAATGTTAGAAAATTTTAAATATTTATTTTAAAAGGTCGATATAAATACACGCTTACATATTTGCAGTCCGGGGAAGGTAAAACGCTCAGGGTAATCATTAGGCTATTTGTAGCTGTTGATGAGGGACGGGACTTATGGACCAGCTTAGCATGGAAATGCTAAATTAGGTGTGATATGATTTGCAAATGCTGTATACAGTGACCCCTCCGTTAACGAACTCAATCCGTTCCAGAAGGTCGTTCGTTAACCGAAACCATTGTTTCAATGGGTTTTTGGGTAATTGGTTCCAGCTCACCGAAAATTTCCTAAATTCAACAAAAATGGTAGAAAAGTTCATTTACTTTTAGGTGTGTATGTAGAAGGCTCCTGGATGATAATGATGATGATGGGATTTAGAATGGGGGTGGAGGAGAAGGAAGAAGAGAAGGCATTGGGGTGGAAGAGAAGTCACCCTATGGTGCCATTTCACCCATAAAATTTTAGCTCTGGTGTAATTCAAGATTATTTTCTTTAAATCAACACTGCACTGCATTATATATTGTCAATATGTAAAATATATTTCAAAATGACCAATAATTTGCTTGGAAACACAGAAAAAAAGCATTTAGTTGAAGAGAGTCTCAAGCAAGATGTTACCTCCAGTGAAAACAGAGAGAGACTAACTCCTGTTTGCTGTGTTAAGAGGCTGGATGCCGCACATTAAACTAGTCACTTTACCTTCAATTATGTTCAATAATTGTTAAAATGACTAAAAAATTGAATATTAAACTTTTAAAATTATTGAATAGTATAAACTTCTTGATATTTACTAAAATAGTAAGGAATTTAAGCCCTAGAACCGATTAATGTATTGGCGGACTGATATTAAAGGTGGTTGCCTGGTCAGTGCAAGCGAAAACATGTTGAGGTCAGTTCATAAGAACTTCGTTAACCGAATTTTTTTTCGTTAACCGAATTGAAGGTCCTTATGGAAGGCAGTTCGTTAATCGAAATTACGTTAACCGAGGTGTTTGTTAAACGAGGGGTCACTGTACTTTTGTTCATCCAAAAGTTACCCAGGGTGGGGAATTTTTCTCACATGCGTGCTTCATCCATCACAGAAGAACGTCTGTTAGACTTGATGGCAAATGTATTATCTCTCGGATTATTGATGTCATTAGGACTTGTAAATTATCCTCTAATAAATTGTGGTGATAGTATGAATACACTCGTAGATTTTCTTGTATTTGATACTGTAGTGATATTCGGTTTCATTAAACTCTGTGACAGTTATGTGCTTAATAATGGTATGGTTGATTTAAATATAATATTGATTGTTAATTGAAATAAGAAACTGAATATTCAGAAGCAACTTTATTTTCGCAGAGGGCATTGTTAGTAAAGACCTGTGCAAATGATATGTAAAATTATGTTGCAGTTTGCTCATCACTTTTTGACAGATTTTACATTTACAGTATTTTATTTAATTTTACCCCTTGTTTCATCACTCAAACCTGTTATTAATGACATACTTATTCTTTTTACTCTCTACTGTATTTGCATTGTATCCAATTTTAGGACCTTCAGGTCATTCATCGTGATCTGTGAGATCTATGACTTAACTACCCTCTCTGTTACTTTCCTACACGAGAGGATGCACACAGGGTAGTTTAATGGCAAACAAGACTAGATAATGTTTGTGTCAAAAGTAGCTCCTCCCAGACAGTTGATTCATGATTATCAGATTTTATGAAACTATGGTTGATTCAAGGTCCAGTAAAGATTCAGGTTCACAAAATTCACTTATTAAATCCTGCAAAAAAATACTTTTGGTCTGAACCTAAATCTTCATTGACCTTGAGTGTACCACTGATTCATAGAATCTGATGAACCAGTCAACTAATTGATAAGTTCTACTTATTTAAAAAAAAAGAAGATCTAGCCTTATGTACCTGGATAGTGTAACTGCCTTTGGATATGTTCTCTTTGAAGGGCACAGTGTGAACATACACTGTAATGATATGGGTCTCCCAGATTGGTTGGTTTCTCCCCTCGTTCATACGACAGAATTTATGCTTCATTCCTTTTGTATTTGGAGTTTGTTAAGGAACTTCAAGGCTGGTAGATGAAATTAATTGTTTTGTGTACTCCTTATAATACAAAATCAATTGAAATGTGTTGCACAAGAGGGGAAATATATCTCAGGATTATTAATTTTCCTTCTCTATCATTACTCTGACATTTCAACATTGCAGTAGTACTCTTGTAAGACAGTTGTGTACTTAGAGTGACTCATGTTTATCTCTTGTGGATATCTCCAGAAAAAAAGTAACATTATCATACTCTGCTGAGATGATTATAACACATTTGGAAATTTGTGGCAGGACAGCAAGGCCAGTCAAAGAGCAAAGTTGGCCTTGGCTGCCATGAAGTTCCTGCCTTAAGAATATTTAGCACAGGACTCCACATGAAAAACACTGTACAGTAGTTAAAACAACTATCTGTGCAGGTGGGGGTCAATATGCTCCGAAATTTTACATGTGACTAGTGATAGCCCTCATATACAGGTACAGTCAACCCTAACTTTACGCGGTTAATGTAACCCACAGGGTGCCGCGGAAAGTGAGGAACGTGTAAAGCGAATAACATAACATATGGGATTAATTGAAATAGAGTCCGGGCCGACCCCCAAACTCCACTTTTTGACGACACGCAACTATATTGTAGTAAAAATATTATCTTAACTTTATGATGGTATGCACACACAATTAATAATTTACAGAAATATCAATAATATTAGGTTTTTTAACACTTACATTAGTAGAAAAGATGGCTGGGCACACGGGGATGGGCGGTTGGTTCCGAGGCAGAGGGCAGATTATTGGCCCTCACCTGTATCACTTGTAACAATTGTATCACTATCCACCACAGAGGCTTGCAGGGCCTTTGTTAAACCCCCCAAAGTTCATATAAGCCCATATCCTCACTATAATTATCACTATCACTGACTTGGGCCAGCTGTAGTGGGTGGCGGGTGAAGAACTGATTATGTTTTGATGACTGGGCGACCTTGTGCGCACCATGTTCACGCAGCTTACACAACATGGCAGATGGCGGGAGGTTTGGATCCAAAAATGGCGCGGCTCGCCAGCCGCTCTCCGCGTAATGGGGTACACACACCGCGCAATGTGAGCATGTTAGGTTCCGGCAGGGCACCGCTTAAACGTGGAAACGCGGAATGTGGGACCGCTTAAAGTGAGGGTTGACTGTACCAAAATTTACTGTCCATGGTCTCCTATTGTTTCCCACAAAGTATGCACAGATAGTTGTTTTAGCTACTGTACATATTTTTTGTCCCATTTTTATCTAGTCTTAGGGAACCTTGTGCCTTATACACTACAAGTCAGCTCACCATGCAAATATGGACTGACTTGGTTTTAACATTTGTATATATTAAATATATTGCTTTGTTTCTATTAAAAAATGATTTGAGACTGGACGATGTAAAATTTAAAATGTTATGTATAAAATTTTTTCTTAGATTCAAAGATCAATCTCATTTATAATCCAGAAATTGGCACATAGTGTTGTGGAGTTAATTACTACATATTATACCATAGTATAATGCTCATATACAGTATCAGCTGCTTAGATGAACTGTACAGTACAGTTACCTTCACTTTTACTTAGTACAGTGGCTGGTTTGTTTTGTGTGATGCGGCAACTCTTTGTTCGTTTACATTGTATTAAAACTCCCAGAATGGCCCGAAGGAACCTCAGAATAGTAGCCAGACCAAGAATATTAGATAGGCATTCCACAGAGTTGTCACATCTTACAAAACACACCAACCACTGTACCAGGTAAAAGTGCAGGCGACTGTACCGGTAATTATTGTAAGAGAAGCACATTAATCATATAGCTACTCATATAAGACACATATGCTGTACAGTACTCTAATAATAGATAAGCAAGGTGCTCTCAAGTAACTTAACTGACAATTGATGTTTGTTTTTTAGGGACTAACTACATGTTGTGTAGGACTAGTGTAGAACTGCATTAGTGGTGTTCAAGTTTGTGCATGTTTTTTATTTGGTAGGCCGAGATGAGGTACAGGACTGTATTTGTTCAAGTCAACGGTACATTGAATTCGAGTGATATACAAGGGTCTTCATGAATGTGATTTATGCCATACGAGTATTACGCTGCTTTAGAGGTGATGGTTCTTACCTTATTTTGTGGATTTTTCTACAACATTCTCTCAGGCAAAGACACCAGATTAGCCCTTACTTTTAAATTTGGACAACATCTGTTCACTGATGAAAACTGAATTTTTGGATAAAGTAAACTGCACACCAGAGGGAGTCTGTATCTTATGACTGAAGAATTGGATGTTTGAAGATATAGAATTTACCATTTTGTCATTTGATACAGATTGTGAATATATGGTTTGGTTGAAATAATCTGTACGGAACTCTATTGTTGTTGAGTAGAGATGGTTAACAGGTATCAGTGGTAGCTCTTTGATAATGAAATGAGTTTCCTTGTATTCTTTTATATCTGTCTTTTCTCAATGTACTGTACCTCTTTGTACTATCCTGCTATCTCATTGTTGGGCGTCTTATGCCTTTTCCTACTATACTACACTCGCCTTTTCTTTAATTCAGAATTTAGATGTTTACTACTTTTCTCTGTGCCTTCCCTACCTACACCACCTTGATGCCGTCATATGCTCTACTTGATAATTCATTCTTTCTTTTTTAAAGTCTTGCATCTTTTATTTTACCTCTTAAGTTGGGATGATTTGATATTACTTATGTGCTTTTCAAACTGAACTCTGTATTACAAGAATGGGAATGACGGTGATCTCATCCTCAAATCCTCCGTGGTGAGGGAGTCCTACGTAGCTTACCAAGGTACTAATACAGTGTTGTCAAACAGTGAATAAAAGACTCTGCAGAAGGTTAGGATGGTAAAGTAATATATTTTCTTAAGAATGTTGTTGAATGTTTAGGGACCAAATATTATGTTAAGTGTAGTGCTCCACTTAATAAGGTAGGAGTCGTGCCTGCTCAAGAACTAAATGGGAGGCAAGAGAACAGATGTCTTAGTAGCTGAAGGAAAATTGTGTACTGTACTGGTTGTATAGAATACAATATCTTGTATCTCAGTCATATTTCAGCTACTCCCCTACTTACGACCTACTCGACTTAGGTCCACCCGCACTTACGACCTGCCTCAGTCGTACCAATATTTGGTCAAATTACATATTTTCGAGTCCCAAAGTCATTACACAGACAAAATTTTCATCTGTAATTCACTTTAAAATGGCTGGCAAGCTTAAAAGCCAGTGTTTTGTGGTGCTGAGAAAAAAAAAGAGACCCCCATATTCGATTTTCTATGTGTTATTTAAGCATTTCTGACTTACGACCTGGATGTCGGTCCCCAAACCCCGTCGTAAGTCGGGGAACAGCTGTACAGTATTTAATAGTGTATCTAAACTTTTTCATTCCAATTTTGTAATACCATTTTGTGTGCTTTTGTTGAAATTATTTCCGTTGCTGTGTGGATGATGATCATGAGTTATTACAATCACAGATGGTCAACAATTTAACTCAAAAGAAAAATAGGTAGAATTAATGAAGTGTATCATCCAAAACCAAGGGCTTGCTTCCCTGTAGATTTTTTGTAAAGTGTGCTTATTGAAAAAAGATGAGTGAACATTAGTTTGAATTTTATTCATGCAACCTTTTAAAGTAAGAAATGAAAAGCTATGAACAATGGGTACTGAGGGCAGGGAGGTTGGAATCACTGATTGTGTAGACAGATGTGAGGGAAGAGTCTCTGTGCAAGTCTCATGTTGGTGCATTCCTTACATAAGTACTTCTAGACATCCCCTTCGACCTTCTACCTTAATTTTTGAAAAAAGTTTATCAGAAATTGCATGGTTTATTATTGTTACCATTCTGCCAATTTGTCTGATGATCTCAAGCAAGAAATTATAATTAGGTTAAACTTAGTGTGATAATGAAGAAAAGTGGGGACTGGAGATTTTAAGCCTTTTGATAATTCACAGATGGAGTCAAAAGCAATCTGAGTGGCAAGACTTGCTATTGCTGATACACTTTAAATATAAAAGACAGGAAAAATCAAAGATCAGTGATGAAGCTGTAAGGAAATCCAGTTTATCAACTGTGTATCACGGAACTAAACCTCCACTGGTCCTGATGAACAGTACAGGTTGACAACCCTTTATCCGAAATTCCAAAAACCGAAAAGCTCTGAAAACGGAAAGTTTTTTGTGGAGCATTTTTTTTTTTTTTTTTGGGGGGGGGGGGGGGGGGGTATTAGCCCACCCGGGCACAGGTCACTGACCCACATCCGGGCCTGGGGAGTGAAAATGTAATAGTAATAATTATAATAATAATAATAATAACAACAAAAATGATAATACAGTAATAATAATAATTATTCATAGTAAATAAAATTTTTAATAAAAAATACACAAAAATAAAATTAGAATGATAATAATAATACTGTAATAATGAAATAATAAAGAAATACAAGAATGAAAAAAATATCAAAAATGAGAAACACGACTAGACCTATGAATTATTATTATTATCATCATCATAATTATTATATTTTAGCCCCCAGGCCTCAATGTGGGTCAGTGACCTGTGCCCGGGTGGGGTGATCCGTGATAAAAAAAAAAAAAAAAAAAAAGTAAGTCTTATACCTTACAAAATTTTGACCATAATATACTTTTTTCTCAAAATTGAAATTTAAGGGGTTTAACTAATTAAGTACTTTCAGAATAACACACAAACCCTAAATCACACCTTGGAAACCCATAGTTGATGAGTAATTAGCATTGAAAAATGTCAGTAATAGCTTTCAAGGGTCATTTTGGCCACTAATTACTCTGCAATCGAATCGTGGACCTCAGTCATAATCAGCCAGCTCAGGAGTACCATTACTGTACCTGGAGAATGCATGTAAAGCACGTTTAAGAGCTTTGGCGTGGAAGGGAAATGGCGCAGGTATTCCTATTTTAAGGATGGTTTTATACATTGTTACTGACAATGCAGCTCCCATCCTTATAATGTATAGTAAGAAAGTTATTCAGAAGCTTGAAGTGATGCAATTTTGTTTTAGGGTGTCAACCGAAGACTTGAATTGAAATAATGAGAATGGAGTTAGATTTACCAAGAATAGGACATGGAGTAAAGGAACTTGCTGTAGCCGCTACTCTCAGGACCATTAGGGGATGAGCTAATAGGGTGTCTTAAATGAAAGAACAGGTCTTGGCAATGTGTCCAAGTATCCAAGACTATTGTTACGAGTTGGGGATTTAGAATATAGTATACGTCTACCCAGATCCCAACAGGTAACAACAACAAAATACAAAGACAATCGGACTATAAAAGGGTAGACAAAGGATGCGAGTTTTCGTTGTGTATAATAAATTACCATGAATTCCTTAACAAAATAATCAGCTTATAAATTACCCTTAACCAAACTTAACCTAAACATTAACAGTATATACATAGTAATAAAACATAAAACAATAGTGAAGCAATGTGGAGGTGGGAGAGGCAATACAAGATTACAAATACTTAAGTTATGAGCCGAGATGGCTGACGAGTAAAGCCGAGTATTGTAGAAGACGGTAGGTAGTCACTGTGCCGTAGGTTTCGAGAATAGGTGATCCTGTGGTCACTTCCCAGAGCCAAGTGCTCTCTCCTCGAATTGGAGCTCACAAAGAAGACTGGGAGGAAGTGACGCAACAACCAGGATATGGAGAAGGGAAACCCCGGAGTGGTAACTAAGACGAGTCATGCTCGTGTCTCGTCCCTAGATGGCGTTGCTCGTGGTGCTGGGCAGGTAGATCATGACAATCGGTGGAGGGGTTCGTAACACACCCCCCCTCCAAAGACCTCCGTAGCGCAGGCGCGAAGGAGGTGATCACCTGGTGCGTCTGGAGAGTAGCTGCTGCATTTCCACTGGAGCTCGGGATAAGGCGTCTGCAATCAGGTTGTCCACCCCCTTTATGTGCCGGACTTGTAGATTATAGGGCTGGGTGAGGAGAGCCCAGCGGAGGATTCGCTGGTTGGAGGTCTTGTTGGTTTGGATGAACGTGAGTGGGTTATGGTTGGTGAAGACTAGGGTTGTTTGTGGGCAAGACTGGAGGTAACATTCAAATTTCTTTATTGCCAACACCAGAGCCAGGGCCTCCTTCTCTATGGTCGAGTAGTTGGTCTGATGTTTTTTCAACTTGGCGGAGTAGTATGCCACAGGGTGAAGGACATCAGTGGTTGGGTCGGGTTGTAGGAGCACAGCCCCCACTCCGACACAGCTAGTGTTGATTTGCAGATGGAAGGGCAAGGTGTAGTCAGGGGGGTGGACTACAGGATTAGAGGCAAGGAAGGCTTTGAGGCGGTGGAAAGACTGGTCGCACCTCTGGTTCCAGATGTAAGGGACCGCAGAACTGGTAAAGTCTGTGAGGGGTCCGGCCACGCTGGAGAAGTTACTCCAGAACCGACGGGAGTAGCCGCACATCCCCAGGAAGCGCACGAGTTCCTTCCTCGTCCTTGGAATGGGGGAAGGACAAGATGGCTTTAACGTTTGCGTCCTTGAGTCTCACCATACCATGCCCAACGATATGTCCCAGGTAAGTCACCGAGGCCCAGCCAAAAGCAGATTTAGCCAGGTTTATGGTGAATCCAGTCTCTTGCAGTCGTGCAAACAGTATCTCCAAACGCACCAGATGTTCGTCCCAGCTGTCCGACACCACCACCAGGTCATCCAGGTAGGCGAACGTCCCACCTAGGTCCTGAATTAGGAAGTTGATGGCCCTCTGGAATGTGGCCGGAGCATTAGAAAAGCCAAACGCCATAACCAAATATTGAAAAAGACCAAATGGAGTTATAAAGGCCGAGATTATTTTTGCCCTATCCGTGAGTCCCACTTGATAATATCCTTTCAATAGGTCCACGATAGATATATATTTGGCACAGCCTATGCTGTCTATTATATCTTCAATCAAAGGTAAAGGGTAGGAGTCAGAGACAGTGACCTGGTTCACTTTACGATAATCGGTACAGAAACGAAAAGTGCCATCGGGTTTTGGAATGAGAAGGCAAGGTGAAGCCCAAGGGGAGGTACTAGGCTCAGCTAAGTTATGTTTTAACAAAAAATCTACCTCCTTTTTCATAATCTCTTTTTTTGTGGATTTAGTCGATATGCTGATTGCCTAATGGGTTGTACATTATCTGAGATTAGCTGAATATCATGTTTAAGTATATTGCAAAACCCTGGGAGGTCTGATGTGACTTTAGGAAATGTTGATAATAACTTAGCGAGATCTTTTGCTGGAGATGGATTCAGAACAGAAAAATACTCATCCAAGTTGTTGAGTATGTGACTGTTAGCAGGGTTCTCTTTAGGTAGAGGGAAGTCTAAATTCTCCAATAGGTCCATGTCATCTGTCTCCGGCTCTGACAAAACCGTATGCAATACAGGTAGGCTTATAGCCTCTGGGATGTCTTCCTCTGACTGCCTGGAATGGTAAAGTTTCATGAGATTAATGTGAACAAGTTGTGAATCTTTTCTGCAATCAGGAGTATGGACTATATAGTTGAGAGGAGATAGTTTATTAGCAACTATATAGGGACCAGTAAACTTGCTTTTAAGGGGAGAGCCTGGAATGGGTAGAAAGAGTAACACTTTGTCACCTGGAGAAAATGATCTTTTAACTAATTTAGGTTGGGACTTCACCATTTTTTCTTGGACTTTTTTTAAGTTTGACTGAGCAATGGTTCGGACTTCAGTTAATTTGTCCCGTAAAGTGTCAATGTATTGGGAAACTGTTGCGGGCTTAATGGATGGAGTGTCAAACCACTGCTCCTTTACCATTTTAAGGGGTCCCCTAATTTGTCTCCCATATAGTAACTCGAACGGGGAGAAACCCAACGACTCCTGGGGACATTCCCTGATGGCAAAGAGTAACAAGTCTATGCTTTCATCCCATTCCTTTTGGTGTTCTATACAGTATTTTTTGATCATTGATTTGAAACTTTGATGGAACCGTTCCAAGCAACCTTGGGATTGGGGGTGGTAAGCCGAAGATGTACAATGGTCCACACTGAGGTCTTTCATCACCTGTTTGAAAAGATTGCTCGTAAAATTGGTGCCCTGATGGGATTGGATCTCTTCAGGAATGCCCACTGAAGTGAAAAAGTGCAAAAGATGTTGATTGCGTTTTTTGAAGTGATGCTTTTAAGGGGAAAAGCCTCAGGATAACGTGTACTGGTATCCATAACCGAGCAGGAATTGATTTCCCTTCTTAGTCTTTGGTAATGGGCCCACACAATCCACAACAATCTTTTCAAATGGTGTAGAAAATACTGGGATGGGCTTAATGGGAGCTGCTGGTATACTTTCATTTGGTTTTCCAACCAGTTGACAAATATGACAAGATTTTAGGTACTTTGACACATCCTTCCTAAGTCCAGGCCAATAATAGTGTTGGAGCTTTTTTATGTGTTTTCAGGATTCCCAAATGTCCTGAAATACCATCATGGGCAAGGGCAATTAATGCTGGTCTGACTGATGCGGGAATTACCACTTGATGTATTTCAGACCACGTGTCTAGATGGGCAAGCTCAGGGGGCCTATAGGCCCTCATCAAAACCCCTTCATGATAATAAAAACACGGAAGGGTATTAAAATCTTTACCCTCAACTGCTGCATGATGAAGTTTATTCAAAGATGGATCAGATTGTTGGGCTTTAATGAGCTCATCCTTATTAATCGTCTTATTGTACAGATCTTCTGTGGGTAGGAAGATATTGGAGGTGGTTTTAGATGAAGAGGGCCCATTTCGCACACTGTGACCGGGTGACAGCACAAGATGGGAAAAGATGAGGAATAGTTTCTTTAAGGTCAGTGGTGGAGTTGACAGGTAAGGGAGAGTCGACTGTCTTTATGTTAGGAACCACTGGATCTCCTACCAAGTCATTACCCAATAATAAATGAATGCCGCACAGGCATTGGGTCTTTCCTAATGGCTATTTGCACTTCCCAGTAATCAAGGGACATTGGAGGTGCACTTTAGCTAAAGGATAGGAAGAATGGGACGAGAGATCTGAAATTAGAACACTCATTAGTAAATGCGGTAGATATATCAGGAATGACGTTAAACAGGAGGATATTGTGCTGCGCCCGTATCACGTAGTATACGAATAGGGAAAGAACGAGACCCCTCTATGATTGAAATTTTTCCCTCATAGGTGAATGGAGAGAAGAGATCCTGATGGGGCCTTTCCACATTGGTGTTTGCTATTGGTTTGGATTTGGGATCCAGGGAACTACTTTTAGCAATTCGACACTTTGGGTGTTTACAAGTCTGGATCGTATGGCCTGGGTTTTTACAGTAAGAACAAGTAAGCTTGGTTGCAGTGGGGGGAGTAGGCGTGGGACCTTTCGACCTACCACTCACGCCCCCAAGGTTATCATCAGAGGAGGACCTAACATGTCGGGAAGTACCACGTTCTCTACTGCCCAGTGACTCCACCAGCAAGGCGTACGCATCAGCCAGCTCAGCAGCACGCCCTAAATTAACCTCTCCACGCTCCTCCACATGCTTCAAGATGTGAAATGGTATCTTGCTTTTTCACTCCTCCAGGACTACCAAATTTAACAAATCCTGAAATGTGGAGGTCTCTGTAGCCTCTAACCACTTCTTAAAAAACCTATGCTTTTCTTGAGCAAACTCAAATGTGCGTGAAAATGGTTTGGTTAGTTTACGAAACTTCTGCCGGTATCCATCTGGCGTGATAGCACAAGAGGTGAGGATATTCTTTTTTACGTTACCATAATCATCAGCCTGGTCTAAACAGTTATAAACTCTACGAGCCTTACCATATAATTTAGGAACTAACACTGACACCCACTGGTCCTCGGGCCACTCATTCTTCGCGGCTATTTTCTCAAGTCCTAAATGACCCGTCCATATCGGATTCATCAAACCCGGGAACAAGGGAAGAAGCAGTAGCAGGGTTAAAAGCAGCTAGTGTCTCTTTTAATGCCACTTTTGATTTAAACTCCGATGTTAATGTGACTTCTGTCTCTTTCACCTGTAGTTCTTTCAGTCTAACCTCCTGCTCCAACTTGGCCTGTTCCATCCTTTATTCATGTTCCAACTTGGCCTGTTCCGACCTTCCCTCATGCTCTAACTTTTGCTCCAACTTGGCCTGTTCCAACATTCCCTCATGCTCCAACTTGGCCTGTTCCAACTTTTCCTCATGCTCCAACTTGTACTCCAACTTGGCCTGTTCCAACTTTTCCTCATGCTCCAACTTGTACTCCAACTTGGCCTGTTCCAACTTAGCCTGTTCCAACTTTTCCTCCTGCTCCAACTTGGCCTGTTCCAACTCGAGTTCTTTCATTTTGATTTGGAACTCGAACCTAGCTCGATCTAGTTCCAAGGCGTCTATTCGTTGTGTTTCTTCTTGAGGGCTAGCCAGACCTGAGGCAACTTCTGAGTGAGGAGGGGTGGTGGATAGTGGTTGAAGTTTCTTGGACATGGGCGTTAATCTGTCAACAGCAGATTCTTTTAAAACTTCTTGTTGAACCAACACTTCAATCACATGATTTTTTTAACATTTCCTTAATCAGTTGTTGTGAAATGGGATATTGTAATAGTTGGCCATTTCTTTCCATTCTTTCTTCAGGATATTAACGTAATTTAGCTACGGAAGGATTTTCAATAAAACCCTGGAGATCAAAACCGGAGGTGGCCATTGTTAAGAAAAATAGGATAAATTAACTAATGGTCAAAAGATAAGATAAGTGGATAACCCTAGAAAATATCACGGCAGTGGATAACCAGAAAGTCCCGGAAACTAACCAAGTTATACCTAGGGAAATTACACTTATGATTATTGTTCTTCCGAGAAGATCCTTAGATAAGGACAAGAGACTTGAAAGAGGTAGGGCGTATTACGGCATTAATATAAAGATCCGGATTAACAGCCCTGGAGTTTGGTTTGATTGACCCTGAATGAGATAATGAGAAGAACAATAATTGAGGCTTTATAATTATGGGGTCCTGGTAGAGCGGGGCGTCCCAAGATATCACTTCACCCTAAACTAGTAACTATGGAACAGCCTACTCTGGAGTGAGGGTACGGCATTAAACAGACCCGGATTCTTCCCTACACTCGATAAGACTTACCACACGACTGCCACGTGTAATAACAGGTAAGCCTTATGACACTTGGAACCTATTATCCTACGTCTGTCACTCTTACTGTACGATAATACCAATATATGCACACACATATGAAGGAAACTTTAAACCACCGTAAAGCAATTGTAAACAGAAATGACTGGGAGGGGTAATTAACAAGGAGTAACAAGGGAGAAAGGAATACGGTACTTAAGGTCGGGTCCTGTCACGGTCGCCATTTGTTACGAGTTGGGGATTTAGAATATAGTTATACGTCTACCCAGATCCCTACAGGTAACAACAAAAAAACAAAGACAATCGGACTATAAAAGGGTAGACAAAGGATGCGAGTTTTCGTTGTGTATAATAAAGTACCATGAATTCCTTAACAAAATAATCAGCTTATAAATTACCCTTGACCAAACTTAACCTAAACATTAACAGTATATACATAGTAATAAAACATACAACAATAGTGAAGCAAGGTGGAGGTGGGAGAGGCAATACAAGATTACAAATACTTAAGTGAGGAGCTGAGATGGCTGACGGGCAAGGCTGAGTATGGTAGAAGACGGTAGGTAGTCACTGTGCCGTAGGTTTCCAGAATAGGTGATCCGGTGGTCACTTCCCAGAGCCAAGTGCTCTCTCCTCGAATTGGAGCTGACAAAGAAGACTGGGAGGAAGTGACGCAACAACCAGGATATGGAGAAGGGAAACCCCGGAGTGGTAACTAAGACGAGTCATACTCGTGTCTCGTCCCTAGATGGCGTTGCTCGTGGTGCTGGGCAGGTAGATCAAGACAATCGGTGGAGGGGTTCGTAACACTATTGTATAATATTATGATGGAGTATGGAGTAGATAAATATTTCATTTTACTACAAACTTATTTAAGGTTTAGACCATGGGAGGAAGGATGACTGCAGTAGATATTTTACAGCTTGAGGGGAAAAAAGAAGATTGGCATCCCAGTTATTTGAGAAACACTGTACATATAATTATGATGGATCAGTATTAAGTAACGGTCAAGCGGGAGGCGGTGTTTTATAAGGGAATATTTGATCAATGAGTGTTATGCAGATGAAACAGTTTGTAAAATAAATTAGTAACAACACCTCATCCACGCTGTCTGAACTAAACGCAATTTGTGAAGGACTCCAGGTTGATATAGAGAAATGTAAAGGACCGTAAATTTTTGTTGATAGTAAAAGTGTATTTTAAATTTGTTTGTGACTATATTCTTGGAACGTACAAAGTTATGGACACACACACATACACTCACAGACAACTCAACCAACCATGTATTGTTTTTTACTACTGTTACTATAATAAATTTTGTTATTGTTATATTATGTGGACATTATCATTTTTATAACTATTCCTAACATTATCATTAAGCGATGGAGCGTCAATGAGAGGTTAGGAGGGGTAGGAGTGTCTCGGGTCACCTCCCGCTATTGTGTTAGCCCTCGTGTCACAACCAAAGGCGATAATATATAATTGCTAAATTATGTTCGATATCTCTTAACTAACTTGTTCCTTTTCCACGGTACACTGAATTAAACACTTGGTGTGTGTCTCCTTCTGTCTCCTTGCCTCTGTTTCTCGTGTTGTTGCTCTCTCTATGCTTCATTCTATCTTTTCCTGTCATGTTGTGGTGTTTCTTAAGACGTACAAGAACGGGTCAAGTAAAACACAATCAGTAATTTTCTTTCATGTACTTTTGCCAATATACATTCGAATGATGTTCACAGACAAAATATCAAGTGAGCATGACAAATGTTGGTGAATACAGGTGTATAAATTAGCATGAGAAAAATGGATTTAAAATTGAACAAAGTCGAGCAAATGACAAAAAAAAAAAAAAAAATAGATACATGATTCGGCCATCCTCGAAGGCATCACTCCACTTCCGCACCGACAAATACTGTCAGGCCACGAGAAAATTATGCAGAGTAAAAACACAAGATAATATCACAGAGACAAACCTTAAAAGCAGCAGAACCAAAGCATGAATGAGCCGTCTGTGTTTACAAAGTTACGATGACAATGACAGTGATGCAGATGATGATGATTTTGAACCATATTCTTGAAGAAACCTCCCGTTCCAGGAGACCTTACCCGACGGCGGCGTGGCCACAGCAGAAGGTCCCTGAGGGCGGTGGCAGGGGATGTACACCACACATGCTTCACGGTTTTATAAACAAGAAATAATTGATAAAACTCCACGTGCGTGAGGCAGCTATGGTAGAAATGCTAAACAAGACGCTGCTGTCATGTTGTGAGGCGACAACACTGCCCATCATTGACAAACTTCATAGACTGGTTACACTGAGGTGTCGAGCGATGTGTGCTGTTGTGAAGGGATGTCACAAGGGAGTATATATATACACACGAGCAATAGATTATTGTAGGAATGGAAGTAATAACTTACATTCTGTGAAAATTTAGGAATATATTCCGTCGTTACAAAGAAGGACAAAAATAATAATCTCTCAAACAAATGAGTTGTTACATCGGGTATTTCTCCATCGTAAGCAGCTCCTTAAGTTAAGTCAACCATAAAAGATCTATTCGTGTCGGGAATAATGATGATATATTCATTTCCATATCTTTATATAAATAAATAGAAACGTGTATGATCCACAGCAGGTGAGGTTGTTGAGCGGGTAGCTGTACGGTGGACAGTCTGTGGGGTCGAGAAACACACATCAGTCACGGGACGCCATCATGTTACTTATACTCTAATATAAAAAAAAACTCATGTTCACAACTACTTTAATAATAATAAAACTGATAATAAGTATAACCATTGAGAATCTTGACAACATTGTTATTTTTAATATTGTTGTTGTAATGATCATGATGTTTAAATGTGTTTTAATAATTCCATATGAAGTGTTAACCTAAGACCCCCAGAATTAATGTGAACGGCACAATATGAAAAACCAAAACATGTACAGTACCTCCTACTCTTGACAATAAATTACAGAGAATGTTGCACAATACAGCCAGCCATGCAGGATATACTCACAGGGACAGTGTATACAGGCCAACACACAAACAGCTGAGCAAGTATCGCTGTGCACACACATCTACCCACAGCAACAAAGTGTAAACAAACAGACTAAGAGAGGGACGGTTTGGTTTGGTTGGTACTTACATAGGTGTCACCGTGGGCAGCTGGTTCCTCCTCCTCCCTCAAGACGTTGGTAGTCCAGTCCGCTCTACAGGTAGTAGGAGGGACGGACGGAGGGGGATATCGTGTTAAGGACGAGGGGGTAGGTGCTCTTAGGGTACACCGCAGGCCCTGAGTAGGTGCTCGTTGGGGAGTGGGAGGGAGGCCTTGGGATCATCTCAGATGCACGGGGACGGGTCTCCACTTTGGTGATGTCTATTTTGGTAGCGGCGATGTTTGGAGGTCAGAGTGATGTTCGATTTCCAGGGGATGTTGTCGGATGTTTCGTCGGTGATGGGCGGGAAGTGAGCCTGAAAGTGTAAAAGGGGCCAGCTCGGGGAAGAAAAATACCGTCTTAAATGTTATCCTCCCTCTTGACTTTCTGCACAAACATTATCTTACATTACGCCACCTTCTGTTAATGTACCCCTTTTTGCCTATAGACGTAATAAAATTTATATATTTTGTCCCTCCAATTAAGAAAGTAACTTTCCTCTACTTTGATGACTTTTCCTTTACCCCTGAGAACTTTCCCCTATCTCTAGGACCTTCCCTTACCCTGAGGACGTCCCCCTGTCTCAAAGACTTCCCTCTTACAGTCTCTTCGCTAACACACTGACCTTTCAGAGACCTGTAGTAGGTTGACCAGAAGCGGGCCTTGGCGTCGACGGGGTAGCCATTAGTGTGGGCGGCGAGCATGCGTGATGTGACAACCATCTTGGTGGTGTGAGTGTGGCGGGTAGCTGGCTAGAGCTGATCGTTTGATTTAAGTCGAGAGTATCGCCTTCGGAACCACCACCTGCGACAGAGGTAAAGGAACCCTATTAAAACCAATAATATATTTTTTTTATTCTTATCTTGAGTTCCGAAGAGCTGTACTTAAGACAGAACTGTAGGTGTGTGAATCATATTTGCCGTAAGTGCTATAAAACAATAAAAGCAAACCGTAAAAACTGCCACAAGCCATTTAATTCCTCAACATGTACAGTATATTCTAGTAATCAGAGTCTCGGAAAAATTACCAAGTGATTTTTGGGAATACTGTACATAGTTAAATGAAAATACAAACTCAAAGTGAATTCATAAAATTTTCACCTAAGTAGTTTCTGTAGTCGAATGTGTGTGTGTGTGTGTGTGTGCAGCCAGTGTGAAGGACGGATGTGGTTGCATAATTACTTTCAAGATTATAACTGTTGGCTTAATTGTAGCAGTCGGGGCGCTGCCACCTACTAGCTCCCCATCCCCTACACCCACGACCTCCCTCTCTCCCTAAACAGCTATAAGCCAAGGGGAAACAACCTACTGTATATTAGTGAGGGGGAGGAAGAGGAGGTGACGGCGCCAAGGTTAACTAAACACTAATATAGACTAAGCGAGCTCAGGTCTGGCTGTAGGTTAGGTAGATCAATATAGAAATGTAGGCCATCGGTTATTAAAGGGATCCTCTAACATGAAGAAGATGGAGAGGTCCACTACAGAGAGAGAGAGAGAGAGTGATTTTACAATAAGAAAGTGTTACCTCCATTTATGTTACAAAATCTCTTATAAATTCCCAGTTGCAATATAATAATAATAATAATAATAATAATAATAATAATAAAACCTTTTATACAATTTGCGAGGCAACCAACTCATGTCACATGCAGGGAAAAGAAGCAAAGAAGAGGAAACAGCAAGACTCGAGGCGTCAAGTGTCGAGTAAAATACTAATTCTCACTTCGGATGGAATGTCTGTTGTTCTATGAAACCTTACGAGGCTTTGTTTTTGTGTTGCCATCTGCTGCCACAACAACCAAAATCACCACCAAGACAACTATCTACAATCAGTACCACAACAACCATCACCACAATCCCTACAAGAGTTGGACAGCGACTGCAACGATAATAAAGGCACGAACAAACGACTGCATCGCCTTGCAAGACTTACCACCAACAAGATGTCCACTTCGACCCAGTGAAATCGTATAGTGTTTTACGACCTGCCCTGACAACTAACAGCTGCAGCTTCAAAGTTACACTGCCAAAAAAAAAAAAAAAATACGAAGAAAAGGGTATTCATTTTTAAAATTATATTTCACATATTGCGTGGATTACAGGCATCTGAAAATAGCGGGAGTGAGAGGGAGGTGGAGTTTGTCGAGCCAACACGAGGGCAAACACTAGAAACCGCAGCCACTAACAATAATAATGTTGTAAAGAAACAAAACCAACTTATTTTTAGGCGGGTCGTGGAGCGTAGGCGGCCGGGAGGGGGCGGAGAAGTTAAGTAAATTCCGAAAACGTCAGTGGTGTGGGCGTGTGTAAGAGAGGTGGGGGAAGAGAAAGAGAGAGAGACACAGAAAAGAAAAATCAAAATAAATGTAAGATTATTATGGGTCCGAGGAAACAATACCTATGAAAAGATTAATCTGATTTATGAAGTTAGGAGGTCAGAGTAAAGGTGGGAGACACATTCGACTTAAAGATAGAAATAACAAGAGGGTATGAGAGGCGTCGGCCATGATGTAACTGGGGCATGTCGAGGTGTTTGTTATGGCATCGTGTGAGAGAAGATGGACGCCACGACCCTCTTACCATACCTGGAGGGTCGGTTACGAGGTAGAGGCCAACACCTACACCCAGCCACCCGATATAAATACACCTAAACGCCACTTTAACAACACACACACACACACACCAACACACACGCGAGCGCACGCATATTATGTTGACGCATACTTCACTCACTGCTACCTGTAATCTACACATATGAGTACACTTTATTTTAACACCTTTCTGCTCGCACCTGTACTTGTAGTTAAACACACCAGTAAGTGCAGCGTACTTAATATTGGAAGAACAAATACTTATAATGTATACAGCCTTAACAACATCAACCTAGAGAAGTCGACTTGTGAAAGAGACCTAGGGGTACTTGTAAGCCCGGACCTACGGCCTAGAAAACGGTGCGTTAATGTTCGAAATAAGGCAAACAGAGTATTGGGTTTTATATCTAGAAGTGTAAGTAACAAGAGTGCAGAGGTCTTATTGCAACTATATCTTGCGCTAGTCAGGCCACACCTCCATTATGCGGTTCAGTTCTGGTGCCCCTATTATAGAATGGATATAAATTCACTAGAGTCGGTGCAGCGAAGAATGACAAAAATGATTCCGGGACTTAGAAACCTTCCATATCAGGATAGGCTAAAGAAACTTAACTTGCATTCCCTAGAAAGACGAAGAGTGCGGGGAGATATGATAGAAGTATTCAAGTAGGTGAAAGGAATCAATAAAGGGGATATAGATAAAGTTCTTATAATATCCGAGCAGGATAGGACTCGGAGCAAAGGATTCAAGTTGGATAAGTTTAGGTTTAGGAGGGAGATAGGAAGGAACTGGCTCACAAATAGGGTGGTGGACGAGTGGAACAAGCTTAGCAACTTTGTAGTAAGTGCGGGAACTCTGGAAAGTTTCAAAGGAGGCTAGATAGATTCATGGATGATAGAGAGTGGTAGTAACTCTCGACAGGAGCTACCATGCACAGACCAAACGGCCTGTTGCAGACTCCTTATGTTCTCATGTTCTTATCATGTAGACACTATGAAAACACACATATTTACAACACACGTTGAGCTAATAATACACTCATAACGATTTAAGTTCTCCTCACTCCGCCACGCTTTTCAGTCAACACACTATTAAACATGCTTACATCCCCTACTCCATAAACGTCACACTCAGGAGAAACACAGCCATCTGCCACGTCGTAACCCGCCTCGTTAAGCCCAGCTGGCGGCCCATCTCCCTGGGGTAACGTGTAAGCTCGGTGTAAACAGGATGGGTATTACCGATTTTCTTGTGACCCTTTTGACGAGGAGACTACCTGGCTCAGATGATACTTCAGGTCAACAACTTCCACCAGAAGGAGTCAGGTGGATACTATTGGCAGGCTCACAACACACACCTCGATCATGGGGGTGTCGGGGACGGAGGACAGGTGTTGTGTTGGTAGAGAGGAGGGTGGGGCTATAACTACACGTGCTACAGGTGTGTTTGATAACATGGGTAAACTCTGAACAACGCCTGTCCTTCACGCCTATTTTTTTCTTAAGATATTGCCAATAAATAGCTAATATGTGCATATACGTAGCAAAGAATAAAATAATCTCAGTGTAGCCAGGTCAGCCATTGAGATGTGTATTAAATGTCAGGTAAATAACAATAATCGTAACGCCAATAAAAGTTAACACAGTGACGAACTACAGTACATGCACCGTTGACGTTAGAGTTCACCCCCGTGCATAATGTCGGTGGAACGATAATTTGGCACTACATGGGAGGAGCTGGACGATGAAACTTGGCACCACATGAACCTGGCACTGAATTCTGACATTACTGACGCCTCTTTATGAGTGTGAATGACCAGTGGCATGTTACATTCCATTACGGGTCAGACAGAGTGATGGATGGAAGCTATGTTGTAGGTGACAGTCTCCTATCTGTAAGGTGGAATGTCTGCGTCAGTGGTAAATGGGCTTTTAATTTTGTGAGGCCTTTTTTGTGTTTAATCTAATAATGGTAGAGAGAGAGAGAGAGAGAGAGAGAGAGAGAGAGAGAGAGGTGGGGGTGGCGCGTGAGTCCAGTGTTTACAGCTGGGGCGGGGCGAGCGGCGGCTACCACCAGATTTAGCTGCCACCAGGAAGTGACGTAGGGGGACCCCCACCCTCATACACCTGCCACCCACCCTCACTCACACCGCCCACTCATCTCCACACCCACTTCCACACCTGCCCACTGATTCCCACGTCCACATGCAAGACTAGTGTAGTCTCTAATATCTAGGCACACGGTACCACATGTAATAAATGGAGTACATTCTGAATGGAAAAAGTTTCTCAGTGGACTCACCTTGTTTGTGATCTACGTAAACTACATAGATGAAAATATATCGAGCCACATTACTAAGTAGGCGGACGACATGAAGATATTTGGGAAGGTGACAAGTCAAGACGATGTCGCAACAATGCAGAAAGACCTGCACGAGCTGTTCAAATGGTCTCGAGACTAACAAATACTCTTTAATATTACGAGATATTAGACCCACTCGTAGAATACAACAACCCTAATAACAAATATTGTGTTAATAGCACTTTTCTGGATACTGTCGATAAGGAAAATGATCTTGGCGTTGTGATAGATCATTCACTGAAGGCAGCGCAACCAGTGGGGGCAGCAGTGAGGAAAGCAAATCGAGATTTGAGAATTATAAAGCTTACCTTTGAATACAAGGACAGGAAAATGTTCCTTCAACAGTATAAAACTCAAGTATGTCCCAGTCTGGATTACTGTATACAGGCATGGAAGCTCTACCTCCAGAACTATTGTATGTTATCTCGAGTGTCCAAGTAGACTGAGGGCCTTAGGACTAACAACCCTTCAGACAAGGCACAATAGGGCAGATCTCAATGAAACATTCAAAATCCTAAAGAGATGGAAACCGTGAACCTGGGACATTTCTTTGTGATGTCACACCCCACCAACACGAGAGGACATAACTACAAGCTCACCAACTATCATGCGGAAATAATATAAGGAAACACTTCTTCACACAGAGGCTGGTAGACCTATGGAACGGTCTTCCTGCCCAAGATGTGGAATCAAGAACAATAGCCCTTGACAAAATTACCAAGAAAATGGAGAAATCCTATACTGGTCACTGGCCTCCTTCCCTCGCCATGGCCACCTCTAGTGTGTGGCCATTAGGTAAATAAGATAAAATGTTTTCAACCTCTGCGAGCGACCTACTGATGCCATATCGGCCTCCCAGCCACCTCACACCTCGTCAACATTTTGCCATCAACTTCGAGTGACAGGGAAGTGTGTGTGTGTGTGTGTGTGTGTGTGTGTGTGTGTGTGTGTGTGTGTGAGCTTGTAAACATAAGAGGTAGGGTTCGTGGCAGGTATATACCCGTATCTCCACCAACCCAACACATCAAAGGCGTACCATCCTAATTACACCTGTCCATCACAGTACAACCAAAGTGACCATCACACGCCCTGACAATGTTGTGTGTGTGTGTTCCTTCAAGAGGCAGGTACAGGCGTCATTCTGGTGGCTAAGACAAGTCGTTGCCATTAGTCCGTGGCTGCCTTATTGCCCCTTGACTGTTATGTACTGTACTGTCACTGACCTTGTTTCTTCCTTCTCTCAGTACCATCACCTACTGTTCCTTCCCTCACTGACCTATTCCTTCTCTCTTTCCTACCACCACTGTTCCTTCTCTAACTACCATCAATGTTCCTCCTTTCTTCATTACCATCATACACTGCTCCTCCCCACACTACCTTCACTGTTCCTTCCCACGCTACCATCACACACAGTTCCTTCCCACACTACCATCATACACTGCTCCTTCCCGCACTACCCTCACTGTTCCTTCCCTCACTACCATCACACACAGTTCCTTCCCACACTACCCTCACTGTTCCTTCCCTCACTATCATCACTGTTGCTTTCCTCAAAGGGTTTAAGACACCACGCTCAAGGGGTTAATGGTAATCCCTCTAGATCTAAAACACTAACTTCATCCAACAGACATATTTACATCTGCATTAGTTACCTAAACGTGTACATTCTTAGGTGTTTCTTTTGGTGATATTTTTACAACATAAGAAATCCTTTTAGTCATCCCTGTCTTGGTCGAGGGAGGGAGAGGAAAGGGTAGGGATGAGAAGGGGAGAATGGGCGATGGAAGGGAGGAAGGGGGAGAGGAGGGAGGAGGGTAAGGGGATGGGAGAGATGAGAGGGGGGGGGGGCAGGATGAGTGGAGGGAGTCTCAAATGACGCCAGATCGATAAAGGTGACAGAAATAACTGAGATCATATAGCTGAGTAGACAGGGATGCTGGAGGGTGGCGAGGAGGGGGTGAGGGATGTTGGAGGGTGGCGAGGAGGGGGTGAGGGGTGTTGGAGGGCGGCGAGGAGTGGGTGAGGGATGCTGGAGGGTGGCGAGGAGGGGGTGAGGGATGTTGGAGGGTGGCGAGGAGTGGGTGAGGGATGCTGGAGGGTGGCGAGGAGGGGGTGAGGGATGCTGGAGGATGGCGAGGAGGGAGTGAGGGAGTGTGTAGAACGAGGATAGAACCGAGAGATCAGGGTTATAATTAACCAAGGGAGACGGGGAAGCATTAATCAGTTAAGGTAATTAGTAGTATGGAACCACGTAATCACCTGTGTGACCACCAAAGAACTGTTAACATCAATTATTTGAACTTTCAATACGACCAAAATGTCCAACACAGACACCAAACCACACAGGGAGAAAACATGTTGGGAATTATCAGAATCAAGGGTTTTGATTTCGCGTCTCTAGGTATCACAGCGTCAGAACACAGCACTGATAAACTAACTTGCACAGAGTTTCCACAGCAGCGACAGTTACAGGAGCAAATTCTCACAGAAATGGTAGTCAGTATACAGGGAGGCAGCAGAACCCACCTGTCAGATGTGGTCTCGCTCGAGGTATTGTGCCCCTGTAGGTCGTGGACTGCTTAAATACCCTCTGGCCCACCCTCCTCCCACGCCTCAAATCTCCTTCTACCAATCACCAGCCTCCCTTTGCTCATCAACCAATCACGAGGTCGGAACGTCATAAGAAGCCAAAAAGATGAGGGGGGAGAATGTTTCAAGCTAAGGCAATAATTCCACACCGAGATGAGTAAAATTCTAAAATAAGCCCCGCGCGATTTTTTAGGGTTGACATTCACTCCCATAATTGCTCTCCTTAAGTAAGCTTGCGGTAAAGGACTCTATCCTGGAGGTATTTATATCCCCTGTGTCCATCCTTCACTTGTTTTTGTAATGTATAAACTACCAAATTACGACATTTTCTTCTGACGTCACAAGCCCTCTGCCAACAGGACATAGATATCACTGGATACAAGTCGGTAGCTCACCGTAATAGACGCAATAGTTATAAACAAAATCATATTGGAAAGTTCAAGTCAGCCCAGAGAGAGAGAGAGAGAGAGAGAGAGAGAGAGAGAGAGAGAGAGAGAGAGAGAATTAACACTACATCAAGTACTACCGTTATGACCTGGAGGGACTTCTTCTGTAATGTCACTCCCGACTTGAGTATAATGAATTACAGGAGTGACAACTAACTGCACATTAAGACACAGCAGAGAGCTTAACACAGTGACCTCCCCCCCCCCCCCTCTCTCTCTCTCTCACTCTCTCTCTCTCTCTCTCTCTCTCTCGCGGCCACAAACAGTGATATATTTTTACACTATCCTAACCTTAACCCAATGTACTATAGCAAGTTTGTGGGAAATATTAACCACTTAAGATAGAAAAACAGTAGTGGTACCTTCACTATACACAGCCCCCCCCCCCCCCCCACACCACCTCCTCCCCCTAGGTAAGGTCAGGTACAAAACACGCGTCAAAAAATAAATAAAAACAAAAGAAAAATTGCGAAAAAACTTGGTTATTATGATGTTATTGTTTCTAAGTTTCATCGGCCGCACAAGGAGAAAACAAACAAACAAACAGACTCTTCACACGGCCCCTACATAACAAAGACATCCACTAACACAGCCATTTATCTCCTCCTCCCCCTCTTCCCTCCTTCCCACAGACGCTGTTACACAAGTTACCCCAAGGTATTTTTCTCACTTAATAATTCTTTACGGTTTTTGTCACACTAGTGTATCTTTACACACCCTTTCACACCCTCAAAACCTCTCTCAGCCTCCCGTCAGTACCCCTACAAACCCTCACACTATCCTCAAAACCTCTCACCCCGCCTTCAACACCTCCCACCTCTGCGAACTTTAAATATCAAGTGTTTTGCTAACTTAAACATGTACAAGTGTTTAAAATTGGCACGGCAGTAATTTGTTGATCCATAAACACTCAATAAATGTCTACTTTACTCACACACACACACACACACACACACACACACACACACACACTCACAGTGACCCCCTAAGAATGTATTTATGTCGGTAAAATCAATAAATAGGTTTCTCTTCATTTTCTTAATACGTGGTGATCAACAGATGTGATGACAGATAATTGGTTGTTTATTATGATGAGGCTGTAGGTGTGTAGTGGTGGTGGTTGTAGTGGTGTGTGGTGATTGACGTGATGGTGGCAGTCACAGATCATCAAGGTATAGCATCACAACACGCTCTCAGTTTATCTATTGGCGCGGTATATGATCTTGTGTAAGCTGCGTGATGCCGAGGACACGAATAATTAATTTGCTGCGTTGGTTCCGTAGGTGTGTGTGTGTGTGTGTGTGTGTGAGCGAGTCATCGTAGGGAGAGAAGCTGGGAAGGAAGGGAAAGAGAGGAGAGGACGGGAGGTAGTGAGGGAGGGATATTATTGGCATGGTATCGATCTGGGAAGGAAGTTGGAAGCAGAGAAGGAGAGAAGACCCAGCTGTTAATATTTGCTAAGTATATGTCTAACTTCAGCGGGAAAGCCAAGCCCTTGTTGGTAAGGGAGAGGAAAGAAGGAAGGGACTGGGAGGGGTAAGAGATGGGAGAGAATGTGGGAAGGGAGGTAGAGGAAGGGAGGGGAGGGTTGGAGACAGAGGGGAAGGGGCGCTGTGGATGGGTGGGGGAGCCTATCCTGTTTAAGGTGGCGACCCCCTTCCCCTGATCCGAATTTGGAGAGGTGTAAGCGTGCCCGGGCGAGGGTGTGGTGTGGGAGGGAGGGAGTATGTGGGAGGATGTGGATGGGGAAGAGTGGGGTGGGAGGATGGGGAAGTGGGAGAGTGGGGGTGGGAGAATGGGAGGGGGGTTGAGTTGGTGGGAGAGAATGAGAAAGAAAAAGAGAAATGAAGTGGAAAAAGAATGCAAGAGATCCACCCACACCTCTGGCTCGTGAATGCCCCTCACTACCACCAACATCACCCCCCTCCCCCCCCACCACCACCACGCCTCCAACCATACCACAGTCACCACCGCTACCTCTACCCACAACCACCAACATCACCCCCCACCCCACCAATCGCTCCACCCTCACCCACAACCCACCTACGCAACCAGGCTCCCAAACTATCCCTGGCTGGCAAGGTGCAGGGGGAGTCAAGGAGCGGTGCAGAGTGTCTCAGGAATTAGTGCACATGGTTGAGTTTCTTTCCACTCCTTATATTCCTGCACTAAAAGTATCATCTGAGCAGCGACGTAAAGACCACAAGAACGACAGCCTAACCTAACCCAACCCAACCTAACCTAACCAAACTGAGACGTCTTTTAAATTAGAAGTTCTCGTGTTTGGTGTTTGTGTTCTCCTGAGTGATGTGTGGAACTCCCTCTATTGACCGACTGACTCACAAAGTAATCTAACATGTGGCGATGATAATAGATTAATCGCATTTAACTCTTTTATATCACCTTAGTATTTATCGTAAGTAACCTGATTCTGTCACTCTAACACGGTCGTCTTCCTTCTCTATACCACTGCCGCCATGAGAAGTCACGTCCTGGGGTCACGCTGTAGATGTTGTGGAGTCTATTGTGTTAAAGTCGGGTTATATTGTCAAGAATTATGTATTTCTGTCAACCATCTATTTATCTCAGTCATCGTCCATTACCACCACTACTAGTACTAGCACCACCATCACCATCACTATCACCATCACCGCTACCACCATCACCACCAGTACCACCATCACTACCAGTATCACCATCACCGCTACCACCATCACCACCAGTACCACCATCACTACCTCCTTCCCTCACGTCACCTCTGTTTTAGTCACCATTTATCTTACCACTGAGTCACCGCCTAGAACCACCGAGAGAGAGAGAGAGAGAGAGAGAGAGAGAGAGAGAGCCAGGCACCAAGTACTCCCCTTTTGGTGATCTTCGTGACCCGCGTGACTGTGTTTGTGATCGGACATCCAAAGAAGCTGTCAGGTTTGTTATCGATATGTGATGGCTTCTATCATGGTAGTATACTCTCTATCATGGTATATACTTCTATCACGGTAGTATACTTCTATTACGGTAGTATACTTTCTGTTGGTACTCTCATCTTGGCAGTGTTCTCATCCTCATACACAATTTATGTTTTCTCACCCACTGGAATGTGTTTGAGAGAGAGAGAGAGAGAGAGAGAGAGAGAGAGAGAGAGAGAGAGAGAGAGAGGGAGAGAGAGAGAGAGAGTATCGCTGACGTCCCTGTGTTTAACTAGTTGGCTTCTGTGACGAGTACTAGATTGAGTACTGTGTTTCGACTGAGTACTCTTGTATACACCTGTTTCCATAGTACTACTGTTCAGAATCTTCTCCTCTAACTCCGAGTACAGTACTAAAACACACACACACACACACACACACACACACACACACACACACACACACACACACTATAAACTTCTCAATGACACTACACCAACTCATTAACCTACTGTACTCAGAAATCTAAATCATAACTACAAAGAAAATCTGTAATTAGCAAGTCTCGTAGTTAATATGGACGAAACTATATGTACTGGGGGGTAAATACTCGTAGTTGATGAAGTAGTTGTGTGTGTGTGTTTGTTTCTTGTGTAAATAACAAGGTCGAGTTCTATACACAGGGCCCCTTGACTTCTCCTCCCACCCCCCTGTTACTTCCTGCTTCACCTTATAACCTGTTAGTTGTTATTGTTGTTATCCTGAGTATCTTGACATCTGTTTGTATAAGTTTATTCCTCTTTGTTTTTTGTTTTTTCTTTCTCTCCGCATCTCTGTTAATTTATCTATTTATTCATTTCTCCACTACACTATTAATTTATTACTATTTCTTCCACGTCTCTCGTCATTTTATCATTTTTTTTATCTCATTCTCCATTAATTAATTTTATATATTCTTTCTGTCTCTTTATTTTCCCCCAACGTCTTCATTACATTATTTTCTTTGTCTCTTCGTCTTCATTCTTTATCTATATTGTTTTCCTCCTAAATACATAAAGTCGTAAGAGTTTGTTCCCTCCTGCAGCAGACAACCTGGAGGTGGGGGATGTCCTGGTTAATGTACAGCAGCTGTGGGTCGAGGTACTGAACAGACAGTGAAGCGATACATATGTTACTTGGTCTGAGAGAGAGAGAGAGAGAGAGAGAGAGAGAGAGAGAGAAGAAGAAGGGAGGAGGAAGGAGGGATAAGCCCTTCCTGGGAATGGTGCAGAAAGGTAAATAATTCCTCACCCCTCAAAAAAGTTCAAGATAGATGGAGGACCTCGTTAAGTGGTGATGGAGGTCTAGAGGAGCTCCCTGAAGGTGATGGAGTGAGGGCCTGCGTCGTGCCTTCTACTTCTACTCCTCCTGGGCCTTCAGGTTGTCTCTGCCAGGGATGAGGTAACACAGGAACACCAGGTGGCGGGCGTCAGATACCACAACACACACACACACACACACACACACACACACACACACACACCTCCATTCCTGAAAGAGTTTGACCCCTTTATAAGACGTATTCTAACAAGGAAATAAAATAGTTACTGTAAAAATATAAAAAATAAGACCATTTTCTTTAATTATTCTAGTTATTATATCTACTATCGTGTAGTTCTCGATATAAACAGGATATGTCAAGACCTTATCACTGGTTGCACTTGAAGAAACATCCCTCATGTATAAACAATGTTATCAGTGAGGTCAGAAAAAGCGGGCATGTACTGACTAATGGTATGCCAAAAGTTAAGTCTAGAGTAGAAAGGTAAAGTATAAAAGAGCTATATTGGTGCACCCAAATCACAGTTCCTTACTTCAAATGAGTGCCTGAAATTTCGCCCGGGCAAAGAAAAAACAAACAAAATGCAAGTAAATAAACAAGTAGAGCAATCATTGAGTTACTCCCTCGAGGCTAATTTTCATCAGAGGCCCCAGCGAGGAGTCTGGTTCACTGCTGCAGTACATCTGGAGGTTTGGCACGCGGGGCTGCAGTATAAGATCATACAACTTGGGGCTACCCGAAAACCTGACGCGCCTCCTGTGCAACTTCATTACGGACCGTAGAGCCAAAATCAAGATGCAAGAACATTGTGGAGAAAAATTCTCACTCTCGAGCGGCGTGCCTCAGGGCTCTTGTTTCTCACCAACCCTTTCCACGCTCTACACGGCTGACCTGCCACCCCCAATCGTCGACAGCGAGTACGTCATGTATGCCCTGGAAGGTCCACGGCAAGGATGGCGCGACTCACTGCTTGGGCAATAGAGGATATCTCGGAGTATGAAAATAAATGGAAAATAAAAATAAACAAAACGAAATTCGAGGTCATACCCATAGCCAAATTCAAGCCGGCGCCAAATTTAACGTTTTAAACTGATGCCTGAGAAGATAGAAGTCCACCTGTACAAGGCGCTGGGGAGGCCTGTGTTGGAGTACCCAAACATACCACGAGTCACACTCGGGAAGACCAGACTACAACAACTACATAGCTTCCAAAACAAGTGCCTGAGGTCAGCCAGCGGCCAAGTGCCACCCTACCAGGAGACAGTGGAAACCATCCACCTGAGAAATAAAACGAAGTCCCTCAACGTCAGGTTCCATCGACTAGGGAAGAAGGTTTGGGACAAGCTCCTGGGCGACCCTCACTGCCCAGACCACCTACGCGGGGAAGACATCAGCGGAGGGCGACCCCACGCCTGGTGGCCCCGGAGTCTGCCCGCACTACAAAACCCAACCCGCGACCCATCAATGATCGCCACAACGATCCACCTTAGATTAAATCTTAGATGATATAAGATCACATTTAACAAGTCACAATCTAGTGAGTCCATAACGTAATATTGTATAAGATGTTAATAAACATGTACTTGTAAAATCCAATTAGTCATTGTCTACTAAAGTAACCATTGTGTAACCTCATCCTAAATACTAGGTTAGCTTAGTTAGCCAACAAACTCTGTAATATATACAAGGGGTGTCGTCCTCCTCTGTTCAACTCATTAAACTTCTTCCAACCTTTCCCCCCACGACTATCTGTCGTGACTTCTCTATCCTTCATGTCTGGCTGTACCTTGAGCCCCAGCGTGCCTTTCATCCTCCCCCCCACCAACAAAAAAAAAATGGAGGTGGTGTAGGAGGGGGGGGCGTCGTCTGCTCCTCTCGCCAACAACATTAAGGGTTCCAAGTTGGCACCATACTATTTTCTGGAGCCTGTGTGTGTGTGTGTGTGTGTGTGTGTATGAGGTTTATTGTATATCTATGGGCCCATAAACTTGTGTTGTGCCAACGTTTATAAGATGACTCTAAATATCACTAAGAGGTCACCTTAAAGGTTGGCACGACACTGATTTTTGCGCACGTAGATATACTGTAAACACAGTTACATAAACAGGCCTCAAAACAGTACTGGATCAGTTGGAACCACCGAGTTGGTTTCTTTAAATATAAACAATCGTAAATGAAATATTTCATGATACAATGCTTATATTTGCACGGTATAACACTGTCCTGGGGTACGGTGGTTAAGTGTACACAGCGCTCGCCTCCTGTTCTAAGAGTTGTTGGTTTGCAAATGGACACGTACAATCCACCTAGCTTTAGTTGGGCAACTAACTTTACAGTTAGTGGATTAAAGGCAATCGTGTTCAGTGCCGGCTACTCTGCATCCTTGTGTACAGAAAGGCTTGGTCTAATGTGCTGCACATACCGGGGGGGACAAGAGAGCAATAGACTTGTGACAGCGACTTGTGAAGCAACTGAGATGCTGATGAGCGTCCAAACCCCAAACACAGTCAGTCAGGCTTCGGCTGCATCGTGGCATTATCCATATAAACATCCGTCAGACTCACGCTCTTCCAAAAATATTTATTTTCTGTAGCTTTAAACGTGATTGATAAAGATGCGTAGAAACTGGCCAAAGTCCTGAAAACAGAGAACTTCTGTCACAGGAGATTCTCAAACTACTAATGTTCAAGGCATGAAATAGTACATCACGATGCTCGACCTGCACATGTAAACAGTTCAATTGTCTGACTCCTGGTTGGCTAATAATAAAAAAAACTTATCGTCCACAGTTAATTACGAGACATACATTCCTCCGCCCGGGGGTGTCCTCCACCACAAGACTTGTAAAAAACAAGGTTCTTGCATAAGCGACCGTGGCAGGCACCCAAGACAAGTAAACAAGTAATCGGAATGTTGCCTGTGTGATGTTGGATGATTATTATGGTCCCCCATGGAGGACAAGAAGCCCTGTCGCGCCCCCCTGCCTTGTCAGAGGACGGCCCTGTGTTGGTCTTTACCTCTGCCACCATCTAACCTTGTCCGTGGACGGCCATGTACTAGATCCTCACTCCTGGCCTTGTCCGTGAACGGCCCTGTGTTGGTCTTTACCTCTGCCACCATCTAACCTTGTCCGTGGAAAGCCATGTACTATACTAGGTCTTCACCCCTGCCGCCCATTTCTCCGAACTATTATAGGTCCTAACTCCCACTCCCAGTAAAATCACCACAAGGTCATGTCATACAGAAATATATCAACCAGTAACCTTGACAGAATCGATATTTGGGTGTACAGTATCTCGTGTTGAAGCTCTTCGTCAGCCAGAACAGATTCATAAACAAAACTGAACACATTCGTTTTCTCTTAATATATTTATCATAACAAATATTAAGTATGGCATAGAACAGGAACAATATGTGTGTGTCTTGTGACGGGTAAATAGTACAAAAACACTACCTGTCACTGTATATAGTAATGGCGTCAAACAACAACAACGGCGGCATGTTTTGGAATCGTCGCCAGAGTAACAACGTCATACTACCATTGATTTACACAACACTCCAGATCACGACGACCAGAGCCTCACTAACACGACGACCAGAGCCTCACTAACACGACGACCAGAGCCTCACTAACACGACGCTCAGAGCCTCACTAACACGACCATCAGAGCCTCACTAACACGACGACCAGAGCCTCACTAACACGACCACCAGAGCCTCTCACACGACCACCAGAGCCTCACTCACACCACCAAAGCCTCACTCACACCACCAGAGCCTCACTCACACGATTTAACCTTGAATAACAACGTATAGCGGCGTGTTTGGGCGTAGTTTCCATAGTACTGGCGACCAATAACACCCCCTGGGGCCCCTACCACCACCATCCTTCTTCCTCAGGCCAAACTCCTCCTGTCATATGTCTTGTGGGTATTACTCCGCCCCGAGACTTCTAACACGCAAAACAAAATTCCCCATCACTACTGTAGTTTGTGTATGTCTCATTATCTAAAATTCGAAAACTAGTAACACATAAATTGCATTGAATCTTTTATAACTGGACTAGACAAACATATATATACTTTCTTTCTAATATCGCCAAAGTTGATTTTCGGGTGTTTAAAAATCCCCCCCCCCCCCCCCCCAACAAAACAAGTCTCTATTTTAATGAGTGTATATTCTGATATAGTAACGGATATATTTACTGTATAATATAAAGTACATGAAAACTAAATATAAAAACATTTGAGTGTTAGTGTTGCATGGCCGTGAGCAGTTGGCCAACGTGTATAATATAGGCGTTGTGGTTGACGAGCTGAGAGAGAGAGAGAGGGATAAATTTTAGCCCGTTTGTGTTAGCTTCTCGCTTCTCCGTGTTGTTGGTTACCTCTCCCCTCTCTCACACACACACACACACACTCACTAGTCCACGATAACATAAGACGGATGTATAACTTGCAGCCTCACGCTCTTTAGTCCACGATGACACAACACGGATATATAATTCGAGAAGGCTAAAGAGGTATTGTTAGAGAGTCCGGTCTGCAGGATTCTATGTCGTGTTTACGTCACCCCGTGTGTCATCCCGTCACCTTCAGTCTTCTCTAGAAAATTATCATATATGAATAAACTAATAAAATTTGGATAAGCAAGTGTTCCCAGGTCAAGTGGTGTACAGGTGTTCCCTAGTCAAGTGGTGTACAGGTGTTTTCTAGTCAATTGATGTACAGGTGTTCTCTAGTCAATTGATGTACAGGTGTTTTCTAGTCAATTGATGTACAGGTGTTTTCTAGTCAATTGATGTACAGGTGTTCCCAGGTCAGTTGGTGTACAGATGTTCCCTAGTCAGTTGGTGTACAGGTGTTCCCAGGTCAGGTGGTGTACAGGTGTTCCCAGGTCAGTTGGTGTACAGGTGTTCCCTAGTCAGTTGGTGTACAGGTGTTCCCTAGTCAGTTGGTGTACAGGTGTTCCCAGGTCAGGTGGTGTGTGAGGTCTCGTGTGTTTGATCATTAGTTAAGTCCTTTATACATTATCTCACACGTGCAACATATTAACGTCATATTCAAATAACTTTCCTAAGGTCTCTCGTTACTTTGCTGTGGCGCCAACTTTGACCAAACTGATTACACTACATCTGACGCCGTGTGTTCAGAGGTCTGGAAGTAGTTTGCCTGAAGTTGTTTTCCTGTTCTCGATACATTCTAAGTGGGAAGGATAGGGAGGAAGGAGGCATGGATTAGGGAGGAAGGAGGCATGGATTAGGGAGGAAGGAGGCATCAAAAGGAGGGGGGGGGGGGCATCGAAAAGGTAGGAAGGAGGCATCGAAAAGTAATCAGTCGTGTAAGCCCTTGTATTTGCTTGTGTCAGAGAGTATATAATGATGGTACTCTAAACCAGGATCATCTATACAGGACGCCGTTGCCGTTGTGACCTTGGTGTTGTACAAGTCACTTGCCTGCCAACATGTCTTTAGTTGATGTTAAAATAGTGTCGTCCCTGAGCCAGTAGCTTGTGTTAACGACGACACCTTGAGTCTGAGGCTATATGGTCGTGTTGTCGTAACCTGAGTGGTCTAGAAGAGGAGGAGAGGGGAGAGAGGGAAGGTGAAAGAGGTGTATCTGTTGTGAGGAAAGGTTAGGTGAAAGGATGGTGTTTGTAGTGGGTGGGTATGGGCTGGGTACATCAGCTGGCGCTCTTCAGTAAACCCATCATGCTTCACTCCGCCAACCATAACAACTGACGGCTCGTTCTCAACCACAGTCCAGCAGAATATTGTGTGAATGGTGTAGCTGTATTAGAGTTTATCTTTATATCAATGCTCCCTCGTAGGCACATGATGGTATAGCGTATGATATGTTAATTTTTCATTCATACACACCTCTGTCAAGTCCACTCTACTGGTACCTTCATATTGATCTATCTGTCGGGGGGAAGTGACGTTCTTACTACTCGTTCTTAGTATACAGTGTCTCAGAGATTAAATCCACACAAACATACATAGAAGGTAGACAACAGTTCACATCCACTAGCTGGGTCACAGTAAAGCTTCTTAATTATTCTACAAATAGTTCCATTTCGTGTATAATTCATTCACGTCACGACAACTTCCTCATGCTTGTAGATGCTCACTTGATTTTTTCTCCCAGTTACAAAATTATTCTGCAATTTTGTGTGTGTGTGTGTGTGTGTGTGTGTGTGTGTGTGTGTGTGTGTGTGTGTGTTTGTGTGTTAATGTGAGTGCGTGTAAGTATGTGTCTATATGTCTGCTTCTGCTTGTATACAGGAGTCAGGTATCCATCTCATGTAAGCCTGTAAGCACCACCCCCCCTCCCAGCGTAGAGTCTCACACCTCCAAACATGACCGCCCTAGATATGAGGAGCGGAGAAGACCCTCACCACGCCGTCACCACCACCAGACCTGCTGTAGGGCGGGGTCATGAGGTCGGGTGATGGTGGCCGACTCTTGGAGCTATCATTGCTGTAATAGCCCGTCAAGCCCCTGTCACCATCACCTATGCATCCTGTACTGTTGGTCATACTACTGTAATAGCCTACCATCCTGAATACAAGTGTAGCCGAGGAAAGGTTACAGTCGATCAACAGAGACTTCACGGATACAAACACATATTAGTAGACTCTACCAGACGACACAGCCTTTTATTATCTTTTACAGTTACGACTTTTCACTTAATTTGTTGTAAAACACGGTGCCTTTCTTTCGTCTCTTCCCAAGGTCTTCTTCTAACTAAACACAGGTCTTCCTATCACACACACCATCCTGACTAACGGCGTGGCTTGCTTGATTACCACAACGTTATTGTCTGTTTCTTCACCTCCCGCGTTTTGTGATAACATTTTTATAGTCAGTGTCCTCCAGTACATCTCATTCTCATTAGTTTGGCAATCCTCCATCGTTATCCTGAGAAATGTGTCATAGTCTCAAGCAGGTTGGTCTCAGATGTTGTTTCTGTGAGAGTACATCTACTCCAGTGATCAGTTTACCCGCGTCATAGTAAAAGAACTCTGCCCAGTTAACTATTAATTCCATGATGCACTCAGAAGAGACTGTTGAATGTAAAGTAATAATTTCAAAATTAATTGCAAGATGTTTTGACTTTTATCTAAGGTGAGATGAGCAATATAGGTCATCTTGCCAGCGTCCTGCAGCTGCTTACATACATCAGGCAATAGATAGCAGTATGGGAGGCAGCTATACCCTACACTGGCATCTAACACAACTGATAGGTGGAAACTCATATACGAATCACGAAGACTCTAAACAGCGGCAAGTTTAGTCCATCTTGAGTGTTATGTGGACCAGAAGGCTGAGATACACCCAGCAGGGGACATGTTTAGTGTGTACAGGGTAAACCACTTAGTGTGAACGCCAAGAGCCTTCTCCAGACTCAGCCGAGGGTGTCAAGTGTGTGTGTGTGTGTGTGTGTGTGTGTGTGTGGTAGAGATAGCTTACGTCTCTCTCTATCACTCGGCACCCCCACATCAAAACGCGAGAGACAGGCAGCCGTCCTAGCACAGTTTTTCACCCTCTTTTCCTTGGCATGAGATGAGGGCCAGACCAACACTTACCCCCCCCCCCCTCTTCACCACATTTATCCACCCCTGTGCCCTGTGTGAGCCGGGGGAGTGGCCTTCTATCGACATTGGTGATGGGGGTCGCTGGCAGCACCCATCCGCCAGTAGGGTCGGCGGAATATAAAATAAGGCCCTCAAAACACCCATATATGGGATAGGGTAGGCTGTCTAGTGCCTGTGTCGACAGACAATAACTAACCCATGACACAACCCTAACACACCATTAGCTTAGCTAGGCGGTCAGCTCGCCCTCTCTTACCTCCTCCTAAATTTCTTCAATTTCCTAACTATAGCTTCCTTCCCCACCTCTAATCTTCTTTCACTCCTCCTTTCTCTACAAAAACAAAAACAAAAGTAGCATCAACCACCCACAACCTCATCACCTCCCCGCAGTGTCGTGACACTGCACAAACAAACACTAACAGTTCATTGTTTATATGTCACTAGAGTCACGTCGTCATAGTAATTAAAAACATCAATATTCCTGTTTTCTAGAGTAATTGTGTACACGGTATTGTATTTGTCTACTGTAAAAAAAAATCATTTGATCTAACTCATTGATTCTACCATTATATTCTCCCGGGTAGACGAGGGATATTTCTTTGCAATAATTACTTTATTCTTATACATGCCTTCATTTAAAAACTTACATTTAATAAAAAGAATTGGCGCTGATTTGATTTTTATATTAGAGAGGGAGAGAGAGAGAGAGAGAGAGAGAGAGAGAAAAAAAACAGGTGTAGAGAGACAGGTGTGTGTTTGTGGAGGAACCAGGTCACTGATGAGAGAGAGGTAAGGGCTGTGGGTCTACCTGCCAAGAGTGCACACAAGAGCTAAAGGTAAAGGAGTTCAGTTAGGTGTGCACATCAAAATTACCTTAGGAATCCCTCTGAGGTAAGATACGTTTACATTAACACACTTCAAAAAATTACATAACTACTGTAGAGGAAGAATTTGAGAAGGTACAGCAAAAACACAAAACTATACAGAGAAACCTAAAAATTACAGTAAAACAACAGAAATACAGACTTTAACAAGACTACTTGAAACTACAAAACGCCTGAGACTTTCAGATAAGTAGAATAACAAAAAGACAGAATTACAGACAAACATTGACAACAATACAGTACAACTACAAAACTAAAGACATAATACAAAATATTCAACTTGTAGTGTGTGTAATGGTAAGCACCTCGGAGGTATACTGTACCAGCTAAACCGTCAGTGTTGTAGTGGGAAAAACGCTATATGCTGTTTATTACTCCCACTGGCGCTACACTTCATGGTATAAGGGAGCTCGTGTTTCAACCTCTCAGTCACCCGTCCTGTCATACACACGATAACTCTCCGTTCCTCACTACCAGAGTTTCACATTTTAAAGCGTAATACTGTACTAATCATTAAGAAAATTTTATACTTTGGAGTAATTTATATGAACACCGTATTTTAGCCCGAAACAACAGTAGTGAATGAATCAAAGTTTGTGTTTACATCTATTTCGTATACTTTTAATACTTTTAGGATTGTTTGTGCTGTTTTTGAATCGTTTGTTTTATTAAAGCCTTTGTAAAATGTAACAAACATTATGGGGATTTCAATCATAAGTTCTCCTGAATCAACGTTAGTATAGATAATTGTGAATGATCCGTCTCACAGTTTTAACACGAGATAAGAGAGGAGGGCGTATATTGTACCAAGACGTGTGACCCACCGCGGTAACTATGACATGCTGGCGAGTTAAGTCCCCCCCCACCTCCCTCATACAAGATTATCCGAGATCGGGATGTGGTGGATTTTGGCAGTTGGTCGGGCGGATGTGACGCAGACACCCAGTGGTATGTTGGTTTCTTCTGAACAAGGGGCAGCGGGCGTTTGTTTATTACTCCTACTTCTACCTACCATCACCCTCCTCACCTAGCCACACCCTCCTCTGGCGTCAATCCACCTCCAGGGCTGACAAATAACGTTTAAAGATCAGGGTCTGGATTCAAATAGGTTTCACGCGTCATGTCTAGTTAGGGTAGAGTTCTCGTGAAATTCTGATATCATTTTGGGTGTTATTCTCGGGTTTTAGCTTAATTTGGTCAGCTGGGAGCGTTCTTACCCACCCGTTACAAAGAAAATTCAACGTACAGTCACCCAAAAAAGTCCTGTCGCGAACCATGAACCCCGAGATTCAGACTCGTGAACCCGAAGCAGTAGACACTGATACATTATTCTGTCCATAAATGCTTCGGATTCAACAGTCTGAATCTCGGGGTTCATGGTTCGCAACAGGACTTTTTTGGGTGACTGTACAAACATTTGAAAATTCAGGACAGGTGCACTTACTGAATTCTTAGCGCGTAGCACCTTCACATGACTGAAAGAATTCTCCTCACACGTCTAAGGTGAAATTATATTCTTGTACACTGTATGGAACGTTGACTACATGTTGTAGGTAGACAAGATTGTTTGAGTCATATTTAGTTTTAGTTGCGTAGTTATGTCTCGGTGACTCGCGACGTACACACACACACGTCTAGTGAAGGTAGATCCTGCCGTCGTATACACTCGTAAAATAACTATTGTGAACTTCAGCGAGCTCTTCGGGTCAGGGGATGAGACAGTTAACACACAACGAACTACTGAGACAAGGAAAAGTCCCTGTGGGCCCGGCCCTTATTGGTAACAACAAGCTCTCAAAGCGTCGTGCACTAATTTTCCACCGAACTGGAGACGAAAGAGTGCATCATTAACTGACTCATAAGAGGAATGACACAAAAATTACGGAGAAATAGAGTCAAAACTGAGCTGAGAATGTTGACACTAGGTTAGCTCTCGTGTCCTGAGGTACAATACAGTATAAAATATAAGATGAAAACCTCAAGTAGGAGCTTTGATAATCTGGCTCCACGCTGTAAGTGACGTCACCACAGCGAAGAAAAGACTCGCGCTACACAAATTCCAGGAAACTTGTGTAAAAACCTGTGAAACTTGACAAACTTGTTGGGATTATATTTTGTGTGTTTTAAAGTTTGACAGGATTATCAGGAACACTGGAGGGATCCTACACAGGCCACTAGACTCCTTCCCTCGGTCATTAGGTAAGTAAAAAACCTGAGAATTTAAAATTTCAATCGAAATAATATAAAACAACAACAACACAAAGACAAGACGAGTGTACTTCAACCACCATCACCTCCTCCACCATCACCATCACCTCCTCCACCATCACCATCACCTACAGCCTCCTCCACCATCACCACCTCCACCATCACCTCCTCCACCATCACCATCACCTACAGCCTCCCGCACCACCACCACCAATCACCACCACTTCCACCACCACCATCAACTACCTCCTCCTCCACCATCACCACCTCCACCATCACCTCCTCCACCATCACCATCAACTACAGCCTCCCGCACCACCACCACCAATCACCACCACTTCCACCCACCATCACCACTACCACTATTTTCATCTCCCTCTCCACCATCTACAGTCTTGGTGGGGAGGGGGCGGGGAGAAGGGGGGGAGGGGGAGGGGGCGGGGAGAAGGGGGGGGGGGGAGGAGCTCACAGATACCAAAAATAGTTCCTGTTTACCATCTTAGGGAGGAATGACGTCATATCCTAATTATGGATGAGTTTCATTCTGGATGAGTCACGTCTGATGCTCCAGCAGCCCATATACACTCACTGGCGCCAGGCCACGGACCTCACCCGCCCACCCAACTCAGATCCGCCTTTATATTTTACGTTTATGTACAAGAAATATTCACTAATTAATCAATACGGCACTACCACTTAAAATACAGCAGGTGGTTAACCAGCCCGACGACGCCACCATCTCCGCCACACACACCTCCAGGACACTGTCTTACTGTGCCCGAGAAATTTTCCTCGGGTTTTTAAAAGGGCTACTGTGCTTTGTTTATTTGGCGACATTAAAATCTATTATGACAATATCAGTCATTGTGGTTTAACACACGGACTTAATGACTAAAACAGAAAGAATTTCCAAGCTGAGTAAAGGACAGAAAATAGTAAAGGTGAAGTCTTTGACGCACGCATGTGTGGCAGACGTACCGAGTCTAGCTACGGCTCTCGTTGATGACTGACGCATTTTGTTACTTTTGAGTTCGTCCAAACTGTTTGTTGCACCTTAGAGCTATACTATAATTAACACAGTTTTTATTTCACAAATTTATTTTGCGAGATGACATTTTTATTTTCAAATCTAACACACACACACACACACACACACACACACACACACACACACACACATACACTACTACTACTACTACTTTGCTGTCACTCGGAATCGAGTATGACGATCATCCAGCTATGATACAGTGATATCATAGTGAGTTTGGAGGTGACTAAAGAGGCCGATACGGGACCTTCAGCGTCGTTCACATTCGTTGCACATGTGGAGGGTTGCATCGAGTACGGGAGGGGCGGTGGCTGCGTCTTTCCGGGGTTGGCGCTTGTCTGTCTCGGTTTGCAGTCGGGTTATCTCGAAAGTATTGACACCTTCTCGTGTGGTGCTCCTCCAAGCGTTTCGATGTGGAGTAATCGACTCCCAGGTGAGGGGGACAATTTGGCACTTTTTCAGGTTTGTCTAAAGACTATTCTTGTACCTTTTTAAATTCCCCGCCGGCGTTATGCTTACTATTCGTTAGGTGACTGTAAAGTAGCTGCTTTGGCAGTCTATTGTCGTCCATACGGGTAACATGGCCAGTCCAGCGTAGTTGTTCATGGATAATGGTAGCCTCGATGCTCCGACAGTTAGTGTCAGCAAAAATATTGGCATTTGCTCTCTTGTCGTCCCAGCAAACTCGGAGGATGGAACGCACACTACGCTGGTGAAAGTTTTCAAGTGCCCTGGGGTGCTTCCCGTATGTGACCCATGTCTCACTGCCATATAGCAGGGCGGGGATAACCACTGCTCGATATACATGCAGCTTTGGAGATAATTTCAGCTCCCTACAGCTGATGACACGGTTTTGGAGTCCGCCAAAGGCTTGAGATGCACATCTGTTCCGGTGCTGAATCTCTTCATCGATGTCTGCGGTGGTGGACAGATGGGAGCCGAGATACCGAAAGTGGTCAACATTAGAGAGGGTAGTACCTTTAAGCTGGATGGATGGTGGAGGTGTGTCTGAACCAGGGGCAGGTTGAAAGAGAATCTGAGTCTTACGTACATTCACCTCAAGGCCGAACTGAGCATAAGCGTCTGCATAGGTGTTTAGGATCTCCTATAGGTCGTGTCCAGTGTGAGCAACAAGGGTGAGGTCGTCTGCATACTGAAGTTCAGTAATGGAAGCTGCCTACACCCTTGTTCTTGCCTGGAATCGTCTTATGTTGAAAAGACCCTTCACCCGGTACTGGATGTTCACCCCGCTGGCACGAGGAAGGAAGGCAGCCAAGAAAATGGGAAAGAGAGTTGGTGCTAGTACACACCCCTGTTTAACCCCTGTTTGGATGGGGTAAACTCAGACTGGGCGCCGTTGTGCAGGACACTGCCGTTCATGCCATTGTGGAGTTGCCTCACAATGGAGATGGATTTTGGTGGGCAGCCAAAACGGCTGAGGGTCCACCAGAGAGCTTCCCTGTTGACCAAGTTGAAGGTCATGGTTAGATCGATGAAAGCCGTGTACTGGTCACGATGCTGTTCTCTGCACTTTTCCTGTAGCTGGCGGGCAGCAAAGATCATGTCAGTGGTGCCACGTGATGGTCTAAAACTTCATTGAGATTCTGGGAGGAAGTCTTAACACACACACACACACACACACACACACACATACAGAGAGAGAGAGAGAGAGAGAGAGAGAGAGAGAGAGAGAGAGAGGAAATGGCGGGACTATTCCTGTTACGTGTTCTCGTAGATGATATCCAACAGCTGGGTACTTGGATTGTGTCACGCGGTGAAAATAAACCGCTTCTTTGTCCTTAAAGACTACTCAAAAGGCCCGCCCCAGGAAGTGTTTTAATATATTACCCAGGCGCCGCGCTACTTTCCTTAGCAGCAACTGCTTCAGTAGCTGGTCCACAGCAGTTGTCTACACACAGTAGCCGAGCCATTACTGAATTTCCTCGGACAGTCAGCATGAGCGACTTATAAAAAAATACTAGTTAATATAATTCAAACACCGCTCATCACAAGGAAAAGTCTGGGCTTACAGTACCCAACAAATATGTAAATGGTAAGTATTACCACAGAAGATGACAACAAAGTAAACATTATTGTATGGCAAGTGAATCACGAGTTTAGTTTATCCCTTAATGAATTCTAGAGTGTTAAATCATCGTCCTCAAAGAGTCAAAAAATCATCTTCAAAGGGTTAAACCATCGTCCTGAAAGGATTAATGGCGTTAACCCTCTGAGGACGATGGTTTAATTCAAACCTGTAAAATATGTGTGTTTCTTTTCTCTGTTTCCTTGCTAGTGCTATGAAAGTGATCACTATTCGTGATAAGTTTCAAGATCCATTAACGCTCAGTGAGACAGGCACTTGACGGGGACGCCTGAGCTGGGGTCACCGAACTCCAGTAAGAGACAGTCATCTACTTCCAAGTTCTAGGACAACCACACGCCCAAGTGCCTGGCAACTGAAGCACCCACCTAAATCTAACAAGAACGATGATGACAACTACTGATTATTCTGTTTGACGATGATCATTGGCGGAAAAAAATACTGACGGAGATTTTCACTGGCAAAGATGATGATTGACGAAGAAGAGTAATAGAGAAAATTAATATCAGCGAAGAAGATTTCTGGCGAACTAGTTTATTGGTGAAGAACAACTATAGAGGAAGATTTACTTAAAAGATGTTTCGTTGGTCGAATTTTGGGCAAAGAACGAAAGCAACAGTACAGGGCTTACAGGCGTTCAGAGATGATGTTAACCACACGGGTGCGGTAATTGAGTGTTGGAGGACGAAGCTTTAGTCCAGTGATGCATCAATGCCCGATAATTATTACCCACTCATGGAAGAATGCTGTAACTAGCGAAAACACAACAAATTTATAATAAAATAAGAAGAAAAATAAACAACATGGCCAAAGACGTAGAAATAGCAGTAAAAAAGGAAGAATATGAAAGTCAGTGACAAGGACAGAGGATCAAAAGAAAACGTGAACAGAAGCAAGAATGAGAGGAACGCCAAAGTTAAGGTTAAGGTTGAGGCCAGACCAAATAAAACATTACCTGACGTTGTGCAGGCGAAGTGTACTTGTTGCTGCTGTGGTACAGAACCTGGCCACGGCGAGGATAAGAACTCCTGGTGACTCCTCGTTTAATTTGGGCTGGGTGAGGGTTGGGTTGGCACCACTTCGGGCGGGTGGGCATGGGTGAGGACGGTGGGCCGGAGCAAAGCACAGAGGGGGAGGGGTTGAGCCCCTCCAGTTTAAAAAAAAAAATAATACGTTAGACTTGGGGTGATGGCCAGCCTGAATCAGTACGGAGGTGTGAGTGGTTTCTATAAAGGTACATACGTTGATGCTTGGTGACGCATCTACCAGGCCCAATGAACTAGTCAAGGCACAAATACGATGGTAAAAATAACTTCTAAGCTGAACTGAAACTGCCATAAATAATCATGGACAGTATATGGTTTTATTCATATGAAAATTTAGACACTGGTCGTCATAAGAACTAAAGACAAACACACAACACTCCTGATTGATAAAAAAAATCATTATATCAGATTCGTCCTCACCATACAATATGGTAAAGGAGGTGGGTGGGGGGGGGGGGGTTGTATTATAACGTTACTCTTTGTCTGTCTGTATGAAATGTTTCTGTTCAGTAACATGAGAAAGGCACTGTGGATCAAAATGAAATTCTGTATGTAGCTTTCTATACATCTTATCTTGACTGAGTATGATAATCCAGGTATGACCCCATTTTGAATGACTTCTGTATTAGAGAGAAATAAACACACCAGACATAAGTCAGAAATGTGGCTGAGAGCACAGACATTTAGAGATCGCCAGCTTCTGAGAGACAACTCCATGTACTGGGACTGCACAGTATTAACCTCTCATATATCTTCCTTTGTTTAGTCGTCAGCTTATGGCAGTGACAATGTCATATTTTCAAATGGAAGAAGTAGAACTTTTCAATAGATTCGTAAAATTACTCATAGTGTTTTCTTCCCTTAACAATGGCTATGAATTGGCTGGTGCTCTTAGGCTGTGTCCACCCACCTCCCTCATCCATCTTGGTGTCTTTTATAATCTTTGTCCGATGATAGACTCAGTGAATGTTCTGGGGCCAGCGTTCACAGTACTGGGATGAATCGTGGACTCAAAAAAGGAGAAACAAGTTGAAGTGATTTCCCATTGGCTTCCTTTATCAGGTTCCTGCTGCTGACCATTCCTCTTCTTGTAAATGAGCTATTCACTCATGCCAGCTTGTTTTCGTGTCATTGACTCCAAACAAGCTTACTTACAAAGAACAGTCAATATATTATACTGTTCCAGGAACCTCTGGCAGGGCAGCAAAAGGGGTTACTCACACTCACTGAAGGTGCGACCCCAAGAGTCATGGAGGGCGGGAGCGTCTCACACTTCCCATACAGTTCAATAAAACTAGTTCTGCCCACTGCCCATCTGTCTACATCACTGTGCAACTCTGAATCTAGGTTTAGTTAATAAGGACACCACACCTTGTTATGCATTTCTCCTTAGTCTGTACTCACCCCTGAAGATGTGAATTACACGAAAGCGCTTGGGAACTTCGTGTTTACTTGTTTTCTTGTGGTTATCATCATATACTGTACTGTACTTGGATCAGGCGCACCTACAGTGATTTACTTGCACACACACACACACACATATATATATATATATATATATATATATATATATATATATATATATATATATATATATATATATATATATCTTGATAAAATCACACGGGAAAATGGAAACAACGGAGTACCTTAGCTTTCGTCTTTATTCAAGACATCCGTTGTTTCCATTTTTCCGTGTGATTTTATCAAGATTTATCTTATCCACGTTTTCATTGTGGATTTTCATAAAATATATATATATATATTTCATGTAGATACACAATGAAAACGCGGATAAGATAAATCTTGATAAAATCACGTTGTTTCCCTTTTCGCGTGTGATTTTATCAATATATATATATATATATATATATATATATATATATAATATATATATATATATATATATATATATAACCTACTTGATATAAACACCACAGTATGTACTATAAGTATTTGAGGTTTGTTCATGCTAACTCTTGTCATGTCTGAAATTTCTGTTACTTTATATGATCCACAGATACTCATCTTATATGCCACCACTTGGTGTCATTAATTCATCTACACATCCTGTCTATCTCTCACTCATCTCCAACAGAATTGCCATGAATATTTCTCACCAATCTCTCTCTACAATCCTGTATGTCCTCATCACTTTAGTGCACACTCACCTGACTGGATCTGCCAAGACTTTCTCACCACAAACACATGTTCTTCCTTTGTCTTCATCTCTACCCTACAAATGCCTGAACTCACAAATTTCCAAATATGGTCATCCCTCTAATCCTCATTCTTTCTGGCCTGATTTTCACTACAGTACTTTAATCACAAAGTTTCACATACAGTACTTATATAAAGTTTAGAACAAACACTCCTTCATGTAGTTTCTTTGTACACTCCACACTAAAACTCTTCCCATTTACCCTCTATTAATGTTCTTAACCTTTGCCAACATATCTCACAGCAGGTGCAGCATGTATCTCCCAGTGTACCAGGACACATCCCGCAACAGTTGATATAATATTTGCAGGACCAGTTTAAATTATATACATTTTGTTTTTGTTGAGCATCTTTGTGAAGCCTTCTAGCAAATGCCCCAAGGAGGGTGTAGGCCATAATAAGACCACTAATGCAAATATCTATTGCATTCATTTAAATAACAACAATCTACTTATAGCAAGATATTACAACACTAGAAAAGAATCTTAATTTTGTCTAATAATTGTAGAAATAACAACTACGTATTGTACAAATACACTAACATCAAGCTTGAGTATGATAGATACATTGACAATGTTCAATACACATATCTCCAAGTCAACTTCATCAGGAGAAAGGGTACTAACAATTGTTAAATGTGTTTAAGGATGGATTGTCATTCAGCAAAGCTGAGTTTACTCACGCAGAAAAGTTTGTTTTTTCACTTTATAGGCAATTGTTCAGTACTGTACTCATAAAAGGTAAAGGATGTCCAAGAACAACCATTGAGGGTAAAGAAAACTGTAAGAGCTAAGCCATTGTTTATTACAAGGTTAATAATGGTAACATTAAGATGAAAATGTCCTCTTTATAAAATTATTTGATATTCTATAAAAATATTTACAAAAGGTTTGCAGTTCTCATGAAGACAATCAATTATGGATTTAGATATTGCAAAGGTTAAAGGTCTGTTTATCATAAAAATAGATTTATTTACCATTATATACAACAATTTCCATCACATCCAATTGGACCCTTGTACTGTCTTGTGAAGGTGGCTTTACTTCTATTGTTAGGAGAAATCTCTCTCTAGGTACATAATTGGAAGTGAGATGATTAAGGCAGCAGAGTACTGGGCTCCAAAATTTAAGAGGAATATATTTAGAAAAGATTGGGGAAGAAAAATTCCATGCGATGAACGGACGGGTAGTGTAATCTTGGTTGTATTGATGGGTTATGTACTGCAATCTTGTATATAGAAGGATTATGTCACTGGATGTGTTAACAGGTACCATCTTGGGTTAAGTGATGAATATTGCATGCTTGGGTAAAGGTAACGGGGAGATGGGGGAGGGAACAAGCTGATGTAACTGTAAACAATGGGCTGTAGGTAAATAATACACTGATATTTATGAGGGTATTAAAAAGTGCAGTCAACCAAGAAAAGTTTCAAAGGTGGTGTAATTTACGGTCTTGGAAGATGATAGAAGACCATAATAACTAAAAAGAAAAAAGAGAATAAGTATTAACCTGGGAAGAGGCTATGTTGGATAAAGGCAAGAACAGATTATTAGCAATAGAAGCTGAGGAGAATAAAAATGACAAGGGAAAAGTGAGAAAAAATAGAGCTTCTGAATGCAGCATCTGTATAATAAGGAAGACTGGCTGTTGCTATGTGGATATGTTATTACATTTGAAGGGTATTGTGTCATAAATACATCTACTAGTCCGAAATAAAAATGCAAAAAGTAGATGGGGAAAAAAATGTTGGTGTATGTTATTAAAACACAAATACATTCAGATCAAGGGAGAACTATGATTTTTGCCTTATTGCTTTTTGATCCACTGAAAAAAATGTATGTCCACAAAGGATAAAATATAAGTTTTTATTAAGGTTCCCAACAGTGTCATGACCCGAATGATGACCTAAAGAAAACATTAACACTAGACATTCTACCCCTATAAACTGAATGTATTATGTGTTATGTGAATATCTCTAATAATAATGCCATTATATTAACTGGTGCAGAAAAGTCAAAGAGCACCACTTCTGCTGCAGGCAGCTTAGAACACAGCGTCACAACTATTTATCATAATGGAACACTGACAGATGATGCACCTCACAAGATATCACAGCAATGAAAACACAGAAAAGAATAAGTAAAGCTCAATCAATCAATCTCCAACACAGGGAAAGTATTCAAAAAGTAAGTCTTAACACAAAAAGTAGTCATTTCACTTTAGGCAATACAACCCATGCCTGTTACTTTATACTAAATTAAAAAACAAAACAAAATAAAAACTTTTAGGCACTACAGTACAATCCTCTATGTGACTGTCTAAATTGAGCATCAACAACTACGAATAATGGATTTGCCATATTTTGTGCCTGTCAATGCATTGCAAGGGTATACTTATCTGATACAATTTCATCACTCAGCCAGTAATATGATATTTTCAATCTGTGGATATACATAAAGCATAAATGTGCAACTTTCACAAAATCAAGTTCCCCGAAAGCTTGAAAAATTATACACTGGTGGTGAAAGTGTCGTACTGTCCAAACAAATAAAACGTATATATTTAATGAATGTGCTGGTCTGTCCACTCATTAGTTAAGTTCTTAAGAATTTCCTCCTTACCAATGAGATCTAATTAAGGAATGTAATGAATTTAATAAAAGAACATTTAAGTAATCTAAAAAGTAAGGATAAAAGACAATGTACAAGAATGCAAGGAGAATTGCTATAAAAAATAAATCTCTCGTTAAATACTTGAAATCCACCGACATGCAGAGACTTCTTTCCAAAACTCATCACCCAAAATTTCACAAACCCCTTACTACAGGGATGCCACTTTTAGCATTTTATTTGGCTAATGGCAGACAATTTTATTCAGCTTAAAGGGAACCCATATACAAGGGGTTTAAATTTGTTTACTCATACCTACTATACATTATGTAAAGTCACAAACGAAATTCCTGTCGCCTCTTCTGCTGCTCCATGAATCCTTTAGATTCAGAATTGTGAACCTGAAGAATTTATGGGCAGAATAATGCACGTGTCTACTGCTTCGAGTTCACGAGTCTGAATCTCAGGGTTCGTGGAGCAGCAGAAGAGGTGACACAGGACCTTCGACCCTGACTATTCGTGGGTGAGAAGTAAGAGTTTTTTATGTGCACGTAAGATAAATAAATAACAAAGGATTGCAAAATGCAGCCTAATTAACCTATTATTGCATCATCACTCTGTTTATCTCCCTTCCGGTTCAGCTCAAGGGAGGGACACATCATTATGAGAAAAGATGAGATAAGCAACATAAAACTGCAAACATCTTAGTTATTCCAAAGAAAAATATATAAATACATATACAAGTACAGTATGTATGTATGTGTGTATTTACAAAGTGTTAAATGGCACTCAACAGTTGGACACATTAACCAGGCCAATCACCAGCCAAAGTCTCCTATTTACCTTGGTGAAATATTAAATACTGTGCAATAATGACACTGTGCTAATAACCTTTGCTGAAAAATACCTCTAGTCAATGAAAAAAGATATTTCAGCAAGGTGTGAAAATACGCAATGTACACTCGGTACAAAAAGAATCCTTATGATTTTGTGTGAGATAATATGACGCAGGATTTTGACAACCCTACCGCGACAACAGGAGAAGCGGTGTTCATTTTGAAATTCATCGAACCCCTCCGTAAAGATACCTTTTGGAGTGAGTGTACAATACCGCTAAAGATTATTCCAGCAATGCAAAAGAAACTCAAGTAATGCACAACAATATGATCTATATGTAAACTAGACTCTATCAATGAGCGAGAATACTCCAGCAATTTATAAGAATGCTCTATCAACGTCTAAGAATGACAAATCAGTAGAAGAAAATTGTCTAGCAACACAAAATAGTTATCGAGCAATAGGTGTATGACAATACGATGTTTACCTCTACAAGTACTTTCTCTCTCCTGTAAACTATTTACTTCGAGTTGAGGGCGACTACCGGTATATTTTTCAACAGTAAATTTCACCCTTTGATTCAGCAACTAGTAGGAGAAAGTAATTAATAAGAACCCTGTATTTTCATTTTACTTTTCAATTCTCCATTCATTTTTTTTTTATCTCTTGCAAGCTTTTCATGGTATGTTACAGGGTGGCCAGAAATGAGAGCAAGTGCACACTTTCTCTCCTTTTGCAATTATTCATATACTTTTACTGATGTCACAGATGTAGTCTAGTATGGTGAACCCTTCCCACACACACATACATGGCCTGAGAACATGATTCCCCCCCCATATATGGCCTGAAAACATGATTCCCCCCCATACATGGCCTGAGAACATGATTCCCCCCCCATACATGGCCTGAAAACATGATTCTCCCCCACACAACATGGGTTTAAAACATGATCCCCCACACACAACATGGCCTCAAAACATGATCCCCCACACAGCATGGCTACAAACATCTATCATGGTTACCTGTAGCTTCAGACAATCTAGTATCACACACCAACAGCAGGTCCATCCCCTCAAAAACTAACAATAAAAATGAATACTGAAATTTTGGTGTACAGTACAGTACTTTGTAGGGAAATATTGTTGCCCCTTTTCTTGCCACGTACTGAATTTCATGACTGGATTATCAAAGCGCATAAAAGGTCACCTCAGTAATACCACTCCAACATGGTCTTGTATCAACACATTATTGCCAAAAAACCAATTAACAAGAAGAGTACAATACAATAATTACCAAGAAGAATGCTGCTAATTTTCACAGCTCACACAGACAGCAAAATTGATACTTCTAAGTGGAATCAAAACATTAACATTATTAATTACCAGGAGGAAAACAAAGGGGCAGGTATACCAAATGGTTATATACAATCTAAGGACTAAAGTTTCCAGGGTAATTAAATTTGAAAGTACATAAGCAATACTTAGCTAATAACCCAAGAGAGAAGATCTTAGTGTTAAAAATTTCCTTCCAACATCAAGTGCAATGTTAATACAATAAGTATTGCTTCATCCTTAAAATGTCTAAATTTCAAGATGACTTTGCAAATGTGCATATCACCTTCTAATCTTTTTTATACAGCAACATTACAGAACAACAATCAATTGTGTACAGTACAATAAATCACACTACATTTATATCAAAATAAATTTAAGGTGTTCTAATTCATACGGCCTCCCCTTTCATTCTTAGCAACTTGTATGTGTGATCAACGTAACTCATACATGGATCATCTTCACAGCCATGATTTCAACTCTGAAGAAGTTTATGACTAAAAATTACACAATCTGCACAAGTTCTGCATAGTAAATAAACCAAAAATAATTAACATTTAATATCAACAAGACTACAGTACAGTATCACAATATATGGAAACTATTTTTCAATAAACCTGCACTTCATGTAGTATACTTAAAAATAACTGTCAAAGATGGGGAATGTAATCAAGGGACTTCACTGATGATGCTCCTATTGGAAATAACATATAATACAGACTCCCTTCACTCATTCATTCTTAATGCTGTAGCAAATATGCTCTGTCCTAGTATTCCCTGGCCACATTGTCCCACATATCTAACTGGTTTACTCTGTTGCTTCACACTCTCCTCACCAACACACTCATCCCCAAAAACCAAATGATAATTATGATATTTTGTTCTTATAATGGATTCTGCATATCTCTTGAATCAGACAAACTCTTACCTTACCTAAAGCAACTTCTGTTTCTATTTTGTTCAATACTGTCAAGAATAATAAGGATATCAAAAATATTATAGTACTTATACACCTGTTACCCTCCTACACACAAATTGTTACTATTTATGGCTTAACTGGCACATTTTACCTAGTGCACCTGTCTCCTACATTCTTAAGGTGACAAACCCCAGGAGCAATAAGTTGGTTGAGTGGCAAGCACAATACACACCACAGTAAATAACACCCAACAACCATGTACGGCCATGGGATTAAACCTGTCTCTCGTGGGTTGGGAGTCCAGAGTGCTCCTGTATCAGCTATGCCACAGAACCTCCATATTTTTTTGCTAAACTGTGAATTAAAATTTTACTCACTGCCACTTCACTTATAAAAAAATAATAAATAAATAAAAAATGAAAAAATATATACATCATGCATTTTCAACATCAGCACAACAGTGAATGGATTTCCCATTGTCTGAGTTTATAAATTTATACTAAAGGTTGCATGAATTTAGGTTTTGAATGAAATAAAATTACCTTGGCTAATGCCTTAATGAGGATTCTTTTAACATATCTCAAAGGTATCAACACAAAAACCCAATGCAATATTTCATTCTAGATATACTAAATTTGAGAAAATTAATCTAAGATGCTTTTAATTTACCCTTTCAAAGAAAAAAATTTGCTCTGATATTCTGAGTGGACCTCTCATGGCTGTTTCCCATTCCTTATGAGATTAGGTGTCCTGATCTACTTTAGTCCATCTAAGTGAGCAACATTGATGAATAAAGAATCTGTGTTCAAATTATAAAAATTTATATTTTCTGCTGGTTATAAATATGGAATATAACCTAGTCAACCCAAGTTTTGAATGAGATCCTAAACTAAATACAAACATTAAGAACAAAGGAGACAAAAGACATTATCATTCTCTTTCCCGCTGTGTTAATGACCAAGTCGTATACAATCTCAGAGATATTACCAGTGTCAACCATTGATGGTGTGTGCAGCGTTTCCGTGTCCATTTAAATGAATTCAAGATGGTAAGCACCATATACCACATTAAGCATACAGTATACTGTACACTCAACTCTTCTGCTAACTTGTAACATGATTAAAACTTTTACTTTGAACATTCACAGTAACCTTACCGATGTCTTCTAATGATGTAATATCTAATTCTAAAACTGAGGACTATTTATATTTTTTGAACAGACAATCTACAACATGTGCAGTGTCGAGAAATATATCCAAAAACAACCATATTAATTTAGAAAGAATCTGTGTTTACTTTTAATCTGTGCAAAGCTGACAAGTCTACTAATACTGCAACTACTTATAATTAACTGCTTTGGGTACTGTACAATTTCAGTTTAATAATTTGTCATTATTGCTCTCTGGCCAACACACTGTTTCAGCCATAAGAGACGATATTATGAACAGCAACAAAAGGTCTGACATAAATGAACAGCTAAAGTAACTTTTTCTATACAATTTTTGCTGAATCCAATAGCTGAGAAACCCTACAACTAGAGTACTGCAACACACAGCACTAGGAGGGACAAATGCTCTGACAGCCTGGTATATTCTCCCATATGGTAAAGATAAAAAGTGTTTCTAACATGGCAGTGACAAATCTTATCACACAATTGCTTAAATTTCTTTCGTTGCAATAGATATTTAAACAAGGTGCTTAGTACTGTATGCCTGTCAGATTCACTTAACCCAAGTTTGAGATTATGCATATCAGTGCACTAACACAATCTATCGTATCCCACCACAGTAAAGTAAATAGGTATTGTTTTGTCATAAAAGTAAGTTTCCTTAAAATAATCTAAATACTTTCTCCCTTGCAATGCGATTCAGACTCATTACAAAAGACAATATAATGCTATGTAATACAAATTACTAAGACTGTAAAGCTTGATGTTCAAATTAAAATGCACCCAGGATTACATCTCCATCAAGCTTTCAGTTGTAATCCCATTTTTAGATTATTTTTTGTTTTGTTTGTGCACACGAGAAAAAAAACAACCTCTTAACACCTTCAGGGTTAAGTCACGGACAAAAGAATGTTATGCTTCACTGTTAAATAATACTCTAGTTTAGAAGGTTGAACAGCATTATTTGTACAATATTACCTACAGTTTTTGGTACGCTATCGCCATGTAAAACCTACAGGAACACATGTGGCCACTGGCATCTATTACTGTAAAAGGTGAGCTAGAAAAGGTATTAAACTCCTTATCAATAAAGTGATATATGAACTGCAAGAAAAGTTTGTGCAAGGAAGTATAAATTAACTAGTAGGTGACATAACATCCAACATAATATTGGTAAGTACAGTGCATATAAGTACCTGTGAAACTGCTAAATGAGAGTTGATGAAAATTTGGTGTTTATCAATAAGTGTACCATATACTACTGAACATGTTATGTTTACTGTAAAACTGAATAAAAAAACTGGTCTTGTTTCTTGGACAAAAAAATTCTTCCTTAAGCAAATCCAATTGTCATATCTGTGCAGTCCAACACAAAGAGATGAACTGAAGTACAACCTCATCAAATTATCCTGTGTAGTCTATTATGGGGGAAAAGGAATGCTAACAGTAAATTTCATTCTACGTCAATCGCCCCAAACGTGCTAATAACAGACTGGAGAAACTATCAAGGCACAAGCATGATGGAAGTAAATAATGCGACTCATTGGTATCACATACTTTTTTTTTTTAATATCACCGGAACCGTTATGGTTGCCTTCGTATAGGAAGTGTTATTTAAGCAACCTTTCTAGTCTAATGAGGTAACCAAACATACACACATGAGATGCACTTAAGAGAACCTCTTCCCATACACGGGTTGGTTTGTTATTGGCCTTCACAAAAAAGGCTGCGTTCAATATTAAAATTATTGACTGTAATATCTTTTGTGCTTTCTACTTAATAATTTGAGGCTGATTACTATTTAAAGGCAATTTTAATAATAATAATAATAATAATAATAATAATAATAATAATAATAATAATAATAATAATAAAGTATAACTATATACTGTACACTTGGGTTCCACACTTCAACTTTATGTATAACAATTCTAGCTGACTTAGTAAATCCTCCCTCATCGACAAAATGCCACACACATTCATGGAAAACAGTGTACTGATTGCCAGCTGAAAGTTAATTCTTAGCTTGCAACATAAGTTTATCAGGTGAATTTTAGCTTTAACTTGCAAAACATGATTACCAGCTGAATTCTATTTTCAACTTTACCCTTTACATATAACAAAACGTTTTCTTGGATATCATTATTACCGCATTGTGTTATTCAAAAGGTGCTGAGGCAGCAAGAGCGCAGCCAACGATGCCCTACTCAAAGCTATGACAATACTAAAAATACATTTGCAAAATGCTATACAAATATAACTGAACACACACACCTCTCTTACACACAGTTCTGGTGTAATATCTGGAACCCAGGTTGTTATTATCGTTAAATTCATTATTATACTGAGCGGTCAAATTAAGGGTAAATATTTTGTATACTAAATGTATTAAGGTTAATGACTAACAGGACCTTCGCATGTCCTGGACGATACAAAAAGCAGATAAATATTTATGGATGAAATGACACAGAAATTCCTTAAGCATTCCTCTCAGTCAAAAGTCAAGCATTTCATTTCATATCCAGAAAGAAATAAAATAAAATTTACGAAATCTTTACATAAATAATAATGTTCTGTTCTGTACAAAACTGGAGGAAACCTATGATGTAAAGGCTGGATATATCATGTGCTCTGTCTCCAGCTATGAACAACACCAAGTCCCTTTATGTAGTAGTAATTCTTTGCAACACAAGTTCAAAAAGACATTAGAAGAGGTTTTAATTTTCTTATTGGGATACCAATTACTGTAACTACCTCCTGTTTCAATCTGCTTATACAGTATTCTAAATATAGAGCATAGATTGGGTTCTGTTATTTGAAAGACTATATTTCAGGGATTCTATACATATACAAGCTATAACTAATAATAAATGTGTATTGCATACTTCCAACATTTCTTATCACAAATGTTTCAGTCAAAATTCACTTCTGTAATTGTTTATATTTAATAAAAAAGAAAAATTTAATAGACCTAATGAGGTTCCCTAATTAGGTTATATTATGAACATTTCCATTTACAATATTCCTAATAATTAAAAAAAAATAATTATAATTTTTCACTAAATATCAAAGGAAGTTTAGTCTTGTGTATGTAGCTAAATATCCTTTTATGTTATCAAACACTGAATACTGTATTCAGTATCCTATTGATTGCACCTAAAGATCCCTTAACCTTTGCAAGAGGGCATCAGGTGCATCGCCACCATTCTCTGTTGTCTGTTGGTTGAAATTTCTCTCCCGAGACTCCAGCCCTGTGGGAAGACCGGGTCGGCGGGTGCGGGGACGTGATGTTCGGGATGGCTGGTTCTCCACGTCAATGTCAATTGTATCAGTTCTGAATTCAAAAGATCATGAATGAATTGTAATAGCTCATAAATATATATCCTGGTGCAAAGTATGCTTAAAACTGAGGACTAATAAGAGTCAAAATACTTGCATGATCTGCCTTACTTTGACAAAAATTATATAAATAATCCTGAAAGAACTTACAGTTTAATTTCTTTGTTGTTAGTTGGCGACTGCGTGACTAAACCTGAACGAGAACGACTCCGATTCAGTTGGGCCCTTCTCTCGGCTGTTATGAAGGAAATATGGCTAATTAAAACATCTCTTCATAAAATGAGGAGCAAAATTTTAAGTACAGTAACTCTATTGCTAAAGGTAGCCTGGTAGAAGTAAAAGAATTTTAGACTGACCTAGGGTAATTTTTGATATATTTCTTAGGAGGGTACTTGTACAATTCTGAGGCAAACACTATTTGAACATTATTTAGTTTAACATTTCTATGATAAAATTTGAGGGAAAAAACAAACAAACTAATCTTGACTGGCATTCTCACTGAAATTAATAATTCTTATCATAGAACTCCCTCCAACTAACAAATACTCCAAATGACGGCTTATCACACTGAGTTTTTGACACGTGAATTTGTTCGCTATACAGGTCTGTAACATTACCCTCGAGTAGTGCTGTAACACTGGGCCCTAAGTAGACCAGAGCCAATGAACTCACAACTACATTCACAGTGGGGACAACCTAAGGTGAAAATGTCAGACAACTAAAGAATGCAAGAGTTCCCCTTCATGTCTCCAAGCTTCATGCAGTGAATAGATTTGAAATAAGGGGGTTGATGGGCAAATGAAGACATAGTTCCCAAACAAAGGTTCTAAATATGTAAGTGCAAAGTTCGGTCTGTGAGTTGCCTGTTATGTTGTAAATCAAACTCTATATACAACAATTATGCCTCATACATCAGGCTATATGAAATCTTGGCCATTTCAGATTTAACTGGCTCTCGAAGGTCATTTTGGATATAATACTTCAAGAAGTGAATAATTTGGCTTGGCTAAACTAGGCCCCAGTGACACAGAACTAAAACTAGGTAAAGAACTTCATCTCAAAAATGCCAAATGAGATGCAGTCACAAGTTCAGGCCTTTCCTTCTATACAGTAAAAAAAAATAAAAATAAAAATCTTATCCCTAAGTACCAATACTTCAAAAACTTTTCATTATTCAAATATTGTTCTAATAATTCCAACATCATCTAGTGATTTATGTAAACATGACATGATTAAACAGACAACTGTAGATAACACATAACTATGATGCTTGTATGATATTCCAAGACAACTGTGGACACTACAAAACAATCATTCAATCAACCATGGGAGCTTACAAGGGTTTTACTGTCTGGTCAAAGGTTTTTAATTTACACATATAAACGGTAAGAGAATATAAAGTAAAGCTCATTCTCCTATAGACTAACATCAGTACAGCTACTTAAGACTATAGATAAACTTAAACCAAGAAATCAAGAGTCATTACAGTACTATACTATACAAAAATCTTTAACAAAATAATTACTTTGGAACAATGAGATTATGAAACAACTTTGATAAAATTGGTTAGTAAGGTCAAAGATGTATATATATATATATATACAGTTTATCTGGTCTTCATGTTTTTGTATACGTATATGAAAATTTATATACCTAAACTATCATAAAAAGAGCACAAATGAAACTCTCACTCTAAATGTACTCTGTGCTGTAGTACTGTACTGTACTGTACAAAAAAAAAAAATTATGGCTACAGTAACTGTTAATGAAAGCTTGAATATGTGACTGCTTATGTTGTAGTTAGGTCTGTACTGTAAAATATTCATGTCATGTCACCACATAAACAAGAATTCAAAAACATGCATCCAAACACACACAAAGGCATATTTACAGATAAGTATGCATACACTCACAAACATGGTATACACTGGGTTGCCTAAAACACGCACTCAAACCCAGGTACGCATGTATACTGAAGCATACAAACAGATAGCTATATATATGCTCACACCTAAATACACCAACAAGAGTGTAACACAATCTCTGCAACCATGAGCTAGTGTAAAAAATGGTCAATTTTCTTCCCTTTAATACTGGATCAAGAAAAGACGCATGTGTTTAATGATTCACAGAGCCTGTAAACTTATCTTTAAGACTGTTAGCAGGGTTTTGCAACTCCTAGTTACTGAAGTAATGATGAAACAAACTGTACAAGTCAGGGCCGTATCCAGGAGGATCCTTGGATGTCTGTAACCCCCCATCCCCCTTCTTTGGTTGTCCCAGAAAAAATAAATATTCTATGGAGATTATTTATTTGAATTCTAAACTGTGAACCCAGTACTGTATATATGTAGAGATGGAGTAAATGGAAGAGAAGAGTGTCTTAAAGGATACTGTATATGGATATTCTGCATCAGCCACCATGAGCAAGAAAAAGTGTAAGGATTATCAACAGACATCTAAATCTAGAAATGTACTTGTAGAACTCTTAGAGTTGGTGTCTTGACTTGCTGTGATATAAATCGTTGTAGAAAAGTAAAAAAAATCTAGAAACAGTGACATACAGTAATTGATACTGTACCCTCCATGAAAATTATAAACATTACAGTATTTGTAATAATTCAACTAAATTTAAGAATCAAGAAAACTTCTTGGAACTATATTGCAACAAAATAAAAAATAAAAATTAAATAAATAATAATAATAGTTTCTAAGTGCAGACTTTGATTCTAAAACATAGAAAAAAGATTCAATTCAAACACATGCTGCAATCTGGTGCAAAAGCCACAACAAATATACTTCTGCAGCCGAGGTTGGGGGTCTGGTGCAGGACAAGCATATACCGTACTGTACTGTACTGTACTAATGTAAATGAAATTATCGTGATAAATTTCTTCGTGTACTTTGCATAAGCAAATTATAGTCAACGATGTTGGTGAGTTAAGTGTGGTTTAATCACTCCATCACCTAGTGTACAAAAATTGAGTGAAAAGAGCAAAATAAATGCAAGATTGGTTGTTGACCATAGGTGCAATTTACATGACACCACTACCTAACTGTCTGCAACCACCAGGGTAGTGAAGGGTAACTACTACCAAGTACTATACTCGGCATCATTAAGTTTAACTCTTCTCATAATTGCTTTAAGTTTAATGACTCTTTCATCATGAAAACTGGTCATGTATTAATGTACATATATAATAACCCATTCCATAAATGTCACAAGTAGATATATGTATGAAAGTGTAAATGAAATTTGGTAAAAATATGGAATTCCAGAAGCAATTACTATAATTTCTGACAATAATTTGGACATACTGTATACGGTATTGATCCGTACTACGTCATATCCATTTTAACTTTGTACTGTACTCAGTCCCCCACATAATTCATCCAAGCAACAGACATTTTTTAATGGAATAAAATCAAGAACAACTAAACACTCCCATCACCAGTGGGTCACAGTAATATACAGAGACAATAGAAGCTTAGAAGTTCTCCTAGTTTTTTTATCCAACAATCAGGGGATATGTCTTGTGTTTTGGATATAATGGCTGCATACCATTTTTTTTATATCTATGAACTTCTTAAGCAGAGGGCATTACTGTATATGGAAATGTGTTTTGTGTACACTTAATGCACAAAATGAATTGTAGGTTGAATACCCAGCACAGGCCAAAGTTTGTACCAGCCATGTAATCTATAACACAACTATCACTTAAACCTGTGGTCTACCATCTATATTCACTAAACAATACTCAAAAGTGAGTCACTGCATATATCACCTGTATTTGTCAACTTACATATGTCTTCCAATGTTCAGACAACAAGTAAAATGACAATTATTATGTTCAAAGGCTGCCCCTGTAGCCACTGTACAAGGTAGTCCATTTGATGAATTCAAATGTCAGACTATCAATAATAAAAGAAAGAATATGAAATGGGAACAAAGTTTCACCTCTCTGCATTACATCATGTATTTGGCACATGAACCAACAAGATATAGTTTATAAGTAAGGCCACATAATATTGTGTGCATTAAGCTTCTGGGAATTTATCCCTTTTCCTCTTTTCTCCACAATGTGTCCTATCACAATAAAATAAGCTCATTTCTGGCTTTGCTGTTGGATGAGTTATATAAACAACAATATTTGTCCAATTTCCAAAGAGTCAAGGAAATGGTTAAAATCATAATCAAATCAGAAGAAATGCTGTGTTTGGCATAATAAAAGAGTAATAGATAACTGAGTGTCGTTTACCCTTCATCTATATGGTCCATGTGCAGTTGTTATCAGAAAGATGGTTTCATGCTGATTTACCACCTATGACATGACTAACCAACAAGAGTACAAGGACCCCTCTAACATTATCACACGTGGAGTCATGTTCAGCTTTCTTACCAAAACATATGAATTTCAAATAAGGAAATATCTGTCAATAATTTGTCTTTAAAGATAAATAACTATCCAATAAAATCATGTCTGCAACCACATACAGTATATAACTATGTTGATTTATTGTATACAGCATGAATAGAGTCAGTGAAGTTATTGTAGTGTAAAGTTCATAATATAAGAGAAGCAACTGTAAACACTTAATAATTTTCAGTTACTCAAATAACAAAATAAAAAACGTTGATAAACTCCACATGCTCCAAACCCCAGCTAAGCATTATCATGGGTGAGTGAGGCAGCAGGTATAAGAGGTGGGCAGGACTATGAGCAAGCAGTGACACACAATCATGGGGTTTGTCTTACCCACAATGGACAAGCTGGCTCCTCCCTGTCAGGTATGAATGTCACAAGAATAAATGAGCAGGAAATAAGATCAAGCAAAGGCTGGGGAGGGGGACTCAAAATTATGCCCTAAAATTCCTCATCATTCAGGAAAGTTCTGCCTGAAGCAACATGTCCATTTCTACTGATATTCATAAGCCTGTGATCTGTACTTAATAACAAATAGCATATATATATATATATATATATATATATATATATATATATATATATATATATATATATATATATATATATATATATATATCAAACTAAACTGCTCACATGAAAGTTGACATGAAAATAAAAAAAATAAAAGACACCAGTGAAATAAATTACAGTAACCTGATAAAAGAATTAGAGTTCATGAAGCATCAATTACATAAGCTAAAAAAATCTTAATGGCTCAATCAAAAGAAACACATAAACATCAAATTCCTATAAAATTAAGTTAAAAATTAATTGATGAGGAAATCTAGAAATGAACCAATGAACAGCGTTCATAATAAAATATATATATCATAAAATTGAAAATAAAGACAGAAGAAAAGAAGAAGCATTGGTCATGGACATTGTTATGTACTAAACACATACATATATATTTGCCACATCATTAACACACAAGAAACTAACAGCACAAACTGGGCTATAGCAATCATTTTACAGGACAGATAATGAAGGTCTAAAATTGGAAGAGAGTAAAGGATTATTTAAAAATATAATTACTGTATGTATACAGTATATATATATATATATATATATATATATATATATATATATATATATATATATATATATATATATATATATATATATATATATATATATATATATATATATGCAAGTAAATATGAATATATCTTTGGCTCCTGGAACAGAAGAATTGTAGAGGTGGTGCTAAATTTTACTCAGTTCCTCATTATGTCAGTTAATGAGTAATGAAAGTACTTAAAAAAAATCACATTATTTTTGCATTAATTTTTCTAAAATATAAAAACACGAAATGCCAGTAAACACCAAAAGTCGTAGAACAAGTTTTAATGTAAATAAACATTATACCAGTGAACAGCTTGTAGCCACTACTGTACTTGAAACATTCATAAATTTATGAATGAAACAATTAGTTATTAAATAAAAATGGCATCCATTGCTGAAGAAACTTAAGGTATGATAGGCCAATAACTGCTAAAACCGATGTACCATTACAAATAATGTTACTGGTATATATTTTATGGCACAAATCCTATCAAGCAAAAGTCATATTATACTTTCTGATATGCTAATAGGACAAATTAGCATGGTCACACCATGAATGATAAGTTGGTTTCATACCAGTTTTCTTCTAAATTTGGAAATCGTTGCCATTATATTCCATACGTAAACAGACTACTCCTTAAATCTCCCTCATCTCTATTCCATTTGTAGATGAACCAAGTGGAAATCAGGTAAAAGCTAATACCAGAGACGTAACAATATCACCCAATACACCTTATGCCACTGAGAGATGAGCCCTGTTGTTGTGGCATCTATCTGAGTGAGGCTGTTAAAGGCTAGTTAGTTTCTCAGCATATGGTTCTATTATTCCCAACAAAATCCTCTTCAGTGGTTACCCCGGACTTATTCACTATAACTAAGGAACTATTGCAAATTTATATATTTTATATTGTCTGATTAAATTTGCACTCTCAAATACTGTATTCCCATGCAAGAAATAAAGACAGCATTTGTGGGGCAAGCTCAGCAAAAATTCAACATTCTTTACATAAGTTTGCAAAGGTAAAAACAAACAAATTCGCCTATGCTGTACTGTAAATGCAAGGAAATGAAATATATCTCACCCATCCACCTCAGTTTGCAACACTCTCAGAATGCAATAAAAGTCAAGAGGAATGGCCTTGAGAGCTGGGCAGAGATGAGAGAGAGCAACACAAGGAACAGACGATAGTCTGTCATTTGCTTGAATCTATTTTGTAATATTCTTGAATATCATCACACAAAGTAACATTACAACTGGTCAAAAATATGAAGAAATGATATAGTTAACCTATTTTGTGATCTTTTAAGACTTTTAACCCTGGCAAAGTTAATATGCAGTATAGAAAAACTCTTCTTCAATCTGTCAACAAGAGTTCTAACAAATTACGTTGTGATATATTATGTGCAAACTGATAAAAATATGAAGGTATTGTAGATCCAAACCCAAATCTTCTGATAATTATTTACCTCTGACCATTAAAAATTATTAATCTTGGTTTTCATATGCAAGACTCGTAAATTGTTTGGGTGTGACCAATTTCAAAAGTTTGAAACTGGAAACCATATAAAGTTAAAAAGGAATCAGCATATATCAAAACCCAATTCAAAGATAATAATCAGACCAGAAATTATTAAAAACATACTACAGTACTGTAATATGCCGGGAAATAAATGTCTCACTTCAATGGGAAAGGCACAACCATTTCAGAGAATACAAGTAGTGTCTTAAGTTATTTACATACATGGCCAACCAACACCATACAGAAAATCATCAAGGAGATAAACAAACCATCTGGGCACAAGGGAACAGTGAACAGTTTCCAGTGTTATGTACAGGGAGAACAATGCAAAAGTCCCAGTGATATTTACAGGTAAAGGTAGGTGTTTTTCAGTGTTATTTACAGGTAAGTATCACTGATGAAGAAATAATTGATCTAATAGTGTGCTGTAATATTTCCCCATTATTACACTTATTTGGAACACTAATGCTAGTTTATATTTTGATATATATGTATAATGATGTCACTTAGCGATAATACAGAAGGCAAATCTGTACTCAAAGTGTCATGCAGAACTTCTACAAAGAAATCATCGTGAGGCCAATATTGCATTTTTCATCTGTAAATCAGAACTTGTTAGATTTGATAACTGGGGACTATTTTGTGTGTCTCACCATTTCACGATGTCATATTCTTATCACATCGCAACACTGCATACTGTTCAAGACATATAAAGTAGATATGCATGGGGTACACAAATACACACTTAAATATCATTCAAAGGTGTGCTTTATATTTTAGACACAAAGAAGATTCAAAGATTTGATCTGGTAGAGGCAAACAGTACACAAAGACTGATAGGGAATATATTCAAATGAGAAATTAATATATTTTTAATGGAGATGCTAGATGAGTAATGGTTCAAGGTGAAATATCAGATACCTGACCCCAATAAAAAATAAACAAATAAATAAGAAATACTGTAAGGACATACTTGTTATCCCTTTATTACTTCAACCTCTAATAGCATAAAAGACACATGGCTATTCCTTGGCTTAGAACTGCCAGCAGATTTTACTGAGGGATTCTGCAAAACTGTCATGTTGTACTGGCTGGAATTAGGCTTAAACAATTCTTTGTCCAGTACCAATCATAAGTTGCATCCTTCCCCATACCATCTCACTGTGCCCTCATCTCAATTCTAGAGTCTATTACAGTGATCATGTATTTTCTTTTAATAATGACTAAATCACATTATGTTGAGTAGGGTAATGATCAGGGTGCACCATAGAAATACTGCATAGTCAAAGGGCAGTAGGGCATGATGAGAGGAGTGGAGGGGACGCTGTGGATCAAGATACAGCCACGAGAAAAGCTGCCCACAAGGAGTCAAGGTTATTCTTACTCCTTACAGGGGATGACGTACTATGAGTCGAGGGAATAAATTATTAATTTTTTTTACAGATCCTTCTGTTCCAAAGGACCAATGCTCCTCAAAAGTACCAGAGTTAAATAAAACTGATTACTTAATAACATTTAGCATTAACTTAAAATTCAAATTATTAGATATCCTAATGACCTACACATTCTGGTTAAATATATATATCTATCATTTTCCTATATACTGGTATTGCAATCTTGGTCCATCCATCACTTTACCTGTCGTCTTCCCGGGGCGCCGTCTGCGACCGGCTCCCATCACATCAAAGGCCTGGCCGGTGTTGATAAGTTGAACCAGCTGATCCATGACTTCGGTGTTGCTCTGGTCGTTGGTGACGTCATGAAGGGCCCGTTGTCTGGTGTCTCTCTCGGCACGGTCCACTTTGTCCCGTTCAGCACGTTCACGAGCCTCCCGGTCCCTCTGACGCTTCTCCTCTTCCTTAATGACATGTTCTTTGGCTTTCTGTGAAAATCACACAAAGAAATGGGTCACAACATTAACAAATCTAAACTATTGTACACCAACACTTTCCTATAGCACAAGCCTAAAGAACATCAGCTTCAAATTCAGATTTAAATAAAAATTAAATAAAAATTGAAGGAATCTGATGAGTCACTGGCGAGACCAAATCTTTGACATAGATGAAGAGGATCCAACAGTGTTCCCATCAAGGCAATAATCACAGATAAATAAGCTTGAGAAAGAACAGTACAATCAGTGCAGAGTGAGGACTACTAATGGAGGTTTTGGAGGGAATTGGAATGTTTCTAGGAGTTGTGGAAGTATAGAATAATGAATTTTTATAAAGGTATTTCATATAAGCAGTTGCAATCCTCTTCTCTTAGTCTATGATACAATCTATACAGCAGCTAAATCAAGATCATCATTAGAAAAAGAAAACAATAAACTTTCTTACTTTGTATAAAAGAATGAATTCATTGATGTCTCTGAAGAAATCCTCCTGAGCGTATTTATTAACCTCAAAGGTAAACAGTTCAGATACCTCAATGTACTTCTTCTGCATCATTTCAAACTCAGTCTCAAGGAGAGCCAGGTCTTCTTCTGCTGCTCTATGAAACTCTTCAAACCTTTCTTGAAATCTGAAAGTTTGAAAAAAAAAAAAAATCAACAGGCAATTAATGATACAGTACAGTATTTCCATCGCCACTTCTTCAGGCATTATATAAACATTGAGAAAATAACTTAACCTTAAAAAGATTAGTATTAGATGAACTACAGAGATATAACTGTAGGTAGGAGGCTTGAAAACTGGTGCAGCACACAATATTATTACTGCACGTATAACTATTACTACCATAAACACATTTTGTAAACAATGGGCTATAAATATCCTCCTGTTCATATGCAGTCCTTCCCTGGTCTTCCCTCCCTCCCTATGTTGTACTAGAGTCGTTACAAATTAAGCCCAGGGATATTTCAACTCCATCCATATTACTGAATTTCACTAGCTGATATACTGTACTCTGTGTTTACTCCACTTATAACTGGAATATAATTTCTTAAACATATTTGACGTATTTTCATGTGCATTTCAATTTTTTTATGTGTTTTTAAATGAGGACGCATTGAACTCTGTAGAGAAATAGAGTTTTCTTCCTACCATAGATAAAATACTGAGTTGTTGATGCAAGTATTGAGGTGACATAGTGAATTGCACTAATAGGCTTCATGTATGAACACAAGTGGAGTGCTCCCAGGCAATGATCAGTCACCCAGGGATATGACAGCTGGCACTTGAAGTGCTCATGGCTTATCTACAACCAAAACTTCCAAATACTGCCTTCATACATAACATTTACAGCCATTTTTGCCGATGCCAAGTCTCATTCTGGATATGGCAGGCTTAAACTAAGTTCGTCTTCTTTTGTTTTAATAGCATTCCATCGTCATTTTTTTTTTTTTTACGGGGATTAGCCCACCCGGGCACAGGTCACTGACCCACATCAGGGCCCGGGGGGCGAAAATTTAATAATAATAATTATTCATAGTAAATAAAATTTATAATAAAAAGTAAAATAAAATATTAATGGTAATAATAACAACACTGTTATAATAATAAAAACAAAGAAATGCAAGAATGAAAAAAAACCAACAGTGAGAAACGCTATATGTATGTTGTTTTGTCATGCAATAGAAACAATTGAGACCCTGCAATTGTGTAAATGAGGCAGAAAGTCAGATCAGCAACCTGGGACTTGGTCACAATTTTCGTGATGCCATATGGCAGCAGGGTCTACCATTAGTCAACACATTATGCTGCCAATATCTTCCCAGGCGGTAGTACCTCCCTGTTCAGTAGCTGCCTACTACCTACTCTTCTTAGTACAGTACTGTAAATTTAAATTCCACTCAACGATATACCATTACTTCCACTAAATTATACGTGGTATTGTACTTCATTCTCAATTCCACTCTTATTACCAATTTTAAACCTTATGACCTTTCCAGCTTTTCCTTTTGGTATCTTTATAATCAATATCCAATTTCTGGTTCTCATTTTCTCTAATCAATTCCAACATTCTTCAGCTCTATTTCACCTTAATAACTTCTTGCACCTCACCTTACCATGCCCTTCTCTCATTATCATTCCACACACTAACATTCAATAAATATTATGCAATATAAATAAAATAAAAACAAAAGAAAAACAAACCTGTCTTCTGGATCCTGCTTGGTATGTCTATGGAGATCATTGCCAATATTCTTAATTTCTTTCTTCATCTTACCAATGTTTGCCTTTACGTTATCAACATTCACACGTTCTGCATCAGAGAAATGCAAAAGTCCATCTTCGAAATCGGCACTATCTGTTTCTTCTTTAACCAATGTTTCAGCGAGGTAATGTAACAATGTGTGCCCCTCTGCATCTTTTGTGTTTGCCAGCTTGGGTAGAAAACTAATGTCAAAGCCTAACGTGTCTGCATTTCTTGACCCAGCATTGAGAACATTGCCAAACTCAAGAATGTAAGATAAAACCTTCTCAAACTTTTTGGAGTTAATCAATTCATCAAGAGCTGCTTTAGTATTGACAATGTCGAGCCTTGTTTCTTTAACTAATGATGGGTACTCTGTTTTGAAAGCCATGTTCCTCAATAAAGGCACTAGTTTCTTAATCTTGCCAATCTTATGCAAGAAAAGTTCTCCTTCAGCCAAATCTTCTTCATTATCTTCCACATTTACTAGTTTCTTAATTATCTCATGGTCAGGTAGGGCAGCAATTAAAGTCTGAAGAGTAGAAGAATCAACATGGCCAGAAGAGTCTGTACACAGGATTCCTTCATCACACTGTAATATGGCAAGCCGTATGTCATCCAAGCTCATGTGCTTGAACTGGCCACGTAAGGCAATAGACAGATTCTGGTTCGTTTTTTGGTCTAGTACTCTCAACTCTTTATCCTTCTTGGCAGTTTTGTCAATTTGATCTACAGCTTTCTTTTTCACCTGTTTCACTGCAAATTGCTCACTAAGGTCTTTTAACACATCTTGTTTGATTTTATTTTCCTTCTTATTGAGACGAACCCAAAGACTCTTTTCACTCATTTTAACTGGCAATAACTTACTCCACTGAAGACGCTTTGTTTGAGCAGAAGGCTTAACAGTTTTTTTCAAAGTCATACCATATGGGAGGACATTGGGGGCAGGACCTCTTATAAATGGCATGCCTGGAGGAGGAGGTGGGCCACCCATACCCATGGGTGGTGGTGGTGGTGGACCACCCATGCCTGGTGGTGGAGGGGGTGGCGGAGGACCCCCACCCATACCTGGTGGTGGTGGAGGAGGTGGTGGGCCACCCATGCCTGGTGGTAGTGGAGGAGGAGGTGGGCCACCCATGCCTGGTGGTGGTGGAGGAGGAGGCGGGCCACCCATGCCTGGTGGTAGAGGTGGTGGTGGTGGTGGTGGACCACCCCCACCTGTTGGTGGAGGTGGAGGAGGTGGGCCACCCATCATCTGCTCTAAACCTGGCACTGTTGGTAAACCTCCCTTTTTAGTGGGATCTCCGCCATGCTTAAGAGCCTCCTCCAACCTAGTTTTTGCAAGTGACAGTTCTGCTTCTAGTTTCTGATTTTTGGTAAGAGCTTCTTCTAATTGTATTTGATATTCTGTAGCAAATTTTTCATTCTTTGAACGAGTTTCTTCCTTGAACTGATCTAAGAGCTGATCTACCTTAATCTCAAATCTCTTTGTGGCACGGAAGTCTGGATCACATCCATTTCTGTGTAAGACTATCTGTGAAACACACTCTTCTATGATCTTATAATAAGCAGATCTAACATTTTCATCATCCCTGATGAATGCCAAATGCTGCAAGATGGACAGGAGGGGTGTCTCACAGTTTGAGTCTTGAACCTGATGTCGCACGATATCAAAACACCTACCCAGGTCTTCCATTTCATCTACGTGTGTGAAAAATCTATCTTGCCAGTCCTCAAAGTCTTCTAACCGTTCCTTGTCAAAAATTTCTAGTTGCTTTTTTATATCTGCATGCTCACTACTTTGTAAGATCTCCAGTAAATCTTGTAAACCTGTTCGCATGAATTCATTTCTTAAATGCAATCTAAAGTCCAAATTATCATCAGGAACAAAATTGATGAGGGCATTGACAAGGACAAGACAGCTGAGCCTTAGGGGGTCATTACCCTGCATGCCCAGCCCCACAATGATGGGTGTGAACCTCTCCTGCTTCTTAAGTTCTCCTACGATGGTAATTGCATCAAGAACTTCTCGGTGACCATCGAGTGCATCCTGCTGCCACAGAGGTAGACAGAAACTTCCCATAAGTCTGAGCACTTCCAACATAATTGCTGGCTTGGATGGATTAAGACTCTGTGCCAGGAGTGTGAATCCTTCTGGTTGGCCAAAAAACTCCTTAATGCCCATTATATTATTGCAGATTACTTTGAGGCATTTGATGGCTTCATACTGAACACTGTCCCAGTGTTTGTTATTGTTTCCACTGAAATCAAAATCAAGATATTAGAGGCTGAGAAATTAATAATTTAAGCAATGCTATTCATTACAGGTATTACATATACTACAGTACTGACAAAATACAGGGGGCCCCCTAAATTCGAGGGGGTTGGGTTCTCAAAATGGCCATGAATAGCCAAATCTGCGAATAACATTTGCGGATCGTGGGGGGGTTACGTTTTTATTTGCGTACAAAGAAATGTATTATTCCCTTATGTGTTTGCCCTTAGGACAATTATATATATATATATATATATATATATATATGTGTGTGTGTGTGTGTGTGTGTAGACACACACACACACACACACACACACAAAACACATTCAGATAAATAATAATGGGAAAATATTCTCACAAATAATCAGAAACAAATTTATTAAAAATGTGACAGTCTACCCTCAAGTCCGTGCTTTATTAATAAAGTAATAAAGTAAAGACTTGAGAGTAGACTCACATTTTTAATAAATTTGTTTCTGATTATTTGTGAGAGTATCTTCCCATTATTATTTATCTGTATGTGTTTTGTGTGTGTGTCTACACACACACACACATATTTACAATATTTTGTACAGGTAAAGGAAATTACTGTCTCTAGAACGAATGACTCCCAGTCCCAGCTGCGAAAATGCCGGCATCTTTAAAACTACCTTCAGATATTCTTGGGTACATCCAGGGTGTCATCCGCGAATAATAGAGGACCGCGAAATAAAAATCCGCAACTTGGGGGGGCCCCTGTATAATGAAAAACCAACATACATTCTCTATTCTTGGTTAGGATATCAGTAACTCACTACAGGTATTTGTAAGAAGGCAATTTAGTTCTGCCTTCAAAGTCTTCTATCATTTAGTGAATTACAGGAACACCCAGTTAACAAACAGGTAAGGGAACATAGGATCAATTTGCAAGGCAAATGTTTGGAACCTGAAAGCTAGTTCCCCTATGGAACCACGTAGTTAAGGGGGGATAGATATAATCATCCTTTTTGTGGGTCTCTGAACCTGAAGGAAAATGAAAAAAAATATAAGAAAAAAGCAGCTAGTGCAGCACATGCTACCTTATGATGCATACTATGTACTACTTATGAAGAAGCTAAAGCCTCTATCAAAATTTTATACAAATATGTCAATTAACAAAAATTACTTAACAAAGAAAATTAAACTATAGTAAACTAACTACCCCAGTATTACCACATTACTCTCCCTTTTAATAACCCCTTCTCTGAGGTGCTGTAGTTGTACCCCTTGATTCCCTCCAGATAAAACTAAGGGAGAAATAAAGGTATTTAACCTTTTCACATTATCGACAACTGAGCAAATCTCACCCTCACTCTGGCCGTCACCCAAATCTGGTTGCATCATTCAAATCTCACCTACTTGCTGGATGTATTGGAGCTGGGATTTTTGGTGTAGTAAAGTTGCAGAATCAACAAGTTTTATATGTACAGTTGCCTCCATTTATAATGGGTACAGTGGCTGGCATGTTTTGTGAGATGTGGCACCACTGTTTTAACACTATTTCCTCTCAACTACATCAGTATTAAAACATGCAAAGATTTTGGAACACTGAGTCTGAACCTTCATCAAAAACATGCCAGTGCCTACAGGTTAAAACCACATAATTATTCACAGATTATGCATTGCTTACCAAACACAAGTGTGTTGGTGCACCTGACCCCTACCCCTCCCTCCCTTCCTCTCTCCTCCATCTCCTTACGTGATACCACCTTGCCACACTGACACTGCCCACCAGTCAACAGATAAAAGCCAATGATGTTCTCCTTGGTAATCTATATTAAAACTATAACCATGCAGGAAATGTGCACATTTACAGATAGAGCAGACTGCTTATTTAGCATCCTTGGTCTGGTTACTATAGCGGGGGTAGTTTTGCCCATTCTGCTAGTTTTACTACAGTGGTGCCACATCTCACAAAACACATTAGCCACTGTACTCATTAATTATAAATGGAGACAACTGTACATTTGTTGATTGTGCCCAAGAGGAGCCAGCAGGAGGTCTGGGAATTGTCAGGCTCCTAGCAACACTCCCTATCTCACCGGCAAGTGAGAGGGTTAGGTCTAATTAGAGTGTTCCCATGAAAAGCAAACTAAATTCTTATGCCCTGACACGTGAAGTGTTTACAATTCTAATGTTCTGGTTGTCTAGAAATTAATATAAGATAAAATGAAAAAAGAAGGAGAGAGAGAGAGAATGACAAATATAAGAAGGTTAAATGATACCAGAGACCAGGGCAAAGAACAGTCGGTACAGTACAAAGTATAACCAATTAACTGCATCATCATTACTTACCTATCTTGCCCACTAGGAATAGCAGTCGTCGGAGGTGAGGGGGAGAAAAATGGTATTGTTAGAGCTGAGATACAGTACAGAGTCTTCAGGCAATAGAAACATGCTAAGGAGCAATACCAAAAATTAAAAGCATACATGAGCTGGATGCAATGTGCTACTCTTTTTTTTAATAAAAGTTTGTGAGCAAAACTTAAAGACACCATAATGAAGAGCTACTGCAGTTATACAAGCAATAGTAAAAAAGGAAATAGAGCAGATGTATAATGTCCTCCATCCTCATACTTATTTTGATATACTTTACTGTAAAAATAAGACAACCACATTATGACAAAATTATTAAGAGGAATGGGGAATTACTGATGCATGAAACTAAAGTGTCTAATGTTGATCGGTTAAGTTATATATTTTAGACAGTTGAAAAAGAAAAAAAGAAAAGAAAAAGTAGCATACAGTAATAATGTTCGTGTAGAAGTCCAACCGAGAAAAACAGATATACAGGTCCTGTATACTGTACATCAATAAGTTTAATAAGGTTATTCTTTTATCATCTGGTTTTCCTGTGTAATGATTTTTTGAATTAAGTACATTAGCAGTGGAGTATGACAGGCCAACATACCAATTGATTAATATAAACAAAGTATATTGACTTGTGTTACAGGACCATATACCCTAATACCCCTTGATACACAGGTCGGTATACTGTCACACCACACATCTCATATCAGTACTGTATTGTGAAATGTCTGAGAGGCAGTAGAGACAGCAAACTAAATGTAGAACATGTAATTCAATTGAAGCTGTCATTTAAATATTTTTTCTCCAAATAATTACTGGTACTCTCCACTGATGGAATCAATTTTTTCCATTCATATTGTTAAGAACCAAATCCACCTATTACAGCAGTAAGAACATAATGAATACCGTAACAAGTGAATGGTGACTGTGTTGTATGTGTACTTTCTTTTGTTTCCTGACTTTCTGGAAGGTTATAAGAGTGATACTTTGATCAGAAAATGACAACACCTTTACCATGATCCAATTTCACAGCAATAAAAATGATCTTTTATATGAAGTAAAATTCCAGAAAATGCTGTGCAAATAACAACAAAATAGATAAGTACATTTGTAAGGACTTGTAATTCAGTCAATAATGTTATCTTTTAAACAACTGCATTAAAAAAGGTTAATAACCTTTATTTCTGGTTGGACTGTTACCCTTCATGTAAGATAAATTAATATATAAAGCTTCTACTCCATCACTCACTATACTGTAGCTAAGACAGAGTATCTCGCCTGCTGTGCATAATGAAGATGCATTTCCAGTATAAAAATCATTGGGTTTGGGGTTGTGAAAATAGAACTGGATAGAAAAGGTTAATATGGTATCTATTATTAACAACAACTACAACACCTGGATAATGCACTTCAAGCAAGCGAGCTAAAAAAAAAAGGAAGACAATAATATCTTCGTTAGCCGGAATCTTTCAAACCCGGAACTCTCAGATAGCCGGAATTGAAATTTACCCGGAAAATCATTCCCAAAGCCAGAAAATTCCGGCATTGGGAATGATTTTCCGGGGGGGGGGGTGGGGGGGGGGGGCAAATTTCCCGGGAAAAAAAAAATCCCGAAACCCGGAAATTCCGGGGATGAGGGATGATATAATAGGCAATATCTGGAACTTCCAAGAACATTTTTCTGTTATCCGGAAAATTCCGGGGACGAGGGATTTTTTTACGGCTTTGAGCGTAGTCTCTTTACCCGTAAATTCCTCATTCCCGGAAGTGCTCTGCACCAATTGTTCTGGCTGACGAAGATATCACTTTATATGGATGTTATGCATTCTTGTATCATCTACAGTATTTGAAAAGGTAGAAGGTGCTAAAGAAGATGCAAAAGTGACTATCTACTGCATACTACAGTATATTATTAATTCCACCATGACACTTGCATTATTTCTTAAAAAAAAAGATTAGGAATAAAAATAATTATAATAAATTCTCACCTTCTGTAACACTCGTTAAGAATACTTAATAAGGTTCTTAGACCCTTTCGACTAAATTCTTGCACCCATTGTATACGGTTACTGCGAAGAGCTACTTGTAAACTCTCAAGAGTTTTGAAGATTGCTTTTACGCTGAGGTCATCACGCTTCAAGTACTCTATGTAGTCTGTGGGCGTCTCAAATTTGTGTTGGGTCTGAGCCATCATCTGAGGAAAAGGCCACATTGCACACTTACAATGCCATACCTACAGTAAAAGAAGGCAACAGCAGGCATGCCTCATTGCAACAAGATAATCCATTGACACACTGTAGTGCACTGGAACAATTAACATGCTTGCATTCTTGCCCTGAGGATAACAACATGCACATCATGTTAATACTCAGTTAACAGAAACAGTTCTTTACACTAAGAAAATCAACAGGAACATCTTTTTGTACTAGTATTATCAACAAGCCTACCTTATTAAACAATTAACATAAATAACTTACTGCAGTCAGACAATCAACAGGCTTGACAAACTGCACATATAAAATGGTTAGAATGATCTTCCCCTCAAGGAGAATTCTTGCACACCTATGAGGCAATTACTGTACTACAGATGGTGATGACGAAGCTTACCTTATGATTACTGGCCAACATAATCCTCATTTTTTCCACTGGTGTCTTCATCATGACACTCTCATTAGGAATATTCATGTCGGATAACATCTGCTGGAACCGTTCTTTGACCTGTCATAAAAAATGAGTTCACCACACATAAAATATTCATTCAAACTGGACTACAACTTATAGATTAATAGTCAAGTTCTCTAGACCACATCTGGATAATCTTAGATGGTTTAAGACCCATCTGTGGAAGCAATGAAGTGATTACACAATAAATTCTCCCAATATGTTCTCTTACTTCCATGTACTGTATCTAACAAACAATAACCATATTATTACCTCTTCATCACCAAGGTTATCGATGTTGTACTGGTCTTCTTCTATTTCATTAAGTTCTAAGTCAGAGTTTGGTCTAGGAAGGTGGCTGCCACGTTCCTTCCCAACTGTCTTTTTCTTGGAGGTACCAGCAAGCATTTTGTCCATAGTTTTCAGCTAAATATAAAAAAATAGAAGAGTATTAAAACTACAAGAAAAGATATGCAAATATACTTTTATTCAAAGTTCTGCATTACTGTAGAACTGGCTTGCTAAAACATCTCCCAGGACAATTCCCACTGAATAGAAGACCCTGATGATACCGGGTACTTGCTTTTTGATACATGTCATCAAAGATATATTATTTAGTCAGTGGATTAATGCTAGCCAGCCAGCCTTGTCTAGGGGGTTCCTGGGTTTTAAATCTATACAGGGTAGTCTTGTCTGAGCATTACACGAGTCATCTGAGTCGGGTGCTCGGTCATAAATAAGACACTGCAGTTTATCAACACCCTACAGTACTACAGGTTAGAACATTAAAAGAAAATTGTAACTGTCTTCTAAAAAAACAAAAAAACATACAAATACTGTACAGTATACCTTATTCATCTTCAAAACATTAAGTAAATATTTATCTTATAAATAATGTGCAGTATATTGATAATAACAGTTGCTAAATTCATAGTAAAACAATGGGATGAAGATGATAAACTGGGTAAGTATTGTACAACTACTTTTACATTACCATATTGTACTATATATTGTGGTTAAGTACGGTACTGAACAGTGTAAGCTTTACAATTTCATCATCAGAATTTTTTTATTTTGAGATTTATTTAAATTTTTTTCTCAACATTATACTTTAAATAATAATTTCTGTACTGTATTAGCTATGTACTCATTAACCAGTCTCCTAAAAAGTTGAGATAAACTTACAAAGCTCGCAGATTTGGATTTGTCGCCGCGAGACATCTTGCCGGTAGGGACGACACGTACAACTACACTACAAACAGGGTCAAATTATTCTTGGTTTGTGCAGCTACATTGGATTTCTACACTGCCACTGCTTAGCCTGTAACAAAAAGATCCTATACAATCATTTAAGAAACAAAGGCTCATATAATGATTGAAATGAAAAGAATTAAAGGAGAAAAAAGATAAAAACCACAAAAATGATTGGCAGTAATACAATAAAATGTTGATACTGTATCTAAAAAATCTATGAGTCCATCTACAGTATTAACAGATAAACATTCATGAAGCAAGTCATTCTAATATAATTATATGACACAGGATACTGTACCAATGTGTAAACGTATACGGTAACGGATATATCATTTACAGTACATACAGTCATGGCCAGGGCATAGTGATTAGGATGACAGATATTGGAAATACTGTATATACTGTACAGCATTTAAAGATATACTGTAGAGTATACTTTAACTGCTATATATACAATACAGTATATTTAATTACATAAACTGTACCAAATAATGTAGATAAATCTAAAGTACTGTAAATAATTATGAAGATAAAATGTGAAAAAGGTTCACTTAAATAAACAATATACTGTACTGTAGATGGGTACCAAATTCCTAATATCATTTAGTATTTGTCTTCAACAGTAGGACTTGTAGGACTTGTGAGAATATAAATCTTCCCTACATTCTTTCACTCTTCTGTACAGTATTACTAAATATTTTACATCTGTTATCATAAAACTTTAAGGAGCTTTTTTTTTATAAGAGATAGTGATAAAACAATGAAACACTGTGGAAGTATGAAGGGGGGGCAACAGTAGTAGAGAGCATTTAATCAAAGAGTCTTGATACACTAGCTATGGACTAATACAACTGTACACATTTGCATGCACTTCCATGTGTTAAATTCTTAGCATAAGTGAGTACAGTTTTCAATTATTGCAAACTTTTAATTTATCATGCTGTTGAAGTGAAAAAGTGCGTGTGTGTGTGTGTTATTGCATGTACAAGCATTCAGGCATTTGTGATTGGGCATGAGTATACCGTACTGTACCATATATGAAGTCAGTTAACCCTTGTGTGAGTTAATAGCCTTCTTAAAATGACATGAGAGTTACACATACTTACGGGGCTTACACACTTTGATAAAATATCAGGCCATTTCCTGTCTGAATATGACACCAACTCCTAAGAATAACCGCACACCATGAACTCATTTTTATGGTAATTGAAACCACTCCACTGCTACCACCATGACAGCTAACTATATGACCAGCAAACCCGAAAATAATCTTCCTGACTGCGTAGAATTCCTTGTATGAGACGATATGTACTGTACTGGTAATGGATATACATCCACTTGAACACATTCATGTAAGTCAGATCACTGTGTTGTGTCACATTTAGGTGAGTACTGCACAATACACAGTAGTTTGTTCTAGAATTCTTCACAGTTAGATGCAATCTGTACAGTACAGTATAATACACTGGAGATAGAAAAGCACTTTTTGGCTATCAATCATTTTAAAACAATAAGTTCTTAATCATTAAAACAGCATGATGTAATAGGCTGACCAAATATGTACAGTACTGTGTAAGAAAAAAAAATGCAATTCCTGTAGCTACAATAGTCACCAGCTACTGTATAATACACAGTCTGATCTTCCAAAACTCACACCTAATGTCCAGGACACCCAAGAGGGGCAAAGGGCTTAGTGGTTTCAGTACCTGTAGCTCCGAGCAACATGATACACATTAATCCTACTGTGGATAGCAGCTAAGCAGGTTGCCACATGTCAACAGATATTATATATATGATACTCTAATATCCACAATTACTGTACCGTACAGTAAATATGTACATTTGCAAGAGTATATTTCTCTATGATAAATAACTTCAGACAGTCAAATATATATTCTTAATAATAATAAAGTATTAAACAAAATATACTCAGGAACTGCATAACAGTTCAAGGGATCCTTTCTTCCACCAAAAAATTAATAATAGCTAATGCCGTAAATTAAAAATACAAATCTCACTAAAATCCAGATAGATTCATTTCTAATAGTGTACAAAATACTTGTACTGTACAGGTAACGTCTCTCCACAGTGGTGGCAACTTGACCAACGAATGACACACAGTGCAGCAGAACACTTGTGCACATATGAATCAACAGGTGTGCACATTTGTGTGGGGGGTGTGAAAGGAAGGTTGGGGGGGGGGGGGGGGGGTTCATGGCTACAGTCATCATAATACACAAGTGTTATTCTTTATACCATTCTTACCATAGGTAAATTAGTAAAAATTCATATCTTATGAACCTAATCAGGTACTAGACATAAGAGATTGCTATATTATACTGTACATCCTTTTATACCTGAACTAGCCATGACCTTGGGGGATATAATATATTCAAGCTATACAGTATAAAGGGTACATATTCAGGTCCAACTGATTCTGCCTCTTCTGACACAATATGCTTAAATTTATATAATCCTTTGCCTTTTATACCAAATTCCCATTACTGTTCATTTATACACCAAGTGGCTGGCCCAACTATCCCAAGCAATAATAGCATGAAATTTAACTGTTTAGCAACTAACAGAGCTTAAGAAATGTCATTTAAGGGGTTGACTTAATTGCTTAATTGTTTAAGTAACATTAGCAAAACAGTCTGCTTCAATGGCCAGTTCTGAGACATGAGCTCAAACACATGCTGTGAGGAAAGGGTAAATAATGATAGACTAAGCAACTGCCAAAGCAATTCAGGTGTAGGCACACTGTGGTAAAATATACTTTATACATTTATGTTACCCAATTTTAAATTAATATGGACTGCTGTTACTCCTATGAGGAAATAAATTATCTGTACAGTATAATGTTTCTTAGTTCACTCCATATTTTTCTACCTTGTTTTCCACCTGATTCACAGTAAAGGTATGGTCCTATTATACTCTAGAACACTGACTCGTGAGAAAGAACTAAAATTTTATAAAAAATAAACTTTTTTTAAACCTTAACAAGAAAGAAAAAAGAAAACAAAAGTGGAGGAATTGCAGCTTGCATGCTTGGACGACACCATGTTTGCAATCATCTTGTTGACAATAGGGTAGGGTAGGGTAGGGTAGGGTAGGGCAGGGCAGGGTAGGGTAGGGTAGGGTAAGGTAAGGTAAGGTAAGGATTTGGTTGGAGAGGTTTGATTGCTTTATCTATAATAAATCATGTCGCTGGAAAGCATACACAGTTTAGGTATGAAACGTAGCCAAGGTAATATATCTCCGAACTAATAATATAATAATTTCTGTAAATCATTATTATTTGTTGGTATATTATTAACAAAAAGGTATTTATAATTATCTATACCAAAAGGTTCAAAGGTTGCTGTTGCTGTTTCTTGTGTAGAGGACAAAAGAATTAATGCTAGTGGAATGTTTGTCTTCAGGCACACACATAAACAAATCAAGGTGTAATCGTAGATTCGTGTTCAGGAAGGGAAAAAATAGGACAGTTGCCATCCTTGTCCTCTTTTACAGATAATCATGAGGAAAAAAAGTTTTTTGCTACACAAAATTGTCCTAAAATTGTTCCTTCTCATAATTCAGTGTTCTAAAGTATTGCTGAGGTATTTTATTAGCCATGGATTTAATCAACAGGTATAATAAGCCGGTGGATAATCTTCAGGCGATCCGACTCTTGAAATATATTCAGATTTGTAAAATAAACATAATAGCGAGAGTTCACGTGAAGTGGATGACATGCCCATGTGGCAACAATAAGGACTATCACTATAACAAAATAGTTTCAAGGTAAACTATGATCATTCTAATCTTGACTAAACGAACCTAACCTAACCTAAAGCATAATATATTAATTAATATTTATGATGTTTAATCACATTTGGTTCAAGTTACCTGCTGCAAGCTCAGGAATCTAATGTAAGAGGAGGGCTTCATTATTTTATTATAATCACATCAACTTTAAACACAAACTTTGGTACTATATCATATTTGTTGTGGTTTTGCTGTTGGTACATCACATATGCTTGGTTCTCTTAACATGAACTGTGTATTATGTTATCTCGACAATCTAAATTTATCAATTGTCAATATTTACCCAGTTTTTCAAGGTAAAATATTCCAGTTTTGTTAACTCACATTAAGAGCTGGCAATACAGCCTCCACCAGACCATGTGTGTGTTAACTTCATCACTGACACAGACATCACCTCCCCTAGCCTCTGATGCCTCTCCCCGTGTATTATCCCTAGCCCCTGATGCCTCCCCCCCTGTGTATTATCCCTAGCCTCTGATGCCTCCCCCCCTGTGTATTATCCCTAACCTCTGATGCCTCTCCCCTGTGTATTATCCCTAGCCTCTGATGCCTCCCCCCCTGTGTATTATCCCTAACCTCTGATGCCTCTCCCCGTGTATTATCCCTAGCCTCTGATGCCTCCCCCCGTGTATTACCTTCCCTAACCTCTGATGCCTCTCCCCTGTGTATTATCCCTAGCCTCTGATGCCTCTCCCCGTGTATTATCCCTAGCCCCTGATGCCTCCCCCCCTGTGTATTACCTTCCCTAACCTCTGATGCCTCTCCCCGTGTATTATCCCTAGCCTCTGATGCCTCCCCCCGTGTATTACCTTCCCTAGCCCCTGATGCCTCCCCCCGTGTATTACCTTCCCTAACCTCTGATGCCTCTCCCCGTGTATTATCCCTAACCTCTGATGCCTCTCCCCGTGTATTATCCCTAGCCCCTGATGCCTCCCCCCCTGTGTATTACCTTCCCTAACCTCTGATGCCTCTCCCCGTGTATTATCCCTAGCCCCTGATGCCTCCCCCCCTGTGTATTACCTTCCCTAACCTCTGATGCCTCTCCCCGTGTATTATCCCTAGCCCCTGATGCCTCTCCCCGTGTATTATCCCTAGCCTCTGATGCCTCCCCCCTGTGTATTATCCCTAACCTCTGATGCCTCTCCCCGTGTATTATCCCTAGCCTCTGATGCCTCCCCCCTGTGTGTTACACTTGACTGCCCTAACCCCACATAATACACTACATCTACCTGCCAGCCCGACCTTTACCTTCAACAAGGATGTAACTTTGCGGCTGCCAGTCTTAGCTTTAGTCACTTATTGTACATGACATTGAGGGACTCCATACAACAAACACCCTCGTTAACTACAGTTCCTGGTATAAACATGGTCAACTCTGAAGGAACAGGTTGTTGTGAAGGGAGTCCTCGACCTCTCAACACCACAGGTCAGGCCTCGCCCCATTCTCCAGTCAACACCTATGAGGTCACGGATGCTGGCCTCTCCTCACTCTGACCCCCCATCAAGGTCATCTACAGTACACTACACATCAATTAACGACCTACAGTACTCAATAACCTAATGACATCATCTTAAACAACATTCCCCAACGGACTTTGTACCTGAGGTCGCCGCCATCTTGACACTCTCACACCCAACTCCTTAAACACCTGTCATGTAATAGTGCACCAGAATTATATCTACTGAAGAGACTATCCAATAAAACATATGTATATTACATTGATTTGCTACAATTATAATCACGGTGTTTCTTATTAATTCTTATAGCCATTATATTCTTAAATAACACAAGATGAGTGAGAGAAAAAAAATTATTATAGAGAAATAATATATATCTTTATATAAATATCTAAAAACATTATCGGATTATGCTTTAAAATGGAGTATTTTATGTATTTAAGTAAATATACATAGTATTTTTACTTGTATTAAACATCTCTTTTATGTAACACGTATTAGCACAGCCTGAGGTGACCCCGAGGTGTTGTTGTGGTGGAGACAGTTAATCCTTCCTCCTGGGGACACTTTACCTCGGAGCCTTACACCACGCCCTACCTGAGCCTCATAAACCTTTCCTAACTTCCTGGAGGTATTGAAGAATGTCTTTGCAGTAAGTGACAGTTTGTAACAGAGTGATAATAAACCTAGTAACTTTGGGTTGGTCTATGATGGAACTATACTGTACTGTTTATATTTATATACCCAAACTTATCCTATTGAGGTCTGCCCTTACTGTAACTAAACCAAATTATCTCTTACCTAAATAGTTAACCCACGTGTAGAGCTCTGGGATCTATTTTATGGTGAGGGTGTGTTGGTGGTCAGGTGTGAGGAAGGTGCTATCCAGTGTGACCCTAAAAAACATTGCAGGTTTTATCCAGGTTCTTATATTTCCTCCTTTATTAAGTTTACTAACGCTGGATAATGAAGGGCGTAACAAAGTACAGACCGCCCGCCCGAACAGCGAGCAAGCTGATGAGTGGTATTAATTGTAATTTAAATTGTAATCAAACTAAGTTTCAATTAAAAATAAGAATTCATCCCTTATCCCAATGTGCCAAAATGTTTAAAGTCCAATGTGCCCCATCTGCTAATTAGATTGATCGACTGTTGAAAGACGGTGTACAGATTTCATATTTGTTGTTTGACATCAGCCACTTGAGGTATGCGGAGAATCAGTAATTATTTCTTGTTAACAGGTAACCACTCTACATTTGGAAGAAAAATAGTGAAGCTTGATAATAAAAGAATGGATGGATACCCCTCAAAGTTAGCAGGAGAGTTACATACATACAACTACAGCAGCGGTTCACAACATTTTAATTCTGCTTCAACTGGAATTTCAACACCTGTTCATTCCATGTCATCAACAACTCCATATATGGCACAACAAACTCATTCTTCTAGTCAAGTAAGTGAAATTTATTTATTGGAAATATTAGTATAATTGGTATTAACCTAATGTTCTGTCATTTGTTACAGAGACATGTTATATTACACCAATCACTTGCTACACTCCCAGAAAAGCAAGTATTCCAGGTATCCATTAACTCTGCAGTGAGATTATCTTTTGGGAGAGTCGCTTTTCATGACTATTATTTCCACAGTTAGAGAGCAACACAGCAGCACCAGGAACGAGCTTACAAGATGACTTTAGTGAAGGAAGTAGTGTTGGGGGAGGTGGAGGACGAAAGAAAAAAAAGAAGCAGAAGAGTGGTGAAGACCCAGGCACCTCGGTTAAACCTAACATGTTGGCTGAGGAGGAGCTGGCTGATCCTGCCATACCCTTACTAACAGAAAATCAAGGTGTGATATACTGTAGTTTGTTATATTACATTGGTTATTCTCTGTAAAAAAACAAAAAACATATTGGTACTTGGTTACATTCCTGTTAACATGCCAACTTCCTTCAGGTTGTACTCTCTTAAGATAAGGTGTCATATCAAAATCAGATCAATCTTATCTCTCTTTTATGACTGAAATTGTTTGTGATAAGGTGAAACTTTTTGTTCTTTACTATCCTTTCTAGAGCCATTAACTGTATTAAATTTAGGTTATTTTATTTTAAAGCTATGATGGCATTTCAAGGTTTCTGTTTTTCTTTTTAATTCTTGTACATAATTAGCTTTTTCTATTTTCATTATTACTGTATCATACTCTTTCATTTGCATGACTGGAACATGGTAACTGCATTTCATTCTACCCGTCTTCGATGTCACATTTTTGTAAAGTAAATGTTTTATAACTTTCAAAGTTTTTTAATAATGAATATATAAAAAAATCATGATAATGAGTGCTTTATGATGAGGTACTATGTTATTGATGTGTGTGTGTATTGTCACTAGGTCACCTTTATACATTGTATTATGCATTTATTTTTAAATTCTGGCAAAACTTTCTGGGTTTTTCACACAAAGATAAGAGATATAGGCATCCCTTCACTTCCCCATTGGTTAAATCGCATATATAACACTGCATAAAGTAACATTCACAGTTAACAATATGATGTAATAGGCCGAGAGATATTGACTGCATGGGTAGCACACATAAATAAAGAGCGGTTAAACTCCCAAAATCTCACTCACATTCAGTCTGAAACTGCATTGATTCTTGAACGTTATTGATTTTTTAGCTTTGACAATACAGTACTCATAAAACATTTAACATTATAACTGCAGATTTAAATATTTTTAATATAGTAAACCCCCACTTTACGCGGTTTCACTTTACGCGTTTCCACGGTACCCTGCTGAAACTGGAATGCTCACTTTCCGCGGCGTGTGTACCCTCTTACGCGGAGAGCGGCGCGAGCAGGGTGCGCACAAGGTCGCCCAGTCATCAAAACATTACCGAGTTCTTCACCCGCCACCCACCACAACCGGTCCAAGTCAGTGATAGTGAGGATATGGAATTATATGGACTTTGAGGGGTTTGACAAAGAGGCCCTGCAAGCCTCTGTGGTGGATAGTGATACAATTGATACAAGTGATACAGGTGAGGGCCAATAATCTGTCCTCTGCCTCGGAACCAACCCCCCATCCCCGTGTGCCCAGCCATCTTTTCTACTAATGTAAGTGTTAAAAAACCTAATATTATTGATATTTCTCTTAATTATTAATTGTGTGTGCACACCATCATAAAATTAAGAAGTTATTTTTACTACAACGTAGGTATTGTGTCTGAAAAAGTGGAGTTTGGGGGTCGGCCCGGTCTCTATTTCAATTAATCCCATGTTATGTTGTTCACTTTACGCGGGCCGCCATGGGTTCATTTGACCGCGTAAAGTGAGGGTTCACTATACATGTACAGTAGCCTAGCGGCACTTATTTGCCAGTCTCAGAATTTTAAAGTTCTTTTCCAGTACTTGCACAGATTTATCATTCTTAAACTGGCTGCAGTCTCTAGTTAGTATGTCTGAAGAAGTTGGCGTTGTGCTCTGATGAAAATGAATGAGGATGTGGTGGCTGTTGGGCTGAGGTGTGCTTGAATATGATAATTATGATTGATTCAGATGAGATTAAATATAATTACTCACAAGTACAGTATCATACCTTTTATTATCCTGTATTACATTCATAGATGATGAATAAATATTCTCTCTCAGGTGTGGAAGATTTACTATTCCCAGCATCTTTGCCCCCACCTGGAGGAACACTAGTGGGGGGCCAGTACATGTTAAACAATTCTCTGCTGGACCAGATCCTTACAGAAAAGAAAATGGTGAGTGTATGAGCAGCATGTTTATAGAGAATGTTTATTATATTTTTTCTTTTCTGCAGTCCATTTTAGGTGAATTTGTTCATGCCCATTATCCATTAGTGTATAGAATTGAGTATTGGCTAGACACTGTTGGATATGCTTGTGCCATTATGCTGTGCTTTTAAAGTTAACTATGCAATATTCACTTGTTTAAATCCAATGTAGTGAGTGTTTTGTTAGGTTTTCTGTATACAGTACTATTGCCTAGAAAATGAATTTGGATTCACATTTGAGTTACTGTCACTAAAACTATTTCCCATTTTATTCTCTTCCAGCAAATACTACAGTCTCCAGAAGTAATAGAATTTTTGAAAAAACAAATGGCAAAGAAGTGATTTTTTTTTTTTAGGGTAAGTTATGCTAAGAATTATTTGTAAATTACACAATAAAGATATGTATGAAAATAAATTGTATTAATTTTTGTAAAATGTGTCTAGTTCTTGGGGTATTACACACTCAATCTATCTAAAAGGAAAAAAAAAGGTGCTCTTTATGAAGAATAGACTTGTGGATACAGTATAATCATGTTCTTATGTAACAAAATATTACTAGAATTGCATTTTGTATTTTAAATCTCAGACTTTGTAAATTGCCAAGACTGATTCCCAACCCATTTTGATTATCCAGTAAAATCTTAATTTACTGTGTATGACCTTTTCCAGTACATTATTGAACCTTTTCTCCATGGAAAAAGACATGCATTTTACATATTTGGCACTAAAGTCCCTTACAATTATATATATATTGATGTAAATTTCATGTTTCTTAAAAAAAAGGTGATTTTTACTCAAATTTGTATTAGTGTGTAAGTTTGAATATCATGGAGAAGTGAAGTCAGGAATTGTATGTCGGTCAAAATACTCCAGAGACTTAAAACTAACAATGTGACTGAAAATTCATATGAAAATTCTCTTTAGTAAAATGCCTGTAATGGAATCTGTGGGTAGGGTGTCTGATGAGAGGCAGCTGGCAGCATTGTTGACTTGTACTGTATAATTCTCTGATCATTGTACCTCTTTTATGCCTTAAGAAAATACACTGTATAGTACAAGTTTTATGTACAAAAACACTAACAATACATGATCTTCGTGTTAGTGTATTAAATATAAGAATGGAACAAAGAGTGAGGTAACTTGCTTATATGTAGAGGGACACAAGTATATTTTTCCATTATTATAGGCAACACATAAACACAACATATTTTGACACTATGGCATCAATAACTTACCTATATTATGGTGAGAACAGGGTTATGTCACAGATGTGTGTAGGAGTGTATCTGGTGACAATCAGCGGAGTGGTCTGAGGCTGTGTCAGTAGTGGCCTGATGTCAACACAGCTTCACCCCACCATTTTCCCCTCACATGTGGTCCAGACGTCAAAGTGCGGCAAATTTGAAGAGCGCAAAAGTTCTCAATTAACTAGGTGCACGAGAAAAGTTTTTCGATGGTTGCAGCATTAGTGAGATCTTTGCACATCAGTTCAATTTGTTTTTAGTTGCACTTCAGTGGTTCACACAGTCAAGGGTAAAATGAAATACTTATAACGTACACTCACCACAAAAAGTTCTCGAACAGCTTGACACAACAGATTTCAGAGTGGGCACAATGGCTCGTGTCAACCGAGAATGGTTGGCATGCTCGGTTGCGAAGTGACTCAATATTTCATAATACACTTTATGTTGCTCGTCTTTATAGTATTTACAGGTGAAAAGAAGTAAATTTATTTGCAATAAAACTTCCTCAGAGCAATGTTCAGATTTCTCGTTTGTTTTGTCATAGTGTATGACCCTTAGAGCGTTCGAGAACTTTTCGTGGTGCGTGTACTGTACATGAAATATATCCCGAGTTCTCATAAAAATGCAACTAAGACTTTTCATTGAATATTTAACGCAGCTAAGATTTCTATACCTCCAAATGTGTCTCGTACATCTCCCGGAAACATGGACCCTTTTCTTGTCTGAATTTGTAATGAACAATATTTTTAGCAAATACAGTACAGTACTGTGTTTATTTAGAATCTAAACTTACAAGGGGGCAACATCTACCAGTACAAATTATATGCAGTGGTTAATATTTCTCAGTAATGTACAGTACTCTCAAGTTTTATTGTCCCACTCAGCAGAATAAGTAAACCTTACAAGATACAGTATACTACGGCAATAACAGTGCCATCAAACCTCTGGTGAGAAGGGAACACAAATAACTGGATAATAATGTTAATTTATTGAAAGTTTTTATTGTTAATAGAAGGCACCTGGTGAGCCGTGTTACTACATGGTAAGAATGTAATATAAAAGTTAATTATTACAGATTTGAGATCTTAATTGTGATTGTCCAAGCCATCTTTAACATTATGAAATATATAACACTTAAAAACTTTGGCACTTACAGGAAGATTTAAGTAAAATACACTTATGTGTATAAGACCAAAGACCTACCGGGTATGCTTCATTTACACTCTCCTCCCTGCAAAAATTATTACCTTGGGTTTAGACTAACAAATGATATACAGTATGTTTGATAAAATGTACAGATCAGTATAGTGTATCTTACTAATGCCTGTACCTGTGTGATGACTTATTAATTTCACATGAAAACACATATACAGGGGTACTGTATAATCAAGGCTTTCAGAGAAAAGCCTCTAATGCTGTGAGCACTATAACCAGATTTTGTATATGTCCTTTATGCCAAGAAATATGTTACAGAGCACAGGTACCTGTACTTTCACTTTGAAAATGCATTTTTTTAGTGAATTGTTTGCCATATATAGTATATTAGGTATATATTCACAAAAAATAATAATGTACTTGTGAGGCTTCTGTATACTGTATTCAAATTACAATTAGACCTCATTGTAATAGTGAAATATCCTAAATTCCCATATTTTTTTTTCTTCAGAACATTTTTTTTTTGGTGCTTGCTTTAGTAATTATGTTATGACTAAGTCTACAATGATTAAAGACTTACCTCTGGCACTGCAGTTCATACTACTGCATTTGACTTGAGTGAGGATTATGTTGTTCACCGTCAGTACATGATTTAGAAGGGTCATAACAGTGTAAGGTGAAGTACAGTACAACAGCCTTGAACTGCAATTAAAAATTCAATTCAACACTGAATGCAATCTGATGTGATTAATGGTAATTTAATGCGAACCATTTAAGAGAAACATTGCAAAGATTCCAATACTGTACAATCTGGCCACATCAACCATATCCCACTGAACACAAGGTTGAACAGGATTTTATGGATGAACAGACAGGCACTACTGTAAAGTTATCACTAACATGAAGCTGATTCTTTAGAAGCTTAACAATATCATTACACTTTTATGTGATCATTTGCATTACTATCCACAAATTACAGATAACAAGGATTTTTTTGGACTGCTGGTTGATCAGTACAGTACAGTATTTGAGGTCGACCTGAATTGTCCTACTTAGACTAAACTGGTAACCATGAAGACCAAAGCAAGTTTTAGTTCTTTGAGATGTTCTCTCATGAGAAGTATAATGATTACTGTGGTAATAGAAGGACTGAAGAACAACAATAAAAGACTAGTTAATTATATGAAGCAATTTGTGACTCTCTAAGAAAATTAAAGCCACTAATGTTTTTTTATTTACATTCCATCTAATGTATCCAATTAATGGCTTTAACTTAATCAATCCTATTACAGTACTACTGTCCAAACATAACAGAAATCAGTGTTAAATTATCAGTAACATGCCCACAAAATTTAAAGCATATTTCCTACATATTAATACTGTACTGTACTTAAAACATATTTCAGAACATACATTGACAATATATTGCAGTTAATTAAATAATTAAAAGTGGTACAGTATTTCATTACAGTACAAAATATACTAAAAATACAGCTCCAAGCAAACAATGCTAAGAATCATTATTCTCAACCATGCATACAGTTGAACACTACCAACAATTTTGCCTTGTCAGGATTTTAAATGAATATGAAACAAATAATGAGTTTTTTAAATAATACACCTCCAAAAACAATTAACAAAGATCAGTACCAATTTACACATACAATATCAGTGTATATACAGTCGCTATACCATCAAGATTTTGCAAACTGTACTATTTTTTTAGATCTTTTTACAGAAAATACTTGGCGGTATAATAATGTCATTGCACAGAAAACACTTTAACTTTGCAATATTTTGACACAACTCAGTGATGTTTTGAAAGAATAAAAGGAGATTTTCCTGAAGGATCTATTGTTCCTCTCTTTAAAGCTCACATCTAAATGAAATACTGTATAATGTGAAGTCATGATATAATATGAATTTATGAAGAATTTATAGTTAAGCTTAAGCATGACCTCTGCCTGAAATAGATTCACTAATCTCAATACCAAATAATTGAACTACAGATATTTGTTTTGTTTTATAATGACAACATCACTAATTGAAGACTCAACTACAGAGTCAAGACAAAGCTTATTTAAGGATATGAAACAATATTATACAATCATGAAGCTTGATCACAAAGGCCACCTATGGTACTTTACTACTAATACTTTAGTTGCAATAGCCACAATTGCAGCAGCACGACAATAAATGCATACATTATCTTATTTTACAACTGAAGAGTCAGACTTTGAGCTGAAAATGTAATGAAAAATATATAAACTGTCAATAATAACAAACAAAACACTACAAGACAACTACTGTGATGCACCGTATTTTAGACTTATGAGGAACAAAACAGTGGGCCATGAGACATATTTCTTCACCCACTATAAACACACTTGTACATTAAAGCTTTAAACAGAGAGCATATATATGTACTGTATATATACTCTCCCTCACTGATAGTCTTACCTCATATGGACTTGTTGCCAGTAACTGACAGTACAAGAAATAGTTAACTGAATACAGATATATTAATAAATTGCAATCAAGATGGATTGCAGCTTGATCATGCAGTTAGGGGCTGTAAGGTATTCCCATACCATGACGAGTATAAGGTTAAACAATCTGTGTAAACATATGAAAGTAATGTTTTATCAAGACGTGGTATACATTTTCTCCTACAAATTCTTTAAAATATTAAGTTCTCTTTGAAAAAATTTTCCTCACAAGTGATAAAAATTCCTAAAAATCCTCCAGTCAAATTCATGAAGAACTAATTATATATACTGTAGTCATGTTTCATACTTGTAGTTATCAAACTCTGAGAGTGATGACCATCTTACAAATTATCGAGGCACATGGTTAAATATCTTAACTAACCAAAGATAAAGGAACTTAAAAGTAGCTACATTGTATAGTTATAAAGCATACAATTACCATTAAATGGACTCATTGTCACCACTTATTTAGCTGTCTGTCATCCATTTTTGGTAACACAGTACAGTACAACCCTTATATGAAGGGACGGTTATGGTATTTATCCAAACATAATTAGTTGTCCAGTGTGGCTTCATTTATAAAAAATACCTATTATGTACTGAAGATGTAAACTATATTCAATTATAAAATATTTCTCTCACAAAGTGGATGGCTTATAGACTTAACCTAAACTTTCACATGTTGATTCATTTAGCAATACTGGAGGACTGAGATTGTGCTGAGTTTGGCTTGGCACACTGGAGGATTATGGTATAGCTCAGGATCTTTGTAGGTCATAAATATATAGTATTCTGATAGTTCTTGCAAAGTTTATATATACTGTTGTATATAAATTTTTGAGGCACTATTATTTTATTCTTGAGAAACATGAAGTGTTTGAGGCACATTAACAAAAGCACTTCTTCTTGTGCTTCCATCTCTCACTTTGAGGTACAGTATCAGCAAATTTATTCTTGCTTGAGGGTTTAAGTAAATACAGTAGACTACATCATACTGAAGAAGGCAGTTTTTAGCTCCGTGTTTTGTGCTTCATCATCCTTTCTAACGCTTAGTGTGTGTTCTTATACCGGGTGAAAAGGTTATACAGAACTCTGAGGGTTGACTTGAGATCAGAGTTCACAATATCTGCAAAGAAAAGTTAACATAATCAAACTGTATACTAATTACAAACCCATAAAATTTTTCTATGGCAGTGCTTTCATATAACAGGCATACAGTCACAGAGGTTTTGCATAAGAGAAATAATGTATAGAGAATGGAAAATGTCTGTTACTTACATTCAGTACATAAGGAGGTTACTATAAGGTTTGTGAAAGGTTGAGAGAAGTTTCTGTTTAAATCTCAAATATGGTACAAGAAGAGCAACTCAGAGTAAACACTTACCTTCTGGCCTGGCCTTGGGTTGAGCTAGTCCAGCATCCATCATTAACTCAAAGGATTGTGTGACATTATGAAGTTTTTCCTCAAAGGTCTGGAAGGAAAATTATATTTAATTATCAGCATAATCAATCTACAAGATATATTATATGTTTATAAAATACAGTACCATATATTAGTCCATTCCCAAGTAACTAAGGCTAGTTCACTCCAGGTTTCCTCTCTCGGTCATCTTCCACTCATGAGTATTATGATGCTAATGAGTGAGTAAAACCTTGAAAATTTACTTATGATAGAAAAAGAGAAAAGCTAGGAAAGAAAATATGGAATACTGTACATATAGTTTAACTGCTGAACCTGGCATAAGAAAGAGTAATGTATTGAAAGTGGCAAGGCTGTCTGATGAGAAACCGTTGAACTTACCTTGGGTGTGAGGAAGAAGTGGTGAAGAGGAACAAAGTAGCCCTCTAGAAGCCCCATCAAGAGACACAAGTAAACTCCATCATTGAACTCTGATTCCAAATCTCCGACCTCTAGGTTGATCTTGTTCAGCTGCTTGTTTACAAATGTGACCAAAGACTGTGAAAGACAACACATTTCAATTAATTAATGCGCCAAACCCAAGTAATAATTTTCATACTATGGTACAAGATATAGGTAGTAGGTAGTAGGCAGCTACCAAACAGGGAGGTACTACCACCTGGGAAGATATTGGAAGCATAATGTATTGTTTAATGGTAGACCCTGCTGCCGTATGGCATCATGAAAATTGTGACCAAGTCCCAGGTTGCTGATCTGACTTTCTGCCTCTTTTAAACACAACTGCAGGGTCTCAATTGTTTCTCTTACTTTGACAACACAACATACATATATCGTTTCTCACTATTGATCTTTTTTTAATTTTTGTGCTTCTTTAAGGTTCTTTGTTATTATTATTATCATCATCACCAGTGGTTATTATTATTACAGAAATCTAAATCAGAACCCACTTACTGCTCTGGCATTGAAAATGACTTGTCCCAATGTTTTTCTACAGTAATATATCAAAACACACTTATATTTGGGTTTATTAATTTATGAACAAATAACCCAGAAAATTCCCAAATACTATACATTACTGTATTCTATATAACTATGTAATCATGCTCGTAAATTTGGTGACTGGTTCCCTAACTTTTAATCTTAATAGTCATCATGTTTATAGCTCTTAATCGCTGCATGTGCATCACAACCTCGATTATAAAACCAAAACACCAATATTTCCTACACTACAATACTACTGTACTATACCGATTTTACAGAGACATAATGTAACATGTTTCCTTTCTCCTGTAGTGTGGTTTAAATACAAATAAAATAGTAAAAACCTCGACTTACTCTCTTTACAACTTGGAGTTTATCAGGTGCATGATCAAAGAGGGTGTCAAAAGCATCCCGCTCACACCTCAGGCCCAGGTCATCAAAAGTGCCGGTCAGTTCCTCATTTACAATGCGGTGATTGAGCTGCCCATCGCGCTTCTGTTCACAGACAGTAAAACGTACAGTATGTGAGAAATCATAATCTCTTGACTTCAAACCTCAATTAATAAGTTATGATACTTGAATGACTACGGAAAATTAAAATTAATACCGTATAAATGCTGACAAATGAAAACTATACATTCTCTTTACTTCACCACAAGATAATAACTGAAAGTTTAAGTGTGATACAAAAAAAGTTAAGCTTTAAATTCACCATCTACTGTCTTCCACCTTTGCAAACTTACATTTTATGTACCTGTGCCATAAAATTAATAGTTTAAATTTTAACTCGACTGATACATCTACTCGTACTACATTTCATTACTTACCTGACATTTAGCCATAACCAAATCTCTATGGCTATAAGAGATGTGTATAAGTTCACTTAAAATTCTACTTATAATTCTGTAGGAATCATCAGTTTTGCTTTTCTGGAATTTTCACATAGCAACTTTTTCCAAACTTAACATACAAAAGTTTACTTTATTTAAAAAATTCTTAGACCCAAATCACAGTACAGTACAGTACTCCATATGTATGGTGTTAACTGAACAAGAGGTCCTACAGTAATGTTATGCACCTAAGTCATAACAGGAAGCTTGATTATCACTGCATCAGATTTTAGATACCAACAGTACGAAAAGATATCCCAGATACAGCATAACATCCGCTGAAAAACAGGCTGTACTGCATTAGGTTTTCCATATCCGCTGTAAAGCAGACAGAATTGGGTATCTTCTAAGCTCTGCTGCCACTTTTACCCTCCTTAGCATGTCACAATTGATGATAGTTAACTGGTTGGTACAAATCCCAAATACAGGCAGAGCATAGTTGTAAGGTCCATTAAACAGTGACTTATAAGACCAAATTAATGCCTTCAATGCATACACCTTACCTGCACAATAACAACACTAATGATGCAGTTCTCAGGCATCCTTATTGGTGCTCTAAAATGGCGGGCCAATGCTACTAGCAGGTGAAGAATTGCCACAATATTTTTAGAGTGGATGGACTCCACTGACCATTTATGGGGTCCATATCGGCTTAGCCCAAGGATCTGAAAAGTTAACACAGATTCAAATATGGAGATATTTTAAGGTTCACTTACAAGAGCTTCTCTAGTCCAATACTGATACAGAGATATCTTGAAATTACGCTGGTTTGAAGTCAAATAAAAAATGATGATTACATGGCTGTCTCTATACTAAAGAAGCCTCACCATGGTTCTATGTATTATTAAACACAAAAATACATATACAGTACTTAACACAAATTTACATACAGGTATACACACAATCTTGAGGAGGGAGTGTATTGCTTAAACAGTAAAATTTAACCACTTAGTATAATTATTAATATCCAAGAAGAGATTTGAAAATGTTTGGTCAGTCTTTGTTATTAAAGTTACATTTGGGTTATCACATTTTTCCTAGTGTATAAGGTTACAAATAAATTTTCAAACCAATAGTCTTCACTTACATGATTGGCAGCATTGAGAACGATCCGCAACTTCTGTTTCTGGCCGGTCTCACTCTGGGTAACCTCCTGCACGTCTAAAGTGTTATTTGTCAGATTTTCTGAAACAAAAAGCACAGTAAAATATGGTAAAACAGACTTTACATTAGTATGCACGATGCTTTAAAAAATGTGAATGAAGGAAGTTGGAAAAGATAAGTCGTGTAATAATGATAAAATATTAAATCTATTCTCACCAATCAACTTGTGGAACACCATTCCATCATAAAGGTCCTCTTCTATGTGTTTGACTATAATACGCTCTGGTGCCAGGACATCATTAACCCATTCCATAAGGATGTCAATCAACTCTTTCAGTTTTGGATCATCATATGACCCAGGCTCTATCATAGATCTCTCTTCATTGTCATCTGCCAAGAAATTTTATGTGATATAATAAAAATAACAATAGCAATATAAATAAATAAATAAATACCATAAATAAATATATATATATATATATATATATATATATATATATATATATATATATATATATATAATATGTACACTATATATATATATACCGGTATATATATAGTGTACATATTATATAATAATGGTTGTCCCTCGTGTAATGAGGATGGCTGGCCCTAGGGCCACTTAGGCATGAATTTGTTTAAGGTGTAGAAGCTGTTGCCAACACAACAACCACGCCCTAAGTTAGTGAAATGCATGACCCAGTGTCAAGGAATAGTCCGAGAAGACGGGACAACTCACCAACTGCACTGGCTAACCATTACCCCGGAACACAATCCGCAAATCGATTAACATCCAGGTTCCCAATTACTGCTGGGTAGACAAGAGGCAAATGGCATAAAGAAACTTGCCCATAGTTTTACCCTGCCCAGAGATTGAACCTGGGTCCACTTGTTTGCAAGGCAAGCATGCTGACCATTACACCAGAGGTTGCCACTTATATGGTGAATGTGAAAGTGCTACTGTAAAGGAGGGAACCCAATCCTCCCCAACTAAGTAATGAATCTAGAACATTTTGCTTGAGAAAGTACAATACATCACATACCTAAGTGTTGTGTCTATACCGTTAATGTCATATTATAATATTCTGAAATGTGTTTATAAAGAAAAAATTATGCAATTTATGATTATTACAGAATGGATTCTAATACTAAGTAAGATGACTTAGTTTATAATACTTTATCTTACCTAAATTGTAGTCATCTGGAGGTATGTCTACAGACATGGGAGACCCAGGTGAATCAATTGCATGTTTACCTTCAACTTGCACTTCTTGAACTGTTAAATAAAACACAAAAGTTTATAATTACAATGCAGGTAATGATAAAAATATACTACAACAAAAATTAATGCCCTGTATCTGAAAATATAAAATAAAATCGTAGCAGGTGATGACTTAATATATATTTTTTCCTCACAAAAAGTAAACTTCATTTAGCATAACTGATATACAGTATACAGGGTATTTCTCTTTTTAATTAAATCAATATATGATGTAAAATTGTAAACATATTTCATTTGAATTATTCTTGAAGGAGAGCATTTTAAAAATCAATTACCAGTCACAGCAACAAGATTAGAAAATTATGAAGAACAACAATTGAAACACAAATTATAAATATTGATCATGACTTAATTGAAATACAGTTACAGCATTAAATAACAGAACTATTATTTAACTGTCTTTTTAGTTGAGTACTGTAATGGAATTCTAATATCTACTAAATCTTGGAAAATATCAGAGGAAATGCTTTGATACTGTACTGTAGTTCTAGAACATCCTTAACCCGGCTAACTCCAGGAAGGATGACACCGGCAAGATAACTCTACCGGGTAATGATGGCACAGAACTTGCAAGAAAACATTCATATTTATTTACATAATTTACTTCATTAACTCCCATGAACTATAAGTCTACTGAATGATTTGCTCTCAAGGGAAATTTAGTACTCCAAACTGATCATTGCCTGCCATGGTTCAAGAGCATACAGGTATCTACTGAGAAAATGGAAAGGGGAGTCTTGTATGAAAGTGGAAGCCACCCTCCCATCCTATCTTCTGATCTAGGAATTTAATGGTTTAGTTCAATGAATTTTTTTTATCTTGCACATACTCTGGGTATTAGATGTTTCAGTTAGGAGCCGTATTACTACAGTACCCTTTAAATAATCTAAGTATTTCAATCATGTAGTTTGGCAGACACATCCTTTAAATCAGACACTACTAAGATGAGTTCCCAAGTAAAAATCCCACAAAATAAAGTGGCAACCCTCTCTTTAACTTGTCCAATATAAAGTTTAAATAATAAAGTGGAAGTTTAGGAATATTGGGTATAGGTTCTCTTACAATATAGGAGTAAATACAGTAGAGTATAAACATAGAGCATTACTATTTTGTTTTAAAGGACATATACCACTAACAACAATACCCTTAAAACCTTGTATAATTGTTTCTGAGGTTATATTTAACAGCAATAAAGTATAAAATATATTATTGAGCCATGACATCACGAACCATTAACATATAGTAATGGAATTCCTATGAACTCCCTTGTCTAAATACTATACAAACCGAATTAATTAATCATTTTCTATTTGGTTGTGTCAATAATAAGTCTGAAACTAAACTATTAGATCATATAAAGTAATATTAGTTGACCTTCACACCAGTGGGCGGGGACCAAGAGGAACTTTTTTCGTCTGCTATGAGTCAGTCACCCAATGTAAACAATGACCCACCTGCTCATACAAACCCTAATATTACCAACTTATGTCCTTTATTTTCTTCTTGTTACTCAAGACTTAATACCACTTGCCTTCTTTGATTTTCTTTTTCCTCCCCAGTGTTCCAATTTTGTCCCAGAAAGACTCATTAGCCTCATCTTTCCGAGGAGTGTTGGGCCGGGGCGACTTGGGTCTCTGGGTGGCCATCTTGAGAGTGCCAACTTCAGACTCGGAACCCATAGGTGATACTGCTCCTGTTTAACCCACCACGTTCATAGAAAAATACCGTTAAATTATAATACATGAATAAAATAAAGCTTCAACTAAAAAAAATGCATTTAAATAAAACATAGTTGAATGTATTGCATCCAAGTAACCCGCCAAATTCAAACACACAATGCAACACTTTTTTTTTACTTTTATCCTCTTCACCACTGATCGGCTCGTTAGGCGCTTCAGAGATCGGTCACGTCTCTGTCACGCACTATTTGGCAAGTACTGGGCATGCACCGACTCCTGAATGTACTTGAACCTGCTCCAGTGTTGGTCAAGTCTTGTCTTGAAAGAGCTCACAGTCGGTGCCGTCACAACACTCTCTGGTAGATTGTTCCAAGAGTTCACAACCCTCACTCCGAAAAAGTTTGCCCTCACGGTTTTCTGGACTTGCGGCTTCTTCAATCTTGAGCTGTGACCCCTTGTGGGGCGAGCGTCCGCCAGCTCCAAGTAAGGACACTCAACTGAGTAGTGCCCCTTGAGAAGCTTATACACCTCAACTAGGTCCCCCTTGCCCGTCTGTAGTATAAGCTAGGCAAGTTCAGGCAAGTATCGGGCATGTCCTGGCTCCTGAATGTATCTGAACCTGCTCCAGTGTTGGTCAAGTCTGGTCTTGAAAGAGCTCACACTCGGTACCTTCACCACACTCTCTGGCAGATTGTTCCAAGAGTTCACAACTCTCACTCCGAAAAATTTACCACTCACAGTTATCCGGACAGGTATGTCCACAAACTTTACTTAACTTCAACTTGTAAGCAACTTCGTACAATAAACAACAGCAAGCAATATTCTTAATTTAGTAGGTAAGTATAGGCTCACAGAAATACTATATATAAGTAGTGCTGGAAATTTAAATATATTTTGCCATGATTTAATTGATAGACTGACAAAATTAAATGGACCATGATAAAATCTTTAAAATTACCAGAGTGTATCACCCTTGATAACTCGATCAGGTCTTAATAGATATAGCACACACACACACTTATTCTTCAGTACATGACTCTTAATAGATAAACCTGTCTAAAGGAAATCACAATTGCTGGTGTTTGAACGTTTAATAATACTTAAATCTTTAGTTTCCACGGAATAAGGATCACTGATGAACGGTATCAATATCAACGGGATTAATGGATTCAGAGAGGGAAATGCTGAAAACTAAGGAAGTGATAATATGCAACTGCAGTATATATCTGTCGATAAAATAGTGCACGATGGGAAATTCATGAATAGCTGCAGAATTTAACCCTCTCCTCCACCCACAATGACCTTCCCATCAACAATTCTATGAAAACTGCCTCCCGGATGTAAGACTTGAATGGCATTCGGTATTTCCGGTATTTTTTTTTTAGGAATTAATTACCTAAAGCATATGTGACATCATTTGCCTTTCCCCGAATCACACTTATTTATAAAACGGTGAAAACTGATTGGTTCAAATTCACCTTAAAAAAGGATACCCTAAATTCAAGAGTGGTACGGTGGAGTTCGCGTTAATAAAATCCTTGGGAAGAAACAGCCTCAGACAGCAACATAACTGTGAAATGAAGAAACAAAGTGTATTAAAACCGGATGTCTGATATACGGGGATTACGATATACTTTATACAGGGTGTCCCATAAGTTTCCATACAAGGTATCACCAACGCCATTACAAGCATAACTCCAGCTGTGCTTGACGTGTTCTTCAGCAGTGGAGGACACGCATTGAAGAGTGTTTTCAACAGAATGGTAGTCATGTAGAGCATATTATATAAAGAAAATGGATTTTCATATACAATTTATTTTTCCTATGCATGGAAATTTATGGGACACCCTGTATATACAGTAAGTGATGAGGATCTAATTAAATAGCTGTATCCGGCTTCGAAGTAAACAATATAGACGTGATATCGTTTGATCCAGAGTGTTTCCAGGTCGATGCAATGTACTCCATACTGTGTATCAAGTGACGCATTAGTTCAAAATAAGTTAAAAGAAATAAAAGGGACTTAACTTTTTTATCGGTAGACATAACTCATTATATTTTTGTTTGGTGAATGTGAGAGAGTTAATGGTGAGTCTGGTGAGTAGATTTTTTTTATTGTATTATTTATTTGTTCCTTATATCTACATCCACTATCACGACAACAATGAGGAGCCGAGTACAGTAGTGGTCTAGTGTAAGCTGTCTACTACTACTACTACACCGCAGTCACCACACACCTGCACCACCACCATCACTATCACCACTACCTCCCTCACCACTCTCTCTAACCAGTATCTCCCTCACTAACCCTCCACCAACACTACTATCTCCCTCACCACCGCTATCTCCCTTCCCTAGCCCTCTACACTACCAACACTATATCTCCCCCACCACTATATCACCACCACTATCTCCATCACAACTCACCACCGCCATAACCCTGACCTCTATCACCATTTTTCATCACCACTAGCTCCAACATTACTTTTCACCACAATGACTGAAAAAAGTCAGATGTAATCCAATGTAACTGTGTGAGGTGTGATATCTCGCTGGAGGTAGACACAACACAGCTCGTTAAAATATCCTCAGGACGTTCTATAATTAATCTTTATCGACTTATTATATAGCAATGTCAGAAAAGGCCTTACGCAAAATCCACCTACTTACAACAATACAATATCCTGCAACACTAACACTTTCCTCTCCCACACACTTATCACTACTCCCACCACCTCCCTCACCACACATCTACATTACCACCACTTCCCTCACCACATATTATCTACACCACTACCAATTAACTCTCTCACATCCGTATCAAAAAGTTACTAAAAATCCCATAACTCATAAAAGAATATCATCCTTATCTACCTTCATTAGTCTTTTCTGGTGTGGCGTCAAGCACCGGACGACTCATGGAGTATATATTTGTTTGCAATAACATATAAGAACAACATTCATACGATCACTAGTTCTCGTTATGGTTCTAAAAGGTTAATCCTGGACTTAATCAATGTTATTTACGCATTTGTGTTTGTTTTAGGTATTTGGAATGTAAATTTTCAATACCATTTTTTTTCCATCAATTTCGTTAGGTAGTTCTTCTGGCTGACTGAGACTTTATTGACGAAGATAATTCTGATATGTCCAAGCTGACGGGGCATTTGATGAATTCTCGCTCGTTCTTTTTGCTCTTCATTTTGCTCTTCATCATCATCATTAGGGCCATCATCCCCTTAAAATCATTATACTCATGAAACGCGATCGAAGGGCACAGTGAAATTACCAGAGTCGTTAAATCCACGTCGGCTGTGTTCGCTTTGTATCACCCTCATGTGAACGAGACAACGCTTCAAGGAATAATAAGATAAATCGTAAACCTTATCAGATATACTTGAAAGACATGACCCAATTCATTTAGCAAGACGATCAGGACTAGCGGCGCTCGTTGATACATGGTGTGCTCGACTTAAGCGAACGTATATACGCCTATTTATTTATTTTTATATCTTTTTCATCACTCTACTGACCTGGTCTTGTTCCTAGCATCGCCTCGGTGGTGTCGGGGTCAGAGACAACGATGGCGGGTCCTCGGTTAGGGGGAGACGTGGTACCCCGTCCTCTTTCACAAACACCTACACACGCAAAGCAAATTTTAAAGTGAATAAAATAAGATAAAGTAAACGAAAATAGGGTTAAGGATTAAATAAGTGTATGGAAGATGAATGAACTAAAAATAGGTAAATATATTTATAACTATATTAAATTAAGACAATACACAAGATGGTATATAAAAAATCAATCAAGAGTTGAAATTGTATTAAAATAAATGTACTGTATGATACTGAAACAGAGCCATTTTATCTGGACGTGATGTTACAGGTTGATCACGTGTTGTCTCTATAGCCCTATGTGATTAGGTCAGTATGAGATATCCGAACCTGCACACAACATGAACGGTAATTAAAACAAAAATATTCGACAGGCAGCAAAAATACAAGTTACATAATTTCAAGTTTATACATACGTGTGAACTAATCTGAACCTGTAGGTATATATCCCCCCCTCCCCCTTACCAATACAAACACACACATACACCTACACAAAGAAGAACTTACCTTGGGAATCAACCTGTACAAACTGGATCTTCTTGGGCACAAAGTCGACGACCCTAGGTGGTCCTGGCGAGGTGCTGGGCGAAACTGTACAGGGTAATTGTTGGTTAGTGTTCGCTGACTGTTTCCATATATCTGTCTTTATCCATGTGTATCTTCCTCTTTTTCTTTCCACACACGCACACATACACACACACATACACGTTACACATCTGCAACACAACTGACCTCCTATTTTACATGCTACACTCAAGATATCCTTTTCCTTTACAAACCTGTCCCATTTTCTACACACCTGCACCACCACTTGAACCATCACAACACCTGACGGAGGATAGCACATACCTTCAATGGAGGAGTCGGAGAGGGCGCGGAGTTCGGGTTCATCGTCGGAAGTATCGGAAAAGTTCCCCGTACCCGCCTTCAAGAACTGGGCCTCTGTGGGTGTACGGGGACTTACAGGTTAGTCTCTGTCGGGATAGAACTTATACTTTCATGAGAGGATTTGAACCTAAGTTATTTATTTCCTTCGGCTGAAATAAATCTTAAAATTTAATAACATTTTATTAGGTTATACGTTAGTTACTGTTTTTATTTTAAATGTGTTTTTTTTCTTCTCTCTGCTGGAACCTGGACATAAGTTTCAGTGGGTAGCTTACGGACTTGGGGGGCATCCGGGGAGAGAGAACGGGCTGGTGAAGGCGTACGGGCTGTAGGTAACGGATAACTGATTCGAGACATCCTGAAGACGTTGCTGAAGGTGTTCTGTGCGGGAAAGAACAAAATATATATGTAGCAGCTTGTAGAGAGAGAGAGAGAGAGAGAGAGAGAGAGAGAGAGAGAGAGAGAGAGTCAAAATTCTCCCAAGTAAATGTGACATCTATTTTACCATTATTTTTCATCCAACTTCACTTCTCAAGAATTTCTATGCCAGTTGTCCGTCCGCTGGTCAGTTATTTTTACAGCCACTGGTCAGAGTCATTACTGTCAAGTAAGAGTGCCATAAGCCATTTGGAAATCATGTCACAACAGAGAGCTGAAGGGAGTGTCGGGAGGGTCATATAACCAAGGTGATACGTACCCAAAGCTAGCCAAAGGTGGTACATAGCCAAGCTGTCATAAGGCCAAGTAGTCATGATTATAGCCAAGCAGTTACATAGCCAAGCAGTCATACAGCCAAATAGTCATAATTATAGCCAAGCAGTTACATAGCCAAACAGTTACATAGCCAAGCTGCCATAAAGTCAAGCAGCCATAATTATAGTCAAGCAGTCATAATTATAGTCAAGCAGTCATAATTATAGTCAAGCAGTTACATGTCCAAGCAGCCATATAGCCAAGAAGTCACATAGTCACGCAGTCATATAGCCAAGCAGTTACATAGCCAAGCAGTTACATAGCCAAGCAGTCATAAGGCCAAGTAGTCATAATTATAGCCAAGCAGTTACATAGCCAAGCTGTCATAAAGCCAAGCAGTCATAATTATAATCAAGCAGTTACATGGCCAAGCAGTCATATAGCCAAGCAGTCATATAGCCAAGCAGTCATATAGCCAAGAAGTCATATAGCCAAGCAGTCATATAGCCAAGCAGTCATATAGCCAAGCAGTCATATAGCCAGGCAGTCATATAGCCAGGCAGTCATATAGCCAGGCAGTCATATAGCCAGGCAGTCATATAGCCAAGAAGTCATATAGCCAAGCAGTCATATAGCCAAGAAGTCATATAGCCAAGCAGTCATATAGCCAGGCAGTCATATAGCCAGGCAGTCATATAGCCAGGCAGTCATATAGCCAGGCAGTCATATAGCCAGGCAGTCATATAGCCAGGCAGTCATATAGCCAGGCAGTCATATAGCCAAGCAGTCATATAGCCAGGCAGTCATATAGCCAGGCAGTCATATAGCCAGGGTATCACATATTATAGCGATACGTCCCATAGCCAGAGCGTCACATAACCAAGGCGTCACACATACGTAAGGCATCACAAAACCAGGCCATCACACAGCTGGGGATTCACATAGCCAGGGCGTCACAGCCAGATCGTCACATAGCCAGGACGTCACATAGCCAAACCGTCACAAAAGAAAGGCGTCAGGCAGCCAGTGCGTCACATAACGTCCCTCGCTGACGAACACACTTCACGGAAACCTACCAAACTCAATTCACCACAAATCCCATCATGCCTTATAATTCACAACCATTTTTTTTATTTACAATTTACACAGACAAAAGACACTTCAGATATAAACTAATAACCCTTTAGTAAATTTAATCCTTTAGCGTTTACGGAGACGAAAAATACTAGTGGAAACCTTAATATTCTGGTGTTTTGACGGAGGCTACAAGACACCTCTCACGGGGTCTCAACACTGAAAATTACGTCTTTCTCTCCCGCTCTCTCTCTCTCTCTCTCCATTGACACAGGATATGTCGTCATCTGTGGGGTAAGATAAATAGTGTAGGATATTTTGGTTAATAAGGTCGAGATTCATTGGTAATAAAATTGTTAATATATGTCTTAATGGGTGTAGTTAGGTATGTCTTTTTAGTTGGTAGAGAGTGTATGTGTAACCTCGAGCGGTCATTGGTGGATTTAGTATTGTTTATCTGAATTGTTAAGATAAGAATAGCAGTTTGTGAAGTTCTCCCTGTTTCACATTACCTGACTATATATCTCTCTCACTCTCTCATGTCTGTTTCTCTTTTCTCTCGTATACACACACACACACACACACACATACACACATACATACATACATACATACACTGCAATGGTCTAATAATTCAAGAGAGACAAACGATAATTTCCTCTTTAAATATTTAACAGAAAGTGAACAGATTCCCTTAATGACTTGTACGTTTAATTTAATGAACAATAGATAATAGAGACACGCTTAACTCCCTGGTAATTAGAGAAGGGAGAGGGATGGAAGAAAACAGGGGAGAGAGAGAGAGAGAGAGAGAGAGAGAGAGAGAGAGAGAGAGAGAGAGAGAGAGAGAGAGAGAGAGACTTACAGATATGGGAGAGTAAGGGAGAGGCTGGCAGGGGATTTGGGAAGGGGTGAGAGGGAAGTGAGAGGGAAGTGAGAGGGTGAAGTGGCAGGGGAAGTGGCAAGCGGAAATTAAGTTTTCCAAACGTGCAATAAAACCACTTTTTCGGGGGTAGAATGATGAACCACGAGCCAGTAAGAGTCTGTCTAACTGTCTCTCTGGGAGAAACTGTCTGACTGTTGGATTATTTGTTTTGAAGTGACTGTCTAACTGTCTATTTAAAAGTGACTGACCGATTATTTTGGAATGGGTGTCTGTCTATATGGGAGTGACCTGATGTGACTGTTTATGTCTATCTGGGAATGACAGATAGACAGACAGACAGACAGGGGGAGGAGCCGGGGTTAGTAGAGGAGGGGAGATAAGACAGATACACCAGACAGACAGACAGACAGACAGACAGATAGACAGACAGACAGACAGACAGAGAGACGGACAAACACAGACAAGGAGGACAGGGTAGCAGCATCAGAAGGCATAGGAGAGGCAGCAGACTAGAGGCACTAAATCCCCGGCGTCAAGCAGTGTGCATTTCATTTAATTTGCAATCAGCGTGTGACTCTAATGGCTCCCGTGGGACCCAAGTAATTTATACCTTAATTACAAACTCTGGCACCTCCCCCACGGCAGGCGGCGGTGGTCGTGGGGGAGAGGAGGGACGGAGGGGCTGCCACTCCCGTCACTCCCTACCACCGGCGTCACTCTCTGCCACTATAGCCGTTGGGTGGGTGGGTGGGGGGGGGGGGGGGGTCGTCACTCCCTGCCACTAATCGTCACCTCAGGACCACATGTCTCCGTATATATACTGTACCTTCCATGCAACTACAGATCGTTCAAGTTTATCCTCCCCTCTCTTGCTACATAGACCCCTCGGCTGTATCCCTCCCCTGAAACACGATCTTAAGACCAGGTTAGATACTACACCTCCTTCCCCTCCTGCCTCGAGTTAATGAGGTGGTGGACCCTGTGTTTGGGGTCCTCCGAAGCACAGCACCTCCTGCCACACACAATACTCACGTCGTCTTAAAGGCTTTCTCCTCCTCTTCCTTCTTCTCTTACTCTTCCTCCTTCTAATCTTCCTCCTTCGTACCCTCCTTCTACTTCTCCCCTTCCTCCTCCTTTTGCTACTCTTCCTCCCCCTCCTCCTCCTTTTCCTACTCTTCCTCCCCCTCTTCTTCTTCCTCGTACTGCGTGGGGGAGAAGGGCTTTGTTTCACGTACCTTCTTCCTATTCTCAGAGGATTCATTATGGTCGAGATTCAACACCATGTCGACGGTATTCAATCTTTTCTTTTGTTGTTGTTTTGGGAAGCCTATTGGATCCTTTAATTCTCACATCTTGCCTTAAGTTATTAGAAAATTCAGTGAAAGATTATCGTAGGAGTTCGGATGTTGAGTGATAAAGAGTAACAGCGGGAAGGAAGCAGGGTTGGAGTTATCGAGGAGGTGTACGATAACACTTCCTCGTAATGTATGACAGAAAGAATCTGATTATTGAAGAGCCTTGGATACTATTTCGATTCCATTTCACTCGTCATTTGTTTTATGCGTTATACTTTCTTACTTTTATCGTCTTACCACTGATCGGCTCGTTATCCGCTTGGGCGATCGGTCACGTGACTCACGTCTCTGTTACGTACTGTTGGCAAGTGCTGGGCATGTACTGGTTCCTGAATGTATCTGAACCCGCTCCAGTGTTGGTCAAGTCTGGTTTTGAAAGAGCTCACACTCAGTGCCGTCACAACACTCTCTGGCAGATTGTTCCAAGAGTTCACAACTCTCACTCCGAAAAAGTTACCCTCACAATTTTCTGATAACTCTAACTCCACTTTTTTGTTGGTATTATTGTGTTTTTTGTTTGTTTTTTTATTTAAATTAAGTGTGTATTGGAAAAATAATTTAATTTAGCCTCGCTCTTGTGCTGTATAACGGCATGTACTAATTTGAACATCTTGTAATAAAATATAAAATTATTAATTAGATCAACCAGTCAACTTTAACCATGGTAAAGATTTAGCGTAGTCTGCCCAGATACGTTTTCTTTAGTGAAACTCCTTGGCCACGCCTCGAAAATACAGTAATTATATCCCAGCAATCTGTTAACATTAATTTTAGATCACATCGCCTGTCTCCCTTTTATATATTTATGCTTTGTATACAATTCTCATCTTTAAAAGCAAGTTTCCTGAAAAATGCCCAAATAACCGAAGTATTATACCGTGACCAAACAAATGATAACAGCACTATCGCCTAACACCTAAAATTAACTAATCCATAGGTCTACCATCCTCTATGACGCCCTGGCAAGCTTGAAATAATATGTCCTATCATGTTGGTGGTGCGTCCATCACGACAAACTGGCCCAGGGTTACGTTTTCCATCGATTTCCAAATTTTGAAGACAACTTTGAGATCCACCCTGTTGTATCTTGTCTAAAGAGCTGTTAGTCCCATGGCCCTCAGTCTACCTGGATAATCTAAATGATATAGTTGAGGGATTATCCTAGGAGTATGGAGATGAGGAGAGGAGTTGTGTCATACGTTCTCGACACGCACTGAGAAGTTGTTTTAGCTCAGCCTGATCTGTTATAACACGTAACATTATCTTGGGTCATTTACACATTTGTTCACGAATTCTTTCCAACTGAGAGGATGCTTACTGCTTGTCCCTCTACTAAGTATAATATTATTTCAGTTAATTTTTTGGGGATCTAATGAAGTTAAGGAATCCCATTTATTTTATATCTAATGATTTAAGTACTAACGCTAAATAGTGGGGTTGATTACGCTGGGTTAGGTTAGGTAAGGTTAGGTTAGGTTACATTAGCATTAGGATGTGTAATCATCAGATGAAATAAGCGTTCCTAATCGACATAAAATCCAAATTTTTCTATATAAAATTCGTATATATGTGAAATAATTACATAAATATTAGAGAATGTGTTCTAAAGCATTAAGTCACTCATGACCCATATGTACTGTTAAGTGAGGAAAGAGCGACGCAAAGCTGAATATTCTACAAGAGAACACAAGGTAGGGAGGTACTGAAGGTAGGTAGGTAGATAGGGAGGCGGCAACGGTAAATACCACGGGTGAGCGGCAGAGATAGCTGTCATTGTGCAGTATATATCAGCACAAATAACCCATTATTAATCTCAAAGACAAAAATTCACTGCCTTAGATACTGGTGTTCATGATCATAAGAGTATGTACTTTGTCTCCAGGTGTGTGTGTGTGTGTGTGTGTGTGTGTGTTTTTATGATGGGTATGATAAAAATTCCTTGATTTTTCTTCTCTATTCAAAATTTTAAGTCCATAGCGAATTTTTGTCTGTCTTTCAAACATAATGTGATTTTTTTTTAGTGGGTGAGTGGGTTAATACATTGTTTAAATACTATCTGTTGTAGCTTGACGCGTTAAATGGGCCAGTTAAATGCTTCATCATAACTATATACAAGGGATAGATGGCGTAAGAATTTCTCACTATATTATAACATGATGGCTGCTGACTGACTCCTCTTACCCCGTGCAGGTCACCTCTCTCTCCCCCAGGACTGACTGACTCCTCTTACCCCGTGCAGGTCACCTCTCTCTCCCCCAGGACTGACTGACTCCTCTTACCCCGTGCAGGTCACCTCTCTCTCCCCCAGGACTGACTGACTCCTCTTACCCCGTGCAGGTCACCTCTCTCTCCCCCAGGACTGACTGACTCCTCTTACCCCGTGCAGGTCACCTCTCTCTCCCCCAGGACTGACTGACTCCTCTTACCCCGTGCAGGTCACCTCTCTCTCCCCCAGGACTACAATAACAACAACGAGCGTAAACTAAAAAAGAAAAAAAGAAAAGAATATAACTTATAGGATCGCGGCCATAAATCGAGGCGTCAAGTTGATAAACTCAAATCACAAACACACGCCAGAAATTATACTAAAAGAGCATCGTGAAAAAGCTAAAAGCGGAGGGTGAGAATGAAATCAGTGGAGTGTGTTTCTGAAAACTGCACCGACCTGTTATTTTGCCCGGGTTGCTGGTGAGGCTAAAATGCTCTCCCCCCCTAAAATTGCCGATCTCTCACCGAAATGGTTGTAGAAATATTCGGAAAAAGTCTTGATTTTACACCCAGCAGACTACGATATATTGCATGGACGAGGGCAATATATTTTTCAGATGCGCTTTGCAGTTGTATTTTGCATTGAAAATCCCTTTTTTAGAACTGAGAGTTAATTCAAAATACATACGTATATATATATATATATATATATATATATATATATATATATATATATATATATATATATATATATATATATATATATATATGTAATAATAATAATAAGTTTTTTTTCTTTTATATATAAAAAAGAAAAATCTCAGCCACATTTTCTAAAACTTTCAGGTACAACACAAAACTACACACATTTCTGTTTCGTTGTTTAATTCTTTTGAAAATTGTCTCGTATAGGTGAAGCGCCAGTATGGATGAGATAAGCACGGCTCCCTCAATGTGCTGCCTGACTACCATGATGCTTCTCACCATGTGCTATACCGGCGTACCATGATGTGTCTACCTGACAGGAAGTGTATACAGAATAAATAAATTAATTCATTTGCTAATATACTGCATCATTACTCATTTATATATGTACATTTCGGTTCCTCCTACATACAAATTTTCTACTTATTTATTGATAGGCATTCAGAGGGGTATATTTATATATTCAATTATTTATATATACATTATATTCACTTTTCTGTTTTCCAGTTACTCAGATATATAATTCATGCACTAAGTCACATCAAGACGGCGGCAGCGGACAGGTCGTGCTCGGCCAGAAAGTAAACACCCCTGGTCATTTTTGCTAATCTTCGTGTCTTGTCGATCATTTTTAATAAAATTTGGCCCATAATGAGGGGTTGTGGGGCAATATACTCGGCGTATATCACGGTATCCTTCAATATAAAGTCGCCAGGAAGATAAAATATGAGTGTAAGGCCATTAATCACGCAAATTAGTGGGCACCCAGGCTTAGGACCTCAGAGAGCGGCTCACATATTGATTCTGATGCCCGTAAATATTGCAATAATGGTGATACCGTCGCCGTGTACAAACTCTGAAGTGCATCAACCTGTGATCAATCTTCCCACGATGAATAATAACTTTCTTTATGCTACAGCGAGCGGTAACGAATGATTTCACACTGTCCCGAGAGGATTGTGTCGTGCAAGACACCTCGACGCATCGAATTTTGTGGTTTAATGTTGATATTCGTTCCTGTCAGCCAGCGTCACCTCCTCTGTCAACAAACAGCAGACAGTCGCTCGCCTAATATATCATGCATCTGAGATTTAACTCCGTGAATGATATCTTACTTGAATTCAATTTCGATGTGGATGAATGAGAACATATTGTAATATCTAGTGTGTTGTACTTTGAGAAATGTCAATTCTGAGAGGGGAAGTTGGTGTCAAGTTGAGTAATCTGCGGGAGTGTGGTAGCAAATGGGGGTCATTATCACGGGCAGGATCGCAGCTGATGCACAAGTCATGGCCGTCGTCTCCGGAAAATAATGAAGTTATCTATCCTCGGCTGGTAATATTTCACTACAAAGGTGAGAGAGAGGAAGCTGATGTCACAACAGAGGAGGAGGAAGGGGGAGCTGGGGTTGAAGGAGGAGGTAAGTCATCGGCAGCCAGCAGGGGGCAGTGGTCGCTATCTATCACTTTCCCACAGGTGAGTTGCAGGACCCATCACATCAGTGGCTCAGGACAGCAAACAACACTATCCTTACACCAGAGTCATCGTATACAGCACCCTCACCTACCTCTAATTTACTGGCTACAAGTTTACCTGCTGTGTACACCTTCACCATCTACAGGTATATAGTCAGGGACATACGCGTCATCGGGGACACACTTCTCAGTTCCTTTATCTGTGAAGGAAGGACGAAGCATCGACTGTAAAAAGATGCATTTTGTAAATGTTGGGCGGTGTCCTCCCTAGTCCCGACGCTTATGAGTAATTGTATTTGGTAACAGAGAGAGAGAGAGAGAGAGAGGAGGAGAGAGAGAGAGAGAGAGAGAGAGAGAGAGAGAGAGAGAGAGAGAGAGAGAGAGAGAGAGAGAGAGAGAGAGAGAGACTTTTTTCCACCGAGTTTTAGCGTTTATAGAATCAGGGAAATTGTTATATTCTTATTGCACTGTACGGACGGTTGGTGATAGGAAATAATGAAAACTTGAACCTGTTGTACCTCATTCTATATCAGGTGTCAGCTGCTATGGCTGTTTTGGCGGACAATAAACACAATCATGAATGTTCTTATTTACATACACCATCGGGAGACAACACCTCATAAATGAATATATATTCGTGTGTGTGTGTGTGTGTGTGTGTGTGTGTGTGTTATCTCCAGGAGTTTAACACACGATGACGCTAGGAAAAAAAATAGTTGGTTGGGTAGAGGGGCAGGGGGGGGGGGCAGGGGGAGGGACTTCTATCCACTTCCGTAAGCTGAGATTTTTATCTTTTCATGGCGTCTTAAAGAGTCATATCCTGCACTCTAGCGCCTTAACTTATACGTAACATCAGCTGCCGGTAATATTATTCAACCGAAATTGGGCAAATATTCGAGAAGTAAAACTCTATCTTTAATATCTAAATAAGAGGGTAATGAAAATGGATATTGACAAGCGAGCGTAGTGATTACGTCGGTTAGGGGAAGAAACCCTACGAGTGTGTGTGTATGTGAAGTTGAATGTCGACTTCCGTGCACTGGGGCGGACATCATAACATCGAGGCACCAAATTGACTCCTGACCGCACGTTCCTCCTTCTGCCTGACTACCCGTACATAGCCACGCCTCTTTATCCACGCTAACGCCTCCTTTCTCTCTACTCAATTTTGCATCAAAGACTAAAATGCGGACATTTTCTCCCATACAATATATCACAATGAACTTGTCACGTCGAGGATAAAAGCAAACTATAGGAGGCTATAAGAGAGGGCTACATCTAATCCTATATCACTGAATCACAAACCTTCTCATTTTATGGCAGCAGATAACATACTTGGAATCAAGCTAGGAAGCATTCGGGATATTGTGTGTGTTATGGAAGACAAACAAAACACAGACAGGGGTGATATATCCAGCTGAAACCACCACGCTGGCAACACTACCCCGACACGCTATACCTGGCCACAACCCGGGATTAGGAGCTGTCATGTAGGGATTTATACAAACATTACATATGCGAGAGGAGAAGTCCGAATCAACTGTAACAGCTGTGAAATACCACACTATGTTTCCCGCCGCCTACGATTGTGGGTTATCACGCGGGGATTTATATATACAATATATGCATAAGGGAACAAAGCAACAGCTGCCAGCCACCTCGTCCACGGCTCGTAAACGCCTCATTCTCAGCTGACTATCCTCGTCCTCACCTCACAACTACCGCGTCAAGAATTTTATGTCTTGGTTTTTGAGTGTTGATGTCTAGGGTATTTCCTAAGCTACTATAGGCAATCAAAGACCAACACCTCCGCACAGGTTACTCAGTTGATTGTATCCAGATCCTCAACTCACAACTTCCACACCACCTCAGCTGACTCTAGTGAGGAGAATTTTTGGAAACTGAAAACACATCGGAAAAAAAGGCTTACATAGTGAACTTCAGTTTTGTTAAAAGAACACCACAGGCTTCACGCAGAGGATGTTCTATTAAGAGGTGGCAGAGCAGAAGTTAAAACAGCAATAAGATCACAATTATGTGGTATATTTGAACAGTATATCGTGGACGAGCAATATACCATGGATACACCGCCTGATTCAAACAAATATTAGATAATAGAACTAGTCTCATCAGAGCTTTGAGTCCAGATACATGATAAGGATAATGTTACGGTGATGCAGGAATAAAGGGGAGACGGCGCATGGTAGTGAATGATTTGGTTATAGTTAACATTGACGGCATTACCTTCAGTGTTAGGTGGCTGTGTTTTGAGGCAGACTACTGTACTGTATTATTATTGTTATCATTATCATTATCATTATTATTATTATTATTATTTTTATTATTATATTTTCCTTCACGGTGCTTGAACTTATGATTAAATTATTTATTCATAATTGTCATCATCTGCACTGTAAATTTAATATATACGTTGAACAAAAGTCTTCACTATACTTCGAGACAAAGTGTATAATCAAACTATTTTACGAGCAGAAAGACGTCAGTTGTTGAAACGTAATAATTCACTCTTTCAAATTAACTTCATTTTGGTGTTCTTGTATTATTGCTAAATTGCTAAAACGCGGAAATATATGATGACAATAACAATTCAGTTATAAGACTAATCCTAACATGATAATTCTGACAAGTATCATTTGGCGGGTTAGTTTGAGTGGACGGAATGTGTAATTTTAACCAGAAAGTTTGACTCGGTAAATAACTTCATTTATAAATTTCTACACAGACATATTCCCTTGTGTTATTCTCTCCTTTATCATATATTTACCGGTGTAAAAATTATATATAATTTGGATGTCTAAAGATACAGAAAATTGTATATGAATAATATATCAGAGAGCAGATGCTACTAGGCTAGTGTCAACACGCGACAGTATAATAGCGAAGTATTGCCTCGCCACAATTTCGCCTGTCTAGTGTTTTCTTTAACGATTACTAATGTTATACGCTAGTCATCGATACATCCCAACCATGAAATTTTCTTTACAAGTTTATTAAGAGTTACTGTGGTGCTGGACATGGTGTAGAAAATTGGATTCGATTCGTTTTGTAAAGCTGTTTATCATCCACAAGAACAAAACAAAACAAGGACATGGTATAGAGGCGTCTCAGTGACCTTCCCTGACCTTATGTGACCTTGACTATAATTGAATTTCAGCAGGAATTTATTAAGTTTGTTTAAATGTGTTAAGCAACAAGCATGTAAAGTTTTAGTTAATTAATAATCAGGAGTTAAAGATATATTACAAACAAAATAGATATACACTTTCATAATTAGATTCTAAGTTATTTTGTAAACCATAAACGTTAGGGAATATTCTCGTTTCATACATATATAAACATTCAGGGAGATACTATACAATAATATAATAGTAAAATAATGTAAACACTTACTTGGTTTTGGTGCAATAATCATATAAAGTGCAAGATGTATCGACCAGCCTTTTCCGAGTCACTGAATAATGCTAAATAAAACAGACATAAGGTTGACAAGCGTCCAGGTCAGATTGAATATGAGGATCACAGTATAACTCTGGCCAGTGGCTCGTTTCTGACATGAAAACAATGTTTGTACGTCATGCACACGCGTGCCGGGAGGCGTGTCACCGCGGCACGACCCATGTCCAATAATACGGCCGCTATATTTACACGTGGAATCAGAATGAAAATTACACATGTGAATCAGGTTCTAATGTCTTAATCACGATTTCACGCAGGTTTATCGAAATTTGATCCAACTGGTAAGTGTTTTTTGATCGATATACAGTATAGTCCGACATGTATGTATGCCTGTATGTGTGTGTGTGTGTGTGTGTGATTACTGGGTTAACATTGACACTATCTTGGGCAGGAGTCAAGAATTGAGACATTGACTTCTGAACACGATATCGGTAACTGTGTGTTGTGGGAATCTGATCAAAGCTAATCTTACCTTACCACCGGACGCAGAACAAACCTAAAACACGGAAATAAGTTCTGAGAATGGGAGGAAGAGGGGGGGGGGGGGGGGGCTCGATAAAGAGAAAAGTTGAATAAGAAAAAAAATCTAGATACAAAATAAAGAAAAGCTTGTCTGTATAAGGTCAGGGAAAGGTGTTGGATTCTCCCCTAAGTTGTGCATAGAGAATTCGATACTCTCACTGGAGGTTCCAATAACATAAACAATAATCATTAGCCATCGAACTCAGCCATCACAGTATAGATGCGTTTCTTTCCCTGACATGTACAGTGCGCGTTATACTGCCATAGTTATACCTCCTCCTTAACAAAAACATTCTAAATAGGGTATTCTGACACAATTATTGCCTATTATCACCAGGACGCCGACGTAAATGCCGGCATTCAACGACCTGTATGCAAACAAGCCGTCACACGCCACGTCCCGGCCTGGCGTTCAAGCGCGATTTATTGGCCGTCGAAGAATCTGTGTTTTTCAGCCAAGAAACTCATTCCTCCTCCCTCTAAAGTTACGGGTAATGTGGGATAAATTATGCCGCAGATGACTGGCGAGTTGGGATAATCACAGAGACTTTCTGATTACCGCACCTAACACACGCCCAATATTTTACCTTCAGAACCTGTTGGTGCAATCTTAGCTTATGTATCTCTTCCTTCCTCCTGCTGCTGCTGCCTCTGTCTTGCCTCGCCCGCCGGGTCTACACACACATGCAGCCTCTGATGAAGTGCTCTGGGAACATTCAACATTCACTGGACACGTCCCTATGTCAGCCACCGATGTCATTTACGACTCTTATACACCTGTAATGTTCAGTGACGTCAATATACAGGTAACTCGGAGTCTTTAAGAGTTCTATCAGTAATGATTTATATAACATTTGATGGCTAGTGTATTTACTGTTAGAATATACGCTTAAGAACTGTGTTGTTGAAGCTTAGAAATACATTATAACATAAACATCAACGTAGTCCTGTCTGTGTTGTAGGACGCGTGTACTGTGTCCCATACAGGTGAGCTAATTACTATGGCGCTATTGTTTCTATGTTAAGTAGTTCCTCTGATAGTGGCGTCGTGATGTTGGTGATGATAGGAGTAGTAGTGATCGTGGCGATGTCCGTGATAATGGTTGGAGGCTGTGGTAGCCGTGGTGATGGTGGTAGCCGTGGTGATGGTGGTAGCCGTGGTGATGGTGATAGCCGTGGTGATGGTGGTAGCCGTGGTGATGGTGGTAGCGGTGTCGTTGGGTTAGCCTTGGCGGTGGTGGTAGCAGCGATGCTGGTGGTAGCCGTGGTGATGGTGGTAGCTAGGGTGATGGTGGTAGTGGTGGCGATGGTGGTAGCGGTGGCGTTGGGTTAGTCTTGGCGGTGGTGGTAGCAGCGATGCTGGTGGTAGCCGTGGTGATGGTGGTAGCTAGGGTGATGGTGGTAGTGGTGGCGATGGTGGTAGCGGTGGCGTTGGGTTAGTCTTGGCGGTGGTGGTAGCAGCGGTGATGGTGGTAGCCGTGGTGATGGTAGTGGCGAGGCTGCGTGGTGAGGATGCACTAATGACAGGTTGTGTAGCTGGGTGGAGGTGAGTTGCCATCACACCTGTACCCTGTCTTTTCCTACTTGTGCTGAGGTGGGATTTATTATCCAGACGTGTAGCTTCCACAGCTGTTGACGGAATACCTTTTGTCTGGCAGGATTAACACAAGCTGTGGACAAAAAATCAAGTTAACCTCGTCCTGTGTAACCTAAGAAGATCTAGCCGTCACCACACAGAGGTATTGCCGCTGCCTCTGAGTTGAGATCTTCATTAGTTAAATCAACATAATCATTCCCTGTAATGGTAGCAATAAGCCCTCGCATGTATCCACTTGATCTACATTTCCATTTGATCACTATCACCACCTGATCCTGAGTTAAACTTATGTGACAACTAAATGAAAGTGGTAAGGCCGTTGTTTATAACCAGAATTTAGTGGAGAAGCGGATGGCTTGTGGGTAGTATGCAATATGTAAATTGTTAGTTGTGAGCTCCGTGTTACTAGCCGTTGGTGTGGTTATCATCAAGTGTAATCACTATATATATAATTGGAAGTCGTTCATCAAGAGAGGGAGAGAGAGAGAGAGAGAGAGAGAGAGAGAGAGGGGCGGGGGGGGGGGGGGGGAGGGAGGGAGGGCTGGAGGCGTACAGGAGCGGGGAGGCAGCTTGACTCCGCCTGGGGGCACGGAACAATTTGTTAGACCTGAGGTAATGGCTCTATTAGCGGTGGTAGGTGTCGCCCCGTCCCGACTAGTTACCTCTTACCTGTGAAAACTATCGCTAGGTAGGGTGTGGGGATCCTGGTCATCTGGCGCCTGTGAATGTGTACAGTGAGCTTTACTATGATCAGTTGTTAAGGTGATGGTATGGAGCAATTATGTGTGTGTGTGTCATTTATTTCGCCGAACATTATGAAGTTTAATTACAACGTTACAAGAACATCTCGTTTAACCTAGCCAAGGTCTCCCGCTCAGTGTCCTGCAGAGAAGAATTTATCAGTTAAACCTTTTGTCCCACTGTCGACCTTCCCTAAGACAACCTCCCAACGTCAGACACATTTCTTAAGATATCTCGAAAACCCATCTAGAGGAAATAATAATAATAGACAGAGACAATGACCACAGAGGAACTCTTTTAACACCCACGTAGCACTTAACAGACCAATACACATTAATTTTCTCGTCATTGTTTAGAAAAAAGTGAAATTTCTAACTCATTTCAAAGATAATTATATAAATTTACTCGTCAGAATGATATAGAAACAATTGAAAGTTCTCTTAATACCCTCATATAAATAATAAGTCCATTAATCATCTCGTCATTGTGATATGAATAATTAAAATCAATAATACCGCCATATAACTACCAGAAAAACAAGCTAAACAAAACATAAATTTCCCCGCCATAAGAAAATCACCAACACCTCTCCCTTGTCCCTCAAATAGCCGAGACACAGAACATCACTTCTTAAAAAGGTGTGTCCGATTTGCAATTAATAGTGGACGGTTGTGGGAGTCTCTCGTACTCTTCACACCTCGTCGCTATGTGTTCGCCAGCTGTTTATTTCTCTGGTCAAGTCACCAATGTAATGATAACCCGTGTGTAGCAGCAATCATATGTTTTTACCAGACGCCTCCTGGTAATTATCTTAATACCGTGAAGGTAGAAGTAGTTTTATTGTTTCAAATTACGGACTGTAGGATTGAGGTGGTGACGGTGTGACGCTATGCCCGCCCGCCTGACAAACACTGCAGCTTCGGCGTTGTTGTTGATGTTCTCTGTTTTTAATTTATTTATTTTTTGCTTCTTGCCTTCTTAGTGGGATTGTTGCCTAGTTTTGATTACGTTTTTCTTGTTTCATGCGTTCATATTAAAGATATTGCAGTTTCAGATATATTTTTAATCCTGTCGAAAGGTTCTTAATCTGTTTCTGTCTGTTCGTCCGTAGATAAATGGTTACCGTACACTCAACGTCTTATGTGTATGTTGCAAATAGACTTGACACGATAAGTTGATTTTGGTTACGGTCGAGGGATTCATTATAATACTATTGACTACAGAGAGAGAGAGAGAGAGAGAGAGAGAGAGAGAGAGAGAGAGAGTACCACACGAAAAAAAAATACATTAAAGTTAGGCTCAGCGTATTCATGGTATAAGGATCTTCCCACTTATCTAAGGATCATCTAAATTAATTCTAGGATCTCTTAAGTCAGGTTAGAATCAATAAAAACACTAACTTGGTCCTTAATTGTATAGATGATGTTGTTAGGAATAATTTACTCAAGATAATGCCATAATGACTTAAGTGTTGGCGGTCTGTACATACATAGAAGTGAAACGAGACGAAGCTAGACCACACGAGAAAGCTCTATTTTATTTAATTTTTAATCGTTGATGACAAAAGTATTTACTGATCTAGGATATACACTTAAAGACCTTATTTGTTGAAGCACAGAAATGCATTATAACTTCAACAAACTAATTGGCTTTTATAGGATGTTGTTTAAAATATCTTAATTGTTAAAATATACATCTTTATATGATTACAAACTCAGATAGATACACACAGACAGACACATATATGTACAGCACAATTATGAGTACTGTGCTTATATAAGAAAGTATATATAAGTGATTTTGTTTCACATTTACTAGTTTTGTTAATGTGGTCTATTTCTCATTAATTATCTTTGCATGTATTATTATTATTATTATTATTACTATTACTATTACTATTGTTGTTGTTGTTGTTGTTGTTACATACGCTTATTTACAATGAACATCCTCATCTTCATTAAGCTTCCTTAGTGATTAATTAAAGAAGTACCATGATGCCATAGAGGTGTTTACAGTCATTCAGTTGTTAGGGGCGCGACACTCCGACAGTCACTCTTGCTTCCGTTTTCCACAATAGATTAATTCGTCCGTCGTCCGTAAAATTATCATTATCACGGTCATCTGGTGCCTCTAAGGACACCATATTATCTCCAACACAAATGATGTCCTTTTTCATCTTGACTAACATAAATGATAAACTTGCGAGGTCAGGAAGTAAGTTACTAATTAGAATATTTTAGTTTGGACGGTCTGGGTGTTATGCGAGACCGCCATTTTGTCGTAGAGGTTAGAGATGTATTTTCCTTCTAGATTTTTAGTTCGATTCAGAGATCAGTATTTTGAGATTGGTTATGAACAAGTTAATGCCAATTGAGGACTTTAATATTCACTAAAACTATTAAGAAAGTTATCCACTGTAGCGAACACACACACACACACACACACATCTTCAATATCGAGGTTATACAGGTATTCATTATTAATTTGTACGTTAACTTTATCTCCGAACTGGTTTAAGTGAACGTATAGTTAACCATGAGACTTAGTATGATTGTCTCTTAATTGGGGAGAGTAACGGCCCTAAAACCCTTCACATGACCTTCAACTACCATCACACCTTGAGCTGATTATATGCCCAGGTAACTTCCTCCCCCTCCTAGGAAGAACCGCTACAGAACCTGTTTTTATTCCACGTATCATAATTAAAATAAGACTCTTAGTGTAATGTTGATACTACTTCTGAGTGTTAGCTTTCTGTTTTAGCTTAAGGCAGAGAGTTAGATGCATATTTATAGCTCTACTGATTTCTGATGATATACGCATGAAATATCATTACAAGTACACCACGGAGCAAAGTATATATTGTCAAGTAATTGTGTATTAAAACAATTTCCAATGCTTCTTTAAATCTGCAGTTAAAGGCAGGTCAGAGAGGGTTCATAGGTACAGGTTAAAATAAATGCCCTATAAAAAACACAATATATCTTGATGGGTTTAGTGAAGGGAAAAACTAGACAGTGAAATTGACGGAAATTGGTTTAAAAGTTTATTTTTATCTCAAGATGCTTGGGGATGAGAGTTATATTAGCTAGAAAGTCTTATAGTTAATGCTCCTACTCATCATACAGAGAAATGTGCATAATATATATACTAACAGGTATATGAATTAATATAAATGTGAAGATAATTGGTGTGGTCAGGCTGTCTAGTTGGCGAGCTAAGAGGCGAACATAGGTTTAAGAATGTCCAATATTATTTCAAAAGTCTCCTCCTTTACAGTATTTCAGATTATTTTCAGTTGTTACATTATTTTGAATTATATTGCCGTTTTAATATTTTGTATTACCTTTGAATTAGGGACCTATGATATATCAAATTATCTTGTGTGTAAATATTGCAATGAATTTCAGTATAATTATATAACAACAAGGAAGACAGGATATGATAACTTTATTCAGTAGTTTTATATTATACTTTGACAACTATATTATTTTTTAATTGTACATTACTCTACACCCAAGGTATAATATGAAAAATATCATACTTTTAATCTTTTAAAAGACTTTGTTCATGTAGTTTCAATATAAGTTAGTACAGTATTAGCAGAGTAATAGGCTGGCAATACCTCGATTAGTTGAAGCATCACAACGTAGAGCAACAAATGTTACTATAAGGAACCTGAAATTATTATATATACGGTAGAAATTATTTGAAAATTTAATTACTAAAGTCATTCTAGTTTATATTGAGAAGGTTAACGTAAAATATAAAATATATCTCAACTTTTCTTTATAAGGTATGTTTATTAACCGACTTAGTGTACGATTTTGAGACCTTGATCGAGGAACTACTTCACTGACAGCCTTGTGATTCTAATTAATTTATTCATATGCGACTGTATTTACTGTAACTATTGTAAATATTATATACTAAGACAGCCAGATCACTGAGGTCATAATAATAATATATTTACTATAATGCTTGACATATACTATTGTGGATAGTGGTCATAGTTTATAATAAGAAGAGCGTATACCATCCATGAACCTTCACCTATTATAACAGTAGTTGCCAAGTGACGTGGGGATATTTTTTTGGTTCGTTTGTTAAATAGTTTCTGATCTGAGTTGTTTATATTGTTCGTGTCGATGTTGCTTAATAACACAATCCCTAGATATATATTTAATTAGGATGAAGTACAGGATACGTTGAAATAATTGATTTTTTCTTCTATTTTCCATGTAGAAAAATTCGTTCAGTCCATAAGATACCTGATATAAAATGGTTGATATCATTCACTCCGGATTACTTATAACTGCGTGTCAAGGGTTCAAAAGATGGTGTTTTAGGGCCTTTGTATATGTGTGTGTGTGTGTGTGTGGGTGGGGGGGGGGGGGGGAACTGATGTATTAATTATTCTATACATTTCTATATTAATCATCTTTTTCCTGTTTTGCCATTTTGAGAATAAGTAAAAAAACAACAACGTTAATTTGATATTTTTCTGACCAAATAATTCTTTCAATACTTAATATTTACACCTTATTTCCTTTCTTAATGTATTCAAAAGGAGTGTACGATAAAATCTTCAGCGAGGTATTTTTTCAGCTTATTCTCCTGATATATGTATGTGTGTGTCTTGTTAACTTCGGTGTCCTTTATACTGTATTGTATATAATATAAAACAAAATATTACCCACACTACTACAAGTACCGTACTATGATTAAAATATTAAGAATGATAATAATAACGACATAATAATAAAAATAATAATAATAATAATGATGACAGCAATAATAACACAAGTAGGACATTTCGCAATTAGATGATACAGTATTATCAAAATTATTATTATATACAAACGTTCTCACAATGACTGGCCGGAAAACGAAGTCACTGTTATCAATAAAGATGATTTTAATATTATCTCCTATGTGGTGTCAGACTCTACGATACTTGGCCACTACAGAGAGAGTTCAGACAAGTGACATAATAATTTCTGTTTATCGAGGTGTTTTCTTGTCAAAAATTAAGAAATATCTGAAACGTTGAACAGTTGCACGTTATAATGCAGAAAAAACACGGGTAGGGAGCCCCAGTGTGCTACTTTGGCTGCCAGCGAGAGAAATAAACATGGAAAATACCTGGAAATCGTGAGATAATGAGTAGGTGCTTTGAAAACCGAGAGATTGTTTTTCTTACAGTAGAATTCAACCGAAATATCTAGATACCTTAAAGTGAACCTGTATAGTCACACAATAAACGGTACTAGATATCTATCCTAAACAATTCTTACAGTCAAGACTTAAGTACAAGTATCCAATGGCCTTCTGTCCTGTCTCAAAGTGTGATCTTAATATTCCAGTGATGTTCTTTGTTTTTAAACCAATTTTGAGAGGAGTTTTTGCACTAAGGTAAGCAACAAAAGGCGTTAAGGGAAACACGACATTTTTGTAACTTGTGATTTTTAAGATTTTCAATAAGTAACTAAATAAATAGCTACTTAAATAAACAAATGAAGAAATATAGATTGATAAAGAGACAAATACAACAGTAAAAGTTAATTTTCAACATAGTAAAAGATATGAAATGAAATATAATAATGTTAAAATGCCTAAAGAATCCAGCTTCACGTTTTTCAGTATAACAAAGTTCTTGATCTGTCATCCCATTATGTTTCCACCAGTTAAAAAGACACTTGGCGAAGAGAATAAAATAAATCTTAATTTTTAATCACTGATAACTAATTTACTAATCAAGAATAAGTACTAATAACCAGAGTTGTAAGAGCGTAGTAATATATTTTGATATCAACATCAATTAAGGAGATATAAAAATGTGATACTTTCCGATACTGTTATTACCGCCGTGCAAATGGTACTTAATACCTACCTTTTTAATACATGTTATGGACCAGGGGCTGATCCGGGGGGGGGGGGGGGGGCGGCCTATGGGTCCGGACCCCCCTTTTTATCAGGAAATTCCAATACTTTTTCTTTAATACAGTATTGTACTCAGGCGTTTTTGTATAGTAAAAAGTAATTACTTTTTACCTCAGAATATCTCTTAATATCAAGTGCACGTGGCTTTAAAATGGCCTGAAAATGCTCGCCGTGCTCGCCATGTTCCCCCGCCCACAACTTCTTGGACACAAGGTCAAATAAGATAAAAAAACAAAATCACAGAGGATAAAAGAGAAACATCACATCCGGAATTGAAAATGAAATTACAATGTTCCTTTGACGTTTGGAAATAGCCTCGTGCTGTGCTTTTACCGACTTGATTGTATTTTGTTACCCACACACTCACCTCCAACACTCCCCTCCCCAACACCTCTCTCTCCTCCTCATCTTCTCTAAATAAAAGAATGAGAGAGAAATTGTCAAATACTAACTTGGTAGGATCACCACAACAATACGTGTAGGTTATTTCTTTTAGGCGCCTCGATCACGTTTTGTAATTACCACCATTAAAATTATCAAGTGTATATGTTGTAATTTTAAACGGAACTTTAGGTGTTGTTTATAAATACTACAACATTTTCAAACTTTAATTTTTTGGTTGATAAACAGTTTTCAGTTTCATAAAAAGAGGAAGTGTTAAAATTTGCTGTAAACTTTGGTAGACATTAGAAAAATTGAGTTTGTTGACGTCAATATTCTAACAATTTAAAATCTGACAATTTCTTGGAAGCGAATTATCAAAGATCCTTGAAATTTTCTTACTTAAATATATAACAATGGAAGCGGGAATCAAAATCATATTAATAAAAAGTAACAATCATTCGTGTGTACAGTATTATTGTTCTATATATATTGTTATTGTATATCAAGGGTTAACGAAATACGAGTATATGCAATTGGGTTTAATTTTCAGTATTGGTCGAGCATCACCTACATTACACAGACTCTTACGTGCAGTTAATGTCTCTCAGAGGAGGTTAAGAGGAGTGATTATGTGTAATTCCCTATCTGCCCTCCAGGACTCTCTCTCTCTCTCTCTCTCACTGTCTCTCTCTCCTCAAGTTTACTCTCTCTCTCTCTCTCTCTCTCTCGTCTTTCTCTCTCTCTCTCTCTCTCTCTCTCTCTCTCTCTCTCTCGTCTTCTCTCTCTCTCTCTCTCCCTCTCTCTCTCTCTCCTTCTCCTTACACGACACCTACTTCAGTTTGCTTTCCTTCACTTCCTTTAACACTGAACAAACAAACAAACAAACAAAGACATGAAACTCCAAACAGACATCAAACACTAAACAAAGAAACAAATGCTTTAAGCACAACTAAACAAACAAACAAATTAAACACAAGACAAACAAACAGACATCAAACACTAAAACAAGCAAAGATATAAAGCACTAAACAAGCAAAATATAATAAACAAACAAGGTCTTCAAACATAAACAAATACTTTTCAAACAACAACAAAAAGGTTAAGATTTTACCACTAAGTCGTCTTAAAGACATCGACTGGTGCCAGAACCTTGTTTAAGACGGCCAGGCACTCACACCTTCCTCACGAGTGTTCATCAAACACCTTCACGAGCAAGTGTGTGTGTGTGTGTGTGTGTGTGTGTGTGTGAGTGTGCGTGTGCGTGCGAGTGCGTGTGCGAGTGCGTGTGTGTGTGTGTGCGAGTGCGTGTGCGAGTGTGTGTGTGTGTGTGTGTGTGTGTGAGTGTGTGCGAGTGTGTGTGTATTTAGGTGTCGATTATCGAGCATTATGAAGAGTAAATAAAAAACTTGAGTTGGATGAACATAGTGGAATATGACTGTCGAGAATCAAATGTGTGTGTCGAACATATTGGAAGAGGGGACGTTATTGAGTGAGTAGTCGAGTGTTGGTGTCAAGTGTCGAGCAGGAAGGACAGGAGGACGGTATACCCTCAGGTGGGCGTCAGTGTGAGGGTCGAGTGTCGAGGCGGACGTCGTGGGTAACACCTCCATTATCACACATAATAATGAGGGTCTTTATTTCATGGTCAGGAGGAGATAAATGCATAGAAAATGCTAATGGTGAGGGTCATAAACACAATAGCCTAGGTGGGTGAAGGGCTGGGAGATGCTCACTACCACACTGTAGACACAACCTCACCTCCTGTCCCTCCTTCCTCCTACCTCCTTCCTCCTACTTCTTTCCTCTTTCCTCCTTCCTCCTACCTCTTTCCTCTTCAGCCGCAGCAAATCCAAATTCTCAAAAGCTTCGGAGGAGGGTTTGTTTTCCTCTTGAGTGTATCAGTGTATGTGTACCAATATAATGAAGAGTTGTGTGAACGTATCTGAGTTGTGGATTTGAGCTTAGACATAAAAGAAGACAGATTACATGGTGTTGGCAGACGGGTTCTGTATGGTACTATGGCTCGCTTGGATGTTGTTTCTGTTTCTCGTAAGTAAGTAAGTTCGAGATTCCGGGCTCAGGTTCTCTTTAGGTCAGTAAGTGCAGCCTTCCTCTCCTCCTCCACCCTAAATGTGTGTGATGGGGTTACCGAGTGTGTGGTTATCTCCCCCATTATGTGCCGTTAATGAGGGAAACAACATTAATTTGTGAGAATGTCATCCTCTGTTTACGCTCATCAGGACACAAAAACTCGTGTAATTTGCGCCTCGATATATCAATTTATTTACCTCGGAAGACTATAATATACGTGTCAATTTTTGAGGAGTTTTGGGCCGAACGGATGTGACGAATTACGGCCTTAATTACCTCCACTAACAAGTCCTCTTCACTTACTCCTTTGTTCGTTGTCGTCCAGAGTAAACTTGACAGTAGGTAATTTGCACATCCTGACCTCTCGTACACTCCCTTTTCCGTGTCCAAATTTATTACAGCGGTATATTACTGGGCGGCCGTGCCCCTCCCGCCGCTACCACGGATGTCATCCATTACAGTATCGGCAGGACGCTCAGCAAATATTATTATAGAACAAAACGGAATTTATATCCTCGTACGCGACACCGGTCACTGCCTACGCGCTCCTATTTTTTGGTGTTAATTACTGGGAGGGACAGTCACTCATTGGACGCGGCGCCTCAGGTGTCGCGTTTCGCGGCTGTCGGTAATTGGTTCATGAATCGTCCAATTACAAACAGGCTTTTCATCCGGGGCGTCAATTACCGCACGCCTCCAGCTGCTGGGCCTCCCACTTCCTTACCGAGTAGTCCCGCTACCTCCCCCTCACCTGGGCACCGGCCGGGAGAACAAGCCCAGATTGCTTCACTGAGAAGCGAAATGACTCTATTTGCAACTAGTTGAGGGCTGGTGTGTGCGCGGGGCAGCAGCAACGCCCAGTTAAGTGTTGGGGCAATGGGCAGCGGTGTGCCTTGCCCCGGGATGTACCCGACGTTTCACCGCCTTATTAATGCTTTATGGTGATTTTACGGCCGTCATGTTGAAGCGCTTCTCGGGTTGGTAACTTTATATACCAGTATTATACAGGTGATTAATGCCGCCATAAGGGGAGAGAAATATCCCGTAACACCTGAGACGAATATTGAAAATTTGTTATGAATTATGAGTCTGATGTTGACCACTGGTGTATTAAATATAACTCACTTAAATAAGAGATACAAAGATTAGTTGTGAAATTAGACAGACGGACGCTATTGGGAGATATTAATTGGGGAGTTTAAGTGTTGTGAAATTAGATAGAAGGATGTTGGTGAGATGTATTAATTAAAGAGTATAAGTGTTGAGGGAGGGAGGCCAGAGCGACCAGCACCCGGCCAGACTCACACGCACACGCGAGATGTGCATTCAACACTACCGCCCGGGGACACAACACTGCCACTCCCTCGTACCTCTTTTCTCGCCACATACCTCAGCCACACTGCAGCTGACTGTCACTATCTGCACCGCACAGCTTCTTAATATCCCTTCGCTTCCTCTATCTCTCAAAGAAATCGGATGAGAGAGACAGGAAGGTAAAATAAGGAAGGAAATGATTGTGTTATCGGGTGGATGCGAGGAGAGTAGCAGCATGTGGTGCGGGGCTACAGTGAGTGGCCCAGCACACCAGTCGGGGGATTGGCCGCGGCCACACCACCACTATACTGCCCTTACGGCACGCCACTCACCACCTCCACCTTCATTACTGTCCCCACCACCGCTGCCTCCAATAACTCCTGCACATTTGCCGGTAAGGGAAGGACCACTTCATTTTCTTGCTCATTATACTCTTGTTGTTTGTGGTAATTACGATACACTGTGGTGAAGAAACTTGTCATTTTCAGAGCGTTTGTGAAAATGTTGGGGAGAACTGCGAGCGGTGTTTTTATCGCTGTCTTCGGCGGAACCCTGAAATAATCTCTCGTGTATAAGAAATATGTTCGTAAGACTTTATAATTATTTAAACTACGTCTTACTTAACAGGTATTTAGGAAGACGTGTGGGTTGGCTATCGTAAAATTAGTGCATATCGCGAAGGAATCTGGAAAGTGAGATTGGCTTGCGTCTTCAGTGAGCGGTTAGACGTTCAACTTAAAATACGGAGTAGAATTAGGCTTCGAAAATTCACTTGATTGTCACACACGATCTTAGGAGAAAAAAAACCGATGTACTGTATATATCAGGGTGTAGAAATAACAGTGTTCAGTGATTATATGAACATCTTTTATTTTCGTTGTCTATTTAGTGGTCCAACGGCGTCACGAGCAAGAGAGCAAAGTGTGTGTGTGTGTGTGTGTGTTTCTGAGGTTTACAATTCACAAAACAATTTTATTTAATTCTCCTTTGTGTGAACGCCATGTCTTAAGCGACTCGGACAGAAATATACATCAAGGTGTTTTCAAATCCATATTAATGATCGTATTTACTATCTTCATTCCCGCACCCCCCCCCCCCCCCAAAAAAATCAAGTGTAAATCAACAACAAAACTCTATTGTTACCTACCAGAGTAAACATTGCTTGTGATGCAACGCCTAAGTTCAAACACGAAATTTACTTAAGCCTCTTTAGAATCTCCTTATATTTAACGCGAATAATACACAGTAAGACTCTCTAAGATATTCTCTCTAATAACATATAACTCTAACAAGACCTTCCTTCATCTTGTCTTGGAATCATCACTGTATTTTGTATTTATTTATTGATGAAGAAGAATCAACGAAAATGATTCCCCTTGTTATTATAAAAATCTTGGGTACTTTGTTGACTACGAGTGGTTTATGTGGTGCAGGAGACGATATATTAACATTTTGTTTCTAGTTCAAAAGGTCGTGTTTATCTGTGAATTGAAAGTGTTTGGGTTTAATGCGGTTAGTTATTGTTTTAGGAAATTATTTCAACCTTTAGGATTATTAATGGATTTGGGGGGTTAGTGAATACAAATTTAAATGTGTTATTTTTAGTGGTTTATTAATGTTTATTTATTTTTTTACATGAAAGACAGAAATAATTTACAGCAACACCGCGCCACTTACTACCGACTTTGTAAATTATCCACAAAGTACAAACACCGACTCAATTGACTAGCAGCGACAGTTAAACGCCCGTCCCATAACAACAACGCCAGCATAGGAGAGATCAGCATTATCAGACGTATCCTTTCGCTTTGTATAAACTCCTCGTGGAAATAACATCGGGCGATTCCTCAACCACCCGCTGTCAGCTCAGGCGGCCACGACCCCGACACCACAACACTCCTTCCCTCCCACGCCACACACTCAAGCGTTGGTGCTCCCATTAACACCGCTCTTGAACGTCTGATTAAACAATGGGTGTAAAATCTACCGTAATAATTCAATATCTTCATTTCAACAATAAATCTAGGAAATAAAATAGCCGAAGACAGAGTAAATAGAGTTTGAAGTAATATATTATATACGCAGGTCTCAGGGGCTACACCAACACCGTTCGTTATTGGTGTCTCCGAAAACTTTCAGCCGTCTCATCTTAGAATCTAATGTTAATTGTATATGTAAATTAGATATGATAAGGCGTCAGTTAACGAATAATTTATGAAGAACTATTATTTTTTTTCTTAAAACTCTTACAAAAGTTCTTAGATTTTTAATTGTTTATATTCTTTACACTGGGAGAATAATTATCTCATAAAGTATATATTCTTATGAACTTGTTTCTTTTCTTCTATATTATTATTCACCAAATATGTTGAAATATAAGAACTAAAATTAATGAGGTTTTCTAAACATCCAGGAATATATTAATTGAGGTGTTATTAGATATGCTGTGTATGAAGAACCGTAAAAAATTTCATATTTATCTTTGAAATTTAATGCCTTAAAACTGCAAGATATATCAAGATAACACAAACGACCATTACACCAAGGGGTATACTGTCGTGTACTGGACAATAATTCACCCCAAAAGTCGTTTAAGTTTCATGTTTGTTAGAGAAGACTTGGCTCGTTCTGCCTCATTATGTTGTCATCACCTGTGTTATGTTTCATCTAGATACAGTCTCTTATGAGGCCTCGGGTACTACCGCAGCTAGTGAGGGTCCTTCACCAGCTGCGGCAAGTGGTGATTTTTAACCTTGTAAGTCTCACCAGTTGCGGCAGGTGGTGATATTAATCTCGTAAAATCACACCAGCTGCGGCAGGTGGTGTCCGATGGATGGCCGCATCCTCCTGCTACTGCCGTCATGTGGTGCGTGGAGGTTGATGCCGCAGGACTTGTGGGAAGGCCGGCAGACACAGCTCATTAAGGCGGCAGGTAGGCGGGCAGGTTGATAGGTAAAAGGGTACGCAGGTAGACCCCATGAGTATTTGGTTAATTAAGCAAGTGTGTAGGTAAGGTGTGTGGGAGAGGTAAGTAGGTGTGTGTGTGTGTGTGCACGAAACTGAATAACAGGTGGTACCGTACATGTATTAGTTATTTACCTCGTTAAAACAAATACACAATCAGCTCAAAACAAGAAAAATAAAACAAAATAAAAGCAAAAAACAAAAGCGATTCATCAGTCCTTCTCTTATTAGTAAACTGGATTTTTTTTTTAGTAACGAATGAATATTTCTGAACTTGTCTCAATAATGACTTTTACACGATAAGACTGTACAAGATCTTGGTATTGAATAAATTTAGGTAAACAACATTACCCACAACCTCTCGTTATAGTTTCTTATCTCTTGTAGGATGACTGGGTAAACAATTATGATAGCCAATTAATAGTAAAAGTAAACAAAATATAGACCAAACATAAACAAACAGATCAGCTATAAAGGTACAAGTAAACAATATATGAAGAGATTAGAGTTGAAAGATAAATAAAACCAAACAGACTAAAAACGAGAGTATGGTGTGTGTGTGTGTGTGGGAGAAAGAGAAAGATAGAGAGAGAGAAAGCATCACAATTTCTATAAGGTAAAGAGATATCTCGTTTCCTTTGTCTCTGAAAGTCTCACAAGTTGAAAGAGTGAAAGGTAGAAAGCCTGTAAATAGAAAATACAATATATATTTGGTGTACTTGACGTGTTTCAACAGCTAGGGGTCTCTAAATCACCATTTTTTAAGCCTTGGTCACTACATTATATATAACTAAACAACTATTGTCTTATTAAGATCTATTGAAATTTCTATAATACATAAAACTGTATTAAAGTCAACTGTATTATAAGATCCACAAATATACTGTAACCATTTCAATACTCTATTTTTTTTTACTATAATTAAATTGGGAAAAAAAACACCATTCGAATATTACAAAAATCGGTAACTGTCCAGGTACATCGGTACTTAATTCTAGTTAATGAGACAGGTAAAGGTCGACATCCTAATTAACTACCGGTCAGTGAAATCGAAATTACAAGAAACTATTAATTGAAGGAAGTATTAAATATAGATAATTAGGACAAATGAATGCCTTATTAGCTGGAGGAAGAAGGAAAGGTTATTACCTAAGGATACATAAAACTCTACTAATTGGGACAAATGAGTATGTAATTAATTGAGACAAGTAAACTACAATTAATTAAAGACAATTTGTAGAAGCTATTGTCTTGAGATAAAAATGAGCTAGAGTGAGATAATTGCTATATAATTAAAACAAATAAAATACTACAGTATAACTTAACTCAAATAAAATTATATACAAGGGTGAATAAAAATAACGAACTAGAAAAATTAAACTATGAATTATCAAACAAAATGAATCGTAGCCATTAAAATATCTGATTAATTAGACAAATAAGAATAAAACTAGGCAATTAACCTACAGTATATGATTAATAAAGGTAAATAAATATACAATTAATCACACTAATATAATTAAACAGAGAATAGAAAAACAAGTACAAGAGTTAGTGAAATATAAATGCCTCGAGTAGTTAATTAATTCCAACTAAATGATATACAAATAAAAGTAATTAACCAGGAATTAAAATATCTAATTACTGAAGCTAATAAAAATATTTAATTGGGATTTTAAGTTTTTTTAGCTGAGAAAATGGAAATGAATACAAATATAATTAAATGGTACACGGAACAGCGAGATTAATAATTATTTTAGATAATTAAAATGTAAATTACACAAAAGAGGTTCTGGATAATTTTGAAATTATTTAGAGAAGAAATAGCAAAGTGACTCATGATACAAACGAGGAAAACCAAAATTACAAAAAAGCGAACAAGAAAAATGTTTTAAAAATTTCTGTCAAATGGACGTAAATAATAATAATAATAATAATAATAATTATGAAATAATAATAACTAATACTAATAATGAAATAATAATAGTAATAATTAATATTAATACTAATAATACTAATATTAATAATAATAATAATAATAATTATAATAATAGTAATAATAATAATAATAATAATAATAATAATAATACTAATAATAACGATAACAATGACAACAACAATAATAATAATAATAATAATAATAATAATAATAATAATAATAATAATAACAATAATATTAATAAAAGCAAAACAAATCAAAATTAATAAAAGCAATATACTGTATAGAAAATTCAGATCAACTCGACCAATCAGATGAATGTTGATGTTTGAATGTTTTTGAACACCAAAGAATTTTAAGGACAGGACAGGTATATATTTTTTTTACGTTAGGCAACCACTGAAAAATAAATTTGAATTAATTTTCATAAAATGTTTATTGTCACTATATTTTTTTTTTTTGGGGGGGGGGGGAGTATTTTAACAACTCCAGTCTTTAAGTAACTATGTTTAAAAATAATTATATTCTAAACAAATATTCTTCAGTATTAACAAATGACACATCTTTTCAATAAAATTCTATGTCCTGTTGAATCTGTGTGATATAGGCCTGTGTACAGTAAAGCAACACTGACCCCAGATTTTTGTCTCGCCGCTTTGAGTTATATTCGTTGATAACTTGTGTGCTTACTGACCAATAACACTCGCTTAAAGACCATAGTTGTTGAAGGGCATTATAAGATCAGCATAAACGGTACAGCAGCTTCAAAATGCAGGTACACCCTATGTGATCTACACTCGGCCAGTCACACAGTAGGTTACGTGGTCTATGTACAGGCGTTCCTTTATTGTTGTGTGGCAGAGATAAACAGATGATCACGATAGGAGCCAACAGGTGAAAAGAACACAAGGAAAATAATCTAACCTCTTGATGAGGGCTGTGACTTGGTGGACAATGGGAGCAGAAAGATACTCCCATTGATGATTCGAGCAAATACGTGTGGCAAGATATAAAACAAACACACAGAGGAAAGCATAAAACACACACACACAGAGTAAAGCATAAAACACACACACACAGAGTAAAGCATAAAACACACACACACAGAGTAAAGCATAAAACACACACACACAGAGTAAAGCATAAAACACACACACACAGAGGAAAGCATAAAACACACACACACAGAGGAAAGCATAAAACACACACACACACAGAGGAAAGCATAAAACACACACACACAGAGGAAAGCATAAAACACACACACACACAGAGGAAAGCATAAAACACACACACACAGAGGAAAGCATAAAACACACACACACAGAGTAAAGGATAAAACACACACTAGGATATGACTCGGTGATAACATAAACAAACTCTTTGGGAAGATACGAACCTACAATATATAACTTATCATGACAGAAGTAAATAGTCACAGGAGACATAAACAAACTACAGATAAGAGATAAACAAATATAGCTGAAACATAAACAAATATTCTATAGACACGACGGAGACATAAACAACCCCTGGGGAAGACAGAAGTAAACATAGGTAAACAAACACTTCATAAAGGCTTAAAGAAACAAACAAAAACACAAATAGATGCTCTAAGAAAATTCAAACGTAACCTGAATACAAGAGCAGCCTCCAGACACACAAAAACTGAACTACACACACACACACGGGGACATACACACACACACGCACACATCCGTACATATACCAACACACACACACACGGGGACACATTCACACACACATACAAAGCGGACACACACACACACACACACACGGGGACACATTCACACTCACATACAAAGCGGACACACACACACGCGGACACACACACACACACACACACACACAGTACCATTAACCCAACGGTCTACTTACTCACCTCTCCAGTGCTCCACCTGCCAGCTGCTTTGACCATACCTTAGCGGGGCTTAATCATCAACATTACCTATGTGAGAGACACCTGAGCGCACCTGCCGAGTAGTTACCGACCTCGTAATGCTGTCTAAAGTCCGGTAAATGATCATGGCATTAGATAGGGTACTTCTTCAGCGTTTTTTTTTTCTTCTTCAGGATAGTTGTCGGCTCTGAGCGGGTGTTGGGCCGAGGTAGTGTAGCGTTCGTTGCTGGGAGTGTAGCCAGAGAATATGGAGCGGTTTGCCGATATACTTCCCGGGAGTTGACTTGACTGACTGCGCCACCACCGTGTGTTTGGCGAACGTTCTCTTCAGGTTTAGTTTCCATTTTGTGGCGAGCGCAGAGGAACGCCAGGCGATGTGATGACTCGTGGTAGTTGTGTTTGTGGATATGTGTGTGAGTTAAGGTAAGGTGTGAGTGGGTGTGTAATGGAGTGCCGCTGTACTTGCTGAGGTGGAAATTTTTGCTTATTGGCGCATTCCAATGGTATAAAATTAATGACTTAGTGAAATGTTTTTATGAGAGAGAGAGAGAGAGAGAGAGAGAGAATAAGCTCATAACCATTTATATTATTTATTTAGTAAGCTTATAGTTTTATGATAATTAAATAACTATTTAACACTTGGAATAAAATAGATTAACTTGGTACAAAACTATCTCACCTAAAACAAAACTTCCGAAACTTATTTTATATTCTCTTTGTTTTATAAGTATTTTTCTGGCATAAATATTTTTTTTTAAACAAAACTGCTGTCTTGTTCTAGGTACTAAATTAGTTTACTATATACAAAGCTTTTATTTAATGTAAAAATATTCAATTAGTACATAATTATTCAGTTGGTATAAAGACTAAGTATATTAACCTAACACACTTTTAACTAATGAATTCTTTAACCGGTAAAGAAATATTTATAATCTACAAATTAAATAAATTTACCAAACAAAATCCTTGAAAGTGAATCTTAATCACATAACAAACATTTAATTATTTATTTGGTAAAGAAATATTTAAATAAAATTAAAGCTTTTAAATGAGACAGAATTATACACCAACTGGGTTTAATGTAAAACAGTGACACAAATATTATTCATGGTGGGTTAAAATATTTTGATCTAGCAATTAAATTATCTTAATGGTTTAAAGCTTCTTACCCGTACAGCAGTGACAATTAACAACAGGTAGAGCAGAGTTAACCAGCTACTGTTGCTCGTTAAGCTTATCTGTCTTTTATGATATACCACATATATCTTTTTTAAGTAAAGTTATATGTAAATAGTGACTTAGCTGATACACAGGGATCTGGTATCATGGTCTTCAGCTAACATAATTTTTTTTAGCGGTGGGAGAAAACTTTAGCTGACCAATAATATTTTGTTGAAAAGTTATCTTGTTAAGAAATTTATTTGTTAAAAAAAAATTTAAGATGGCAAAATATTACTTGAAAATTATTTAAATGACGCAAAGTTTTGGCTAATATTATTTTGCCGGGCTGAAAAATGAATGTTTCACTGAACAAGGGATTAATTTTAGTCTATAGGACAACTGTAGATGAAAACACACAGCTAACATGACCATTTGACTCTCAGTTTGGATTTAGAGCGAGAAGGCCAACTGAGAGCGCTCTGCTATCCTTTACTAATGACATCTTAAACGCCTTTGATGACAGTCAGTTCACAGTCGGTATAGGGGCTTATCCCACAACTGGTTTACCTCAGATCTGTCTAATAGAAAGCAGTATGTCTGCTATAATAATCATTCATCTGACTCCTCGCCAATTTTGCATGGCGTCCCTCAAGGCTCCACTCTGGGATCTGCATTGTTCTTGTTGTATATAAACGATATAGTCCACGTCAGCACACTTATAAAATACAAATTATTTGCAGACGATAGTAATCTCAATGCCAGCAACTCAGACATCTATTCCTTGATGAGAACTATGAACACTGAATTGACTTAAGTCAGGACCTGGGTAATACGTAATGAACTGACCTTAAGCCCCGAAAAAAAAAACACTACACAATCTTTCACAAAAGGAAAAACTTCCCTCCAGACTTGGACCCCCTGTACCTTGGTAATACAGTCCTCAAACGCGAACCAAATATTAAATTCTTCGGAGTTATTGTTGGTGAGAAACTTAACTGGAGAAACTACATACAAGTCATTCACAGTAAAGTCAATAAACAGTGCGGTATCATGTATCACACTCGACAGTCACTCACTCTCACAGCAGTAAAATAAATTTATTATGATCTTATTTACCAACACCTGATACACTGTCACACACTATGGGGGGGCCTCTGGCTCTTCAAAATTACAACCCCTGATTACTGCACAAAAGAGAGTTGTGTGGTAAATGACCTACTTCAATAAAAACTGATCAGACTAACAAACAATTTGCTAAATGGAAAATGTTAAAATTCGAGGATATTAACACCTACTGCTGTGCCATATTTGTTTACAAATCTGTCAATCACTTGCTTGACAATATTTATTTCCAGTTCCGGAATAATCAGAGATATAACTTAAGGCACCCAGAGCTACTAAGACCACCCCCCATGCGTTCTTCTGAGTCCCAGACCTCCGTAAAATATCATGATGTGAAGGTGTGGAACAATTTACCCCCACCCATCCCAGCAAAGACTACGCTCCCTTTAAATCATCTCTCAAAAATATCTATTGTCTAAGTATTAATATTTTTTGTAATACCCACTTTATATTCCTGCATTTATTGTACCACCAAAACCGTTTCATCGGAAATTATCATGTAGATAGATAGAAATTACCATTGCAATAAATATATTTGCCAACGTAACATAATAGTGACGGCTCTGTCCTCTTGTTCCACCTTAATACAACCCGTGTTGCACTGCTTCCTTCTTTTATCATATTTATGTATATCAACTCCACAGTAAAGTATATGTATACTTATAATATAATGTAAAAAAGAAAAGAAAAAATAATAAATAAAATAAATAAATATCGAAGTGATGACCGTGGTAGCTTACTGAGATGTTTTTATTACCACCATGCTATATGTACTATTCCAGTTGATACTAAGTGTTACATAATACTTCCTTGTGATAAATGTACAGTACTGTATATATCAGGTGCCTTCAAGAGACCTCAGGCTCTCACCGGCTCAGCCATGTTAATATTATTATTTTTTCGACTCAGTTTCTATGTTCTTCTGGGTAAACAAACTGTTTCAATATCAATATCAATTTAGCTAAGAGTAATTAAAAAAAAATAATACTAATTACTAGGAAAAAACCCCCAACATCTGCCAGAAATCAAATTAACTTCCAACGAACCAGTTAATACAGTAAAGTTAACCCGAGAGTGATCTGGTCAAGCCAAGTTATAGCTGAGATAACATTTTAACCCCAGGTACTGTGATCCAGATAACTGAAGAATTTAATGAAGCTTATTATCAAATTCCAGAAGTTATCTTTCAACACAAGTTACAGAAATTGGTTAAAAAAAAAATATTGGTTAAAAAGTTGAAGAAATACAGTAATTGATAAAATTACCAATAACCATTTTTCTCTTATTATCTAACGAATGATTTTAATTGGTAAAAAAACACACTCAATGTATCCATCCCACCTGAAAAATCTGTTATATTTTAGACGAAACAAAATTGAGTTAACTGTTATAAATTAATAACAAAAATAAATAGGAATGATATTAGCACTAAGAGCTCTGATAATAGCTTTTATATCTCAAATAGAATCGAAAATTTATCTCGTTCCAGCGGAGCACTCAAGACGGTGCAAAATTACGGCATTAATAATTACCTCAAAAATAAGGATGAAAGATGAACTCTCGTGGGTGTTGCTTGATAATGTCCTTAGCGAATACTGAAGACGACAATGAAGTAATTATTTCTATAGTGTTTCTTTATTTATACTAGTTTTTAAAAGTTAGTGTTTAGTGGATTTACTAACCTAGAATATGTGCTTAAAGTCCTCAGTTGTTGATGCGCTTAAAGACCTTAGTTAAATATATTATATCATTATTTTAACTTCCGATAGGCACTGTGTAGTTCTCATTTATTCATTTAATTGTTTTGTTGTTTCTTAATTAAAGTAGCCAAATATTGTAAGAAAAACTGGAATATAAAATGGAACATGACTTTGCGTGTAATCCTTGAATGATTTTATTATTTCAAGATTAAAAAAAAGAAAAAAAAGTTGGATCCCCTGAAGAGTCTCCATCCCAGCTTATTTCACCTAAAGGATAACCTAACCTAACCTAACCCAACCTAACCTAACCTAACCTAACCTAACCCAACCTAACCTAACCTAACCTAACCCACATCAGTAGTATAAACAAACCAGATAGACAATGCATGATGACGTCAGCAGTATGTTAAGTCATATTTCTGTTGTTTCCACCAATTTTTAGATTTGTCTTGTGTTCACTGTTCAGTATTTTGATGTATAACGACAGTGAAGGCGATGATCAAAGCCCGGCGAAGCAGAGAGAAAATTACTTAAACACGATACAAGGCATTGGTGGTAAATATAAAATCTATTATATATTTGGAGTGATTTTTTTTTACAATGGTCAGGGGGGGAGGAGGGGTCAGGTGCGTTTACCATTGTCTGCTGGGCACCACAAACAATATCTTCTACTTCATCGTGTTTGTTTTTAATGATAATGATGATTGTGGTTGTGGAAATATATAGATAATATTGCTTGGTTGAGATTTTCTATGAAACCTTTGTAAATACACTCTAGTTTTACACCCGAGACATTATGTAAACCAATGGAGGGGGGTCGACAAAAGACAGGGTGTTCCTCTCCACAAAAAGTGAGGTGGGGGGAGGAGACACGAACACCGTCCCCCTCATAATCACCTGTCATGGCAGTATCGCTCACCTGTGTCGCTGGTGCTAATATTTTCAATCTCTACGTAACGACTCAAGATTAGTTCACAAATCCTATTTAAGCGTCTTTCTGGCAACACCGAACTTGTACTTCTTGTTATAAACTATTAAAGAATGCCATTGTAAATTTAGCTTGCGGAGTTTAGTTGTTTTGCTGGTATTAAAGCTTTCAATGGCGAGCTATTGACACCTAAGTGAAAGCCAGAGCTTTGTTTACACATATTAAGTGTGACGGAGCGAGAGTTGTCGTGAGGCTCTCGGCTGGTGATTCGGGTTATGTTAACAGAAATTGTACACTGTATTGTACTATAGTAATGCACACACAAAACTACACCAGACTCTTATCCAGATTAGTGTGTGTGTGTGTGTGTGTGAACTACAAGGAGGGTAGGTCTCCAGGTGCCGAGGAAGAGCAGGTGCTATCTGTGAGGTAACACAGGTGAGGGCTAGAGGCCACGAGGTAACAGGATGATTGTAGTAATAAAAATGATATTTATTAAAGCCTGGAAAAGCAACTTAACACCCGAGGACTGGAAGGAAGCTGTTATTATCCCCATACACACGAGTAAAGGAAGTAAGAGAGAGAGAGAGAGAGAGAGAGAGAGAGAGAGAGAGAGAGAGAGAGAGAGAGAGAGAGATAATTACAAATGAGTCAATTTACCATCAGTGGCAGACAAGGTGTTCACGAGAGTTACATTAAACACGATAAAACCCATAAAAGAAGAACATATGGCATTAAGAACAGGAAAATGAACGATAGAACGAGTCATAACAGTGAGTAAAGTTATAGAGAAGAAGTGAGAATATGCAAGGCTAATATTTTGTGAGAGCATTGATTTCCAAACGCCACAACGACTCGATATGGAAGAAAAATTGCTGTTGAGGTCGACATTGAAAATACTTAAGGGGGTTGAGAAATTGGTATGACTGTGTGTGTTGTTGTGTTAGAGGTTAGTGACTGGTTTAGAGTGGTATAGAGTGGAGGACGCAGTGAGTGGTATAGAGTGGAGGAAGTTAGTGAGTGTATGTACTCTGACTAGCACTCTCAAATGCCTTCATCGATCACATAATGAGGAGAATGATAGAGAGTGAGGCGAGGGAAAGTGAGTGTGAGGAAGAGTGTGTGATGTGAGGACTATAACACACTCCTTCATCCATCACCTTCACCCATCACCATCACACACACTCCTTCATCCATCACCTTCACCCATCACCATCATCCTTCCCCCACTACATGCTCATTACTAGCTGGTCATCCATCATCCCTTCCCTAATGCGAGTCTTACAAACCAGATATACTGTCTCAAAACGTAAATCAAGTAGCGTTATTAATTTTGGGTGTCTCGCTGTCAAAGGGTCAGAATATAATTAATTAGTCTCGTTGTCTCGTATTTGGAGGATTATCAAGATGAAGTATTATTAGGACATGGACGAATTATTCCCACGACATGAATAAATGACTATGTGCACGAGGGTATTGACACGATAACTGATATAAGTATACAGGATTATATAAATAGGTATACATATGGCTATACATGTATACACACACACACACACACACACACACACACACACAAAAAAATCTTCCTCTTTCCTTTCCACATTGTCTTCTTCTCTTCCACTTCCATTCTATTCTTCCTAATACCCTTCCTACCAGGCCCACTCCTCCCTCCCAGGCCCACTCCTCCCTCCCAGGCCCACTCCTCCCTCCCTCTCTCATCAAGTCACCTAACCTAGACGTCTCATGTTATATCTAGGTGTGGTCAGGCGACTCACCTCCTCACACCTGACCGATTAGTCCCCAGCCTTAGTAGGACTTGACCGAACCTACCCAACAGATTAGAGGCTCAGTCCTACCAGACCCCCGACTTAGCCCCTTTCTTGTGGATCCTTTTAAAACCAGAGTCTATTCGGCAAGTAACTTTCCATTCTTGTACAAACATACACACACACACACACGCACGGAAACACTCACACACACGCACGCAAACACTCACACACACGCATAAAATACCTATACAGACATACAAATATACCAACATATGAAATTTACACACACACACACACACACACCACACACACCACACACACACACACACACACACACACACACACACACACACACACACACACACACACACACACACACACACACACCCACACACACACACACACACTTAAAAGTAGCCGCTGGTTCGGTCTCTCCCTTGAGCGGTTCCTGTGTGGTGTCAGTCGTTCCTTGTCTCATTTGCATACCGCCTTTGTCTGCTACAGGCTTGTCAGTATTGATTCTCTCTATTTATTTACCTTTTCTTCTCTTTGACTACATCACGTCACTGTTAATCACTCCTATTAATTACTGTCTTATTTGTCTTGAGAAAGTTAATGTCTATTTAATTATTTACTTTTCATTTACAATTATTTACAAATTATTATATATTTTCAGGAATTTATATTGTATTTGTTACGCTAAAGTTGTCTAATTATTTTTCTATAATATTTTTTGTAAGTTATTATTGGTTTTATCTATTATTGTTTTTATTTATTTGTTGCTATTTATGGAGTGAAGTTTACCTGAAGAACTTTTACACTATTGAGTATTAAATTCATCTGTTCCATACTCTACTCCACTCTACTCTACTCTACTCCAACCACTCCTTGCCTCTCATTAACTCCTTCACTATATATGGACGCGCCACTTTGAATATTTTAATTGGTTAACGCCGGACGACTTGTACAAATTATTAATGTATTGAAAAGGAAATAAATTACATGAATCATAAAACAACGTTGACGATTAGGAGATAAATTTACTGTTAGAATTTTATTATATATTGATTGTGATTTATTAACTTAGCAATATATTTCTCAGGTAATGTCGGGTAGAGAAAAATAATTATTTACAAATGCCTTAGGAACAATTGTAGGCCTATGGTGTGTAAAACTAAGACTGAATGTTTTAAATTATAGTACAGAATAGCCGCTACAACGTCTGGATATATCGAAACAAAAACGAATACAGTGTTGTATTTCGGAATATTTCTCACAGTGTGTATAAATATATTCTTTTAATATTCAAATTCACGGCGATATCTTGGTGTATTATCCGGTTAGGAATATATTAAGCACATTATGTTATGTAGAATATTTACCATTATTTATTCTTATCATTTCGTTAATTAAAAAAGTGACAAAAATCATTCTTTCGTTTGTTTATTTATTTATTTTTTGATGGGGGAGGGGGTAGTAGACATGGGGAAGGAGGGAGGGCAGAGGACATGGGGAAGGAGGGAGGGCAGAGGACATGGGGAAGGAGGGAGGGCAGAGGACATGGGGAAGGAGGGAGGGCAGAGGACATGGGGAAGGAGGAGGGGGGGGGGGAAGAGGACAGATAGTGGAAGGAAGAGGAAAGCCAGAAGGGACACACAAAAATATAACCTAATCCCAAAAACATTATATCACATCATACTAATCTATTTTACATATAAGACCTACACCAGATGTTCTTCAATGCGGTTTATGAATCGTATAATCTGATCAGTATTTGGAGTATAATTGCTGTGACGTTTCCTCTTATTCAAATGATGTATGTATGTATGTATGGATGTATGTATGTCAGTGGTGTAGTTTGTATACACAGAACGATACGAATTAGTCTTTTATAAGGCTTTTTTTTAACCCTCTGAGGACGACAATTTTAATCTAGTCTCTTCAGGGTCTTATGGGGTGACGGCAATGCTATGTACCAATTACTGTAGGAGCTTGCGTTAAAACCATCGTCCTTAAGGGGTTAAACCATAGACCTCAAATGGTTAATACAATCTAGTTCTCCTGAAAGAGCTAAAGAGTCATTGTTAAAGGGTTAATCATCTACATAAAAGAGTTAAACCATCATCATCTCAAAGGGTTAAACCATCATCATCTCAAAGGGTTAAACCATCATTCTCAAAGGGTTAAACCATTGACCTTAAGGGGTTAAGCCAAAATTCAATGCTTCAATATATTTTTTATTCAAACTATTTTTTTTCACCTATTCCCATTGTTTCTCTTTCTTCATCAATTAACACAAACACTAATTAAAGGTAAAGTGAGGTAAGACAGGTAAAGGGATTACAGTTTAACCTTTGACAACCGTAAACTTGGTAACTCTATGGTTAAATATAACAATAATGATAATATTAACACTATCAATAAAATATAGTTATACTACTATTATTATTACTACTACTACTACTACTATCACCACTAACTACTAATATTAACAATAATAATACGAATAATAATAACACTAATAATAAACATAATAATACTGTATACAGTCAATCGAACCTTTTCACAGGAAGTTGATCTAACCGTGCCAGTAGGATCTGATTCTTTAAACCCTGATGCTCCTATAAGGTCTCTGGTGGTCTGGGTTTCTCCTCTTATAGTCTGATGATTACTATTGTTTACTGTAATTCTGCTTTTATTATTATTATTATTATTATTATTATTATTATTATTATTATTATTGTTATTATTGTTATTATTATTATTATTATTGTTATTATTGTTATTATTGTTATTATTATTATTATTGTTATTATTATTTTTATTATTATTATTATTATTAAAATTATTATTATTATGATTATTATTATTATTACACAACCCTTAAAAATAACTTTCAACACTTATTTGCAACTAAGAAAACTAGACATTTGTAAAAGATAGCAGAGTATATACTTATCATGCCCCAAATATGGCCGAAGATGACGTAGCAATATCAAAACTAACTGATACTTATAACTAAAGACAAAACTATACTATTATTTACTGATATTGTTATATAATTCCAATGTCATAAGTTTAACCTCATGAACACAACATCGTATCACAACTTAACGTCAAAATACCACCCTTGTTAGTTATGGGTTTCAAAAACGTATCAATGTAAACTTTAAACAAATTATAACTTTAGTTTTATTTTACTTTGACTATAGTTAAGACCTTCGACGTTAATTTTACATTATACTTGATACGCCTGTCATCACTCCAGAAAGTATACGGGCATATGGAGGAGCTGGTGTACACGCTGACGGTAACTTGAGTGTCGGGCGGAAAGATGTCAAGATGGAAGGAAGAATTGACAGATATAACATTCAGATAAGACAGGATAAATATTATGGTAAGAAACACAAACAACAAAAACAAAACAGGTGGAAAATAAATATAAGGAAGACAATTATGGAAGAGACAGACACACGTACAGAAGGTTATACAGGTGTGACATTATACGTTAATTAGCTACAGAAGAACCTCACCTTTTATGAACAACTACAGGTAAATGTTGTTGATGGTATAATGTATAGCTTAAGTTATACATCTCTTTAGGCGTTGTTGACAATTATTATTATTATTATTACTATTATTACTATTATTATTATTATTATTATTATTACTATTACTATTACTATTACTATTATTATTATTATTATTATTATTACTATTATTATTATTACTATTATTATTATTATTATTACTATTATTATTATTATTTTTATTACTATTATTCTTATTATTATTATCTTTATCGTATAGTATAAATTTTTCCGACTTCACTTGCAATTATTCAAAACTAAAATCATGTTTTTATTCACCAAATGATGGATTGAATTTAAACAACACTAACAACGGTTCGGGCAAATTCCTGAATCAGCGGGAATTCCCAAGGCTAAACTACTGTCTTCAATGGAGAATGAATAAATGGATGATATGTAAAGTAATGAATAGATACCGGTATAATCATTAATAGATAAAGCAATATGGAATAAGTCAATGAAAGAAAGTCTAGTAATAATAATAATAATAATAATAATAATAGATCCATGGTGACGAATAAAATAACCATTCAAGAATCAAATCAAAATCGCATAAAAAAAATAAAAATACAAAAATTACCTGCCGAAGCGAAAAATTACCTTGACGGGAATAAAATACGAAATACAAACTTCTTTCATCCGGGAAAATGTTAATTATTGACAATGACAAGTTTGGAAATGTTGATAGAAGCGTGAAAGAGATTTTAATGTTGGTGTGACTTTTGATAGAAGTTTATTAAGAAGTGGTACTGGTATATTGAGTTCCTTAAGAGTGGATGTGTTAAGTTCTATAGCAGCTTGATGTATTAATGTGTGTGCTTGAGTTTGTGTATGATTTTATAAAGACATATAGACATACATACAGACATATAAATAGACAGATTTTTCTCTTAATGTTACTTGATATTATTCACGCTGGAGCTGTTCCTTAAGTCTTGTATCCTGGGACGATGGTCTTGATGTGTGTCATATAAGGAACACTACACCTCATCACATAAGGAACACTACACCTCATCACATAAGGAACACTACACCTCTTCATATAAGGAACACTACACCTCTTCATATAAGGAACACTACACCTCTTCATATAAGGAACTCTTCATATAAGGAACACTACACCTCTTCATATAAGGAACACTACACCCCTTCATATAAGGAACACTACACCTCTTCACATAAGGAACACTACACCTCATCACATAAGGAACACTACACCTCATCACATAAGGAACACTACACCTCTTCATATAAGGAACACCACACCTCTTCATATAAGGAACACTACACCTCTTCATATAAGGAACACTACACCTCTTCATATAAGGAACACCACACCTCTTCATATAAGGAACACTACACCCCTTCATATAAGGAACACTACACCTCTTCATATAAGGAACACTACACCTCTTCATATAAGGAACACTACACCCCTTCATATAAGGAACACCACACCTCTTCATATAAGGAACACTACACCCCTTCATATAAGGAACACCACACCTCTTCATATAAGGAACACTAAACACCGCTTCATATAAGGAACACTACACCCCTTCATATAAGGAACACTACACCTCTTCATATAAGGAACACTAAACACCGCTTCACTGTCCCACATTGTATCTTCATCATTTTATTCTCCAAAAAAACAAAAATAAAAACAATTATTTAAAACAAAACAAAATAAAAACAAAAGCAAAAACAAAAACAAAACAAAACAAAACAAAACAAATACAAAAACAAAACAAATACAAAAACAAAAATACAAAAACAAACAAAATAAAACAAAAACATTATATACGAACCTAAACAATTTATCAAAGAATATTGTCAAAATCTAAACAACTTCGTAATTTCTTAACATCACAAAGAATATATAACATGTATTATTGTTATACTAAATACATCTCACTCCAGAAACGGATTAAACATTTCGAGAATAAAAAAAAAATATATAACAGATTAATAACTAAAGATTTAAAGGTCTATTGTGACGTGATATGCGACTTGGGTGACTCAGATGTCGCATTAACTAGTCTTTGGTTAGGTTAGGTTAGGTTTGGGTAGGTTAGGCTAAGTTAGCTTAGATTAACAGCAAATTTACGTTAGTTAGCTCGAAGAATATCAATCCTGAGTGAGTGAGTGAGTGAGTGATATACATAACTCACTAACTCAGCTTCATAACTCATTCTCGCTCACTGTGGTCAAAGTAGGCAACACCACCCAGTAACCTCCCCTGATGTTGACCTATGAAGGAAATCTTGAAATAAATAGGAGAAAAAGAATGAACGAAGTGAAAGAAAGGAAGAAAATAATTAACCAGGACAGGATAAAGAACCGAGAATGAAGAAAGAATGATAATAACAGAGTGAAGAAAATATAAAAAGAAAATAAGTAGAGAGAATAGGTAATGAGGAAGATAAAAGGGAATGAAGAGAAAGATGAAGAAAACTAAGTCAAAAGTGACGAAAGAGAAAGAAGGAAAAGAACAAGATGTAGAGGAACAAGGAAAAGGCAAGAGCAAGAAAGAGAATAATTAAAACAAGGAGAAGAAGAAACAAAACGAAAAAGAAAGTTAAATAAAAGAGGAAAAGACAAAAAAATTAAATAAAAGGGAAAATAAAAGGAAACAAGATGAAAAGGAATAAAGGAGAGTAATAAGCTAAAAGGTAAACAGGTTAATTGAGACTATACCTGTGTTACCTTTTATTCAGGTAAACATTATATCTATCGTAATACTGAAAGAAATATACTGATAGACCTCACACTATTGCTATACTCAGTTCTATATAGTGTATAGGAAATATAGCCACGTAGATATATAATTTTTGTACTGTTAAAAATATAGTTATCCATTGATATACAATTTTTGGTGTATCGGATTATATAAAAGTCACGCGAGTTGATATATATTGTTATAGTATAGGAAATATAGCCACTTAGAGATACATATTTTTGTTTCTATAAATAAAATAACCACTCAGATAAAAATGTGGTATATAAAAAAATATATCTGGGATTAATTATTTTGTTGTATAGGAAATAAGTCATTCTGAGACGATAGCAGCGTTTTGATGCATAGGAAATAGATTTTTCGTTGTATATACGGAATCAAATTTTGTCATAATAGTTTTATGTTGTTGTATGATAAGTATAGCCATGAAAAGAAATATATTCATTTATTATAGTGAAAATTTTATCCGGATATGTATGAACGCATTTAAATAGCTGACATATGATGAAGCACAAAAAAAAAAATCAAAATTAACATCGAAATTTCACTGAGACTCTACTTAAACTAGAGACATTCACGCAGAACCAACTAGGAGACAAAATTAACATAAGGATTATTTTAAGCCAGAACACACTCACAGCGACACAGACGGACATACACTGTTGTCTTGAGGTCTTGGCGAGGACCACATTCCCGGGTCTTTAACTAGATAATAACAACAAATTAGGGAACACTAAGGAGAGAAGGAGCTCACTAATATATAACATAACATAACTAATGTCTTATGTTCAGTCGTAGAAAAAGACGAATGGTCATCACGGTGAATGATTATAAAAGGGATTATAGCGAGGAATGTTTGGGGGGATTTACAGCCGCCCGGGGCATGTGTATGACTTATGGCTAGTAATGGCTCACCACGTTATACATTACTAATGATCCGTAAGTGACTTATGGTGTAGAAATTACTATCTGCCACCACCACCAGTACGTCCACGGTTCATTTAAGACATGGTGGGCCGTGTGTGTTGAGTCGAGGCCCGCGTCCGTCCACCACTAGTCACCACACCTGATGGCATCCGCCAGTGATTGACGACTCTGTCATACACCGAAAAGTTAATGATGTAATGCATTTTTTAATATAATGGTTAAGGAACACCAGTGTATGCTGCTAAGATTTTTGTGTGGATAATTGGTGACACGAGCGAATGATTTAAGTTGGAGACCGTCGTTACACCCTGTTTATCACATAACGAGAAGTCAATGATATCAAGGAGGTTTATTTCTGTTTTTGGGAGATAAGATACCCGGCTAAATAGTGTTAAGAAGATTTAAACTATAGATAAACGTCAATTGTGAGAGAAAGTGTTTGGATGGTTTAAAATAATTCTGACCGAGGTTTATTGATTGTTTTTGTTTTGTTTTTGTTTTTTGCAAGTGATGGGCAAACACGCGAGGTGGAGTTGATGTAAGTCAGCCGCCTTCATCTTCACAACATCGGGTCATGTGGGAAGACAGTTCCTGAGGTCACAGTGTTCTCGTCCCATCCTCAAGCTGTAAAGTCTCGCCAGTTGCTTTGTTGACATAATTGGTGTTGCCTCCAGGGTCTGTTGAGTGGTGTTGCCTTAGTGTTTGACGTGTTGTGTTGCTTCAAGATGTTGTGTTAGTGTCTGCTGTGTTGTGTTGTGTTAGTGTCTGCTGTGTTGTGTTGCCTCAGGGTCTGCTGTGTTGTGTTGCCTCAGGGTCTGCTGTGTTGTGTTGTGTTAGTGTCTCCTTTACTCGCCTCAAGAGTTGTGTTTCCTCAGTCCTAAACCTCTGCTTCTGTCAATATATTTTACAAATATTATCTTAAAACTATCAGTACTAACTGAGGATATATAACTGAGGTCTATTATGACAACCGTTTAATATGATAACATCTATAAGTTAAATGTCTCATGAAGTATTTGTTACGGATCCATAGTCATTGTCTTATCATACTTACGTTACTTTAGGAATTCCCAGCCGGGAAGACTAGAGGCTACTTCGTCGGGAAATTAGCCGCGACGAGCTCAGTGATCGTATTCTCGGCTATTTCTTGTGCCGATCTAAAGTACTTATACAAGGCCAGTACTCCACGCTAACTACAACACCAATACTATTTCTCCCTTACACGAGAGCTGCACCATCTGGAACAACAGGATGAACCTTTCGGAGTTAAGTTTCTATATAAGTCAACACGCTTATGTTATCGTTGAATGAATCACAGCATTAACAAAAAATATAGAATAAAATGACCCCAGCAAAAGAGTGATGAGAAGCACCACCTGGGACCCGCTAGCAAGGTAAAGGAGAACAAGAGTGTCTTGTGTCGAGGAACTTATGGGAACTGTTAATGATCTGTTGTGTTTAAAGAGGGACAACAGTTGAACAAATTTTTCCTCGGGAATAAAACCTCCTTAGCACGTTCAACGGTGTGAAGAGTAACCATTGTATATCTTGACGTGCCAGAAGGGCGAGCCATGCCTCCCGCGTTAATGCATTTAATGTTTTATATCTCTGACGAAGAGCTTAATGGACCATCGGGTTGACCATTTTCACGACGACTTAAAATTTTATAACATTGTGACAAATAAAGACGAAATAGGGGACATGGAAGTCAATTTGATAGACTTCGGATTGTCCTTAAAAATCGGCTATTCGTATTTTAAATATATTGTCAGTAGTCAGCAGTATGTCCCAGTAACTTTATCAGCCCAGCGTCTGGACTGAGGTGTCTGAGGCTGTGTGTGCGGCCGGGAGATGGATTGATACGTTCGGTTTCAGCGGAAGAGTTACTTTGGAGGTGAACGTCATCACCTTCAGCATGCTAAGTCCAGTGGCCATCGTCGTCCTTCACACGAACAAGTTTTGACGAGGTTAAAGGTCGTCATTAAGACTTCTTCAGATGACCAACAGGGAAGGCCGAACCTCGGATCACTCGGGTCAAAATCAAAGGCGAGGGAAATTCACGAATGATAACTCGCTCAGACACACTGCGGTGCCACCCTGGCGCTGGGGTTGACTTGAGGCTGTACTTGTTTTAATAATGGTAGTGTGTCTCACCCTGGGCGTCCTTGCCAAGTACAGGGACGAGGGTGAGTGTGTGACATACTAGGAAGAGCAACATGAGCTTTACGAGAGCTGGTTCTATCCCAGGCGTCTCTAAAACACCGTCTTGGGGCATCTCGGACGAAGATTCCTCAAGACGCCACTACGGGATCCGCCTACACATGTGCCACACTCCATTACATGGGGCAGTGTAGAGGCGTGTGGCTAATGCTGTTGTAATTATTATTATTATTATTATTATTATTTTGCATTGTGGTTATCATTAGCATCACCGTTATTATTTGTGGTAAAATCAATATGACTGTCGATACAATTCTCTGCATCAGGTGTGGTGACTAGTGGGGGACGGACGCGGGCCTCGACTCAACACACACGGCCCACCATGTCTTAAATGAACCGTGGACGTACTGGTGGTGATGGCAGATAGTAATTTCTACACCATAAGTCACTTACGGATCATTAGTAATGTATAACGTGGTGAGCCATTACTAGCCATAAGTCATACACATGCCCCGGGCGGCTGTAAATCTCCCCAAACATTCCTCGCTATAATCCCTTTTATAATCATTCACCGTGATGACCATTCGTCTTTTTCTACGACTGAACATAAGACATTAGTTATGTTATCTTATATATTAGTAAGTTCATCCTCTCCCGTTATTTCTTGAAGGCAGAAGAATGTAACCTCGCTCCACTGCCGCCTGACACTCATCGTCCACACACCTTGAAAAAAACCCGGAGTTGTCTTGTCAGTTCTCATGAAAGTTGAGTCTGTGTGTGATAGTTTCTAGACCTTCGCTGGTTCAGTACCTTAATTATCACCTCTTAATTGACGTTTAATGAATACATCCCCGCCAAGGTAAAGTCTCCTTATAATCTCATAACAGGTGTGAAGTAAACGTAAGTGCTTTAATTAGACTCTCGGGGCGATATTGTCATTTACCTGTAGAGCTAAGTACAGGGGTACACGTATCTCATTAAGGTAGAGCCTCGAGAGGTATTACACTTACTGGGTATATTTATAATACATTTAGTAGATCACGTGAGAAAAATTACTCCTTGATGTTAAAATTGACAGGTTATGTTTGAACACTTGGCTGAACTAACTCTTGTCATTCAATTCCACATGTTAAAACACTTAAGTAAATACGACTGCTGGTAAATAACTTTAATAAAATAACTTAGTGACATGCAAGGTAAAACGGTTCCTAAAATGTTCTTTGTACTGACTGAGTGAACGAGTGTTTGCTTGTACTCTGAGGTGATGTTAAGGCCTGTCACTCACGCTGTCATAAAGTTAACAATGATGTTATATAACTCATTCCCATACATTATAAACATTATGTATGGTATTATTTAATCATAAGGTCTAGCATCTCACTGACTAATGACATACAATCATAACCTTTAGTAAATATTAACACACATAATTGACCGATAGTTTGCTAGACATACAGAGCTGTATAAGAATCTCCGTTTAAACAGGAGAATTAAGAGGTAAGTTAAGGTGGCTCGATACTTTATAGAAGAAATTGTAGAATCTTAAGTTGTATTTCCTTCCTTCCTTCCTTCCTTCTGTCACATACTCCCTCCCTCTCTCCATCACACTCCTTCCCCCAAAATCTCCCTCCCTGGATCATACTCCCTCTGCTCCTCCATCATATTCTCTCCCTCCAAGCTTCTCTCCCTGACTTACATTCCCCTCCCCCCTCCGTCACTCTCCCTCCTCCACAAGACTCCAGGCACACCACACACACACAACAGTCCACTCAAGCGGGACACAAACATGAGAGTTATTGTTATTTATCGCCAATGACTGTTATTTATTGATTGTAATGACAGTAGTTCAAAGTGCTTGGTAGGAGAGCGTATAGACTGGCCATTAACAACCGAACCAGTGGATATAATATGAGTCGTCGTTATCGTTGTCTCTCCTCGTATTGGTCACCGTCAGGAGATTGAGACTACCTTCAGGCGGGTGTTGGTGTGTAGGGATCAGTCATGTATGAATACTAACTCTAACGTACATGTATAACACACGCTTCAAATATGTATCTTTACGACTTTATGTTTGACAATATGACACAACAGACGAAGTATTTTGACAACCTTACCGAGGCAACAGGAGTCAAAGTGTTCATTATGGAATTTATCGGACCCCTCCCTGAAGATACTCGGACTGTGTAAATACAAAATATACAATACAGAAATATACATACACATCTCTAAATACACACGCAGACACGAACACACATACACATAAATAATACATGTGTTGTGTTGTAGAGAGAGAGAGAGAGAGAGAGAGAGGAGAGAGAGAGAGAGAGAGAGAGACCTACAACAAACACATTACAGGTAAAGTTAATATAAAAAATCAACACCAATAGATATTCCGTTGACGAAGATATGACGAACACCAACATATAAATCCAAAATATGTTCCGATACGATGCTTATAGTCTAACGACGATAGCGACGATAATTCCATTCGCCAACAAGTTTCCTCACCTACACCATTCCCTCAGATGTAAATAAAACGATTGAGAGACTTAAATCAGCGTAAATGTAAATAAGATGTGTATAAATTTAACTAATACAAGTGTAAAATGATTGTAAATTTAACTAAAGTATAAATTAACTGAATAAAGTAAACTAAAACGAGTGTAAATAGACTTACATAAATCCACAGATGAGTTCCGTCAGGATATTTACAATAAATTAATAGTAAACTGACCTTAAAAGATATTGACAACTTCCTAAGGAGTCCAGAAACGTTCCCGGTGCAAAATCTGACGAAAAACGAAAGACAAAATATCAAAACAAAGATAAAAGCAAACTGGAAATAGAAAATAAATATACTGGACTAAAGTAAAAACAATAAGATCCTATTTGAGTCAAAAGAAGAAAAAGTAAAAGAAAGAAAAGGAAGAGAAATTGTAAAATGATAATGATAGAAGTAGGAAAGATAAAGGAAATAAAGATCAAACTATCAATTGTCAAAACAGGTAATGAGGGAATTGTGAGCAACATGAAATCTGATAAGTTAAGATTTTAAGGTTGGTCAATATCTTGAAGAACATTGAAGAAAATGAACAGGTATGAACTTATATGTTTAAATGAAATATGAAAGTATTTAATATTAGAAAAGCCCTCCTAGTGATTAACAAACCCACCTAGTGACTAAAACCCCTCCTAGTGATTAACAAACCCACCTAGTGACTAAAACCCCTCCTAGTGATTAACAAACCCACCTAGTGACTAAAACCCCTCCTAGTGATTAACAAACCCTCCTAGTAATTAAAAACCCTACTAGCAATTAAAAGAAACCCTTCTAGTGATTAAAAAGACCCTAGTTAAAAAACCAAAACAATATTCAAGGTTTTACAGTTAATAAAACACCCAGGAGCCTTAGAGTTCTCCCTGTGAAAGAGTTTTAGTTTAATAAGCCTTGAAAGTCAATGTAAACAGATGAAAATTGTTTACACTGGAGCTGGGAGTTGTATTGTGTGTTTGTTCATATCTACCAGAAGTTGATTTCATTTGTGTTTACAGCTGATGGTTCGCTGTCATTGGTTTTAGATACTTGAGGTTAGCCCAAAATATACGTACAAAGTGTTCATTTTATATTAATCACAGGTAGTCCCAGGTGGCCTCAGATAGCCCCAGGTAGCCTCAGGTAATCCCAGGTAAGCGCGTAAGATAGAACTGTCGAGTTTGGTTAAGTTTGCAAGATTACAATATCCACAACGCTGAATAGTTTTGACTGATTCACTTTGTTACTTTGTTATTTTTATTAAGTTCACAAAAAAAAATTAACTCAAAGAAAGAATATAGTCATTATCCATTTTATATTAATTCAATTTATATCTCATATACAGGGTGACATAGAAGTTGTTTTACCGAGAGCGATGACAGAAGCAAAGTTATTATTCTCAGTGAAGTAACTTATGCGTCACTCTGTATAGAATCAGCAGAGTTTTACACTACTGAATGACTCCTGTAGGTCGGAGTTAATGAATCGTTTATGTCTATTAATAAAGAAACTTCTCTCAACACTTGGGAATACTCTCTTACCTATCTTACCCATTCGTAGGTATTATATTTATCCTCCAGAAGTCCTCAGCTATACATGAAGAATCGTCGACATAATGAGGTATCACTTATCACTCAGGAATCCTATTTTTTTCATATCCCAGCTAGCGGTGTTTAGGGGGATATTGGTAAACACTTTAACTGTGGGTACATTTATCTCTGTCTGGCCTCGAGTACAGTGTTGATATGAGACCAAGGTGCTTATAGAATACCAGCGTGGGTCCCTGTTTGTTCTCTGTGTTTGTTCTCTCTTACGGTGATATTAATCAACCTTTATAGAACTGAGAGTAAACAAACATTATAGTAAACGGTGACTTGGTTGGACTAAAAGGAGTTGAGTAGTGAAACATATTTTGGGGGGGAATTATCTGTTTTTTATCATTGTCAAAAGATAACAATAGTTTCATTTATCGTGTTTATTCGTCACCTGTATTAGGACTCAGGTGTGTGTGTGTGTGTGTGTGTGTGTTAGAAACCAAGAAAACACATCGCTTATCTTCCAAGATCTTAGAAACTGAACCTTAAATTATATTATCCAATTAAAAACTTTTCTTCCTCTTTAAAATCTAGACTTCCTGTTATTCCCCTCAATCCCAAAATAATCACACAACTCATCAGGAAAAACCAAACCCCACCACCAACTCCTTCACGACACACTCATAAAACACTACATTGTATTCTTATTATTCACAAGTTCCTAAGAAATGACTTACATTATAATGACTTGTGTGTCGTTCCAGGTATAGAGCAACATGAAAAAGGGTAAAAAAAAGTAAAAAAAAAAAAAAAAATGAATTCGTCTTCTCGTTGGAACTCGCCTCAGAAGGTGGTATTAGCACCTGCGAATCACCAAGAAAAATACCTGGACATCTTCCTCTGAGAAGCTTATGACAGGGAGCGCCACAGTCATGACAGCAGGGAATTAAAGTGTAAGTGGTAACTGTCAATCACCAGTTATTCATTACAAGTCGTGGTTTAGGGAGTGGGGGGGGGGGGGGAGAGGAGGTCGCCAGGGGGCCGTGTGATGTTTGTAATTAACTGAGAAATTAGATAAGGTTGACTTGTACGACGTCGCCGTTTGCTGATATAACCTCAAGATGTTGGTCCAGTGGGTGTGCAGGGTGTGTTGTGGGTGATGATGTGTGGGTTTGTTATGGGTTTGCTGTGGGTCTGGTTTTGTTGTGATGGTGTGGGTTTTTGGGTTCGTGATTTTGTTTTATTCGGTTGTGAAATTCTGAGTTTTTCTTATTCATAAAAATCTTTTCGTTATTGCGTTTCTAGATCCGTATTTCTGGCTGTATTCTCCAGTAGTATAATTTTTTGTCTGCAGATGTGGCTATGTATGTGAATTTGTGGATATTTATGTAGATTTGTGGATGCTTATGTGAATTTCTATACATGTATGTGGGTTTGTATATCTTCTTATTAAATTCCAGTATTGTTGTAGTATTTCTGTATATCTGTGCTTCAAAAATGTATTCTTGAATCCCATTACACCTTAAACACTCCCACACCAGAGATACAACTTTGTATTATATTATTGATTCTTGTTATAATAATATATATAGTTTAATATCATTTATACACTTAGTAGATATTATCGCTTATCTCTACCAGGTTGTGTTATAACTTCAGCCTGAGTAAAGTATTTGTAAACACTTATTTAATGTTATGAGAATTTATCTACCTAATTCTTTTGTTTTAATATGTTTATCTCAATTGTTTATTTGTATTGTTTGCGGTTTAATTTGTTGTTTATTTCCTTTCTTTAAATATTAATTGATAAAGCAAAAAAAAACGTGATTTAAACAGAAGGGAAATTTCAGTCATTTTGTTGTTATGTTTCTTAAGAACCTAAAAAAAAATAATAAGAACATAATAGAAATGGGATTAAATTTTACACTTTAAAAAAATATTATATGGGAATGAGTGTGTGTGTGTGTGTGTGTGTGTGTGTGTCCCGCCCCACCAATCACCCCGCCTCAGGTACAACACACTACCACCCTCCCTCCCTCACCCGCTCACCGCCGCGTTGTCAATATCCACTACATTAACCCCCCCCCCTCCTCACCTCCCTACCTCACCTGGCCTAACACAACCTCTACCAATACCACATAAGACACCAATTACCGACACTAGAAAGGATTATACATCATTTTATTGAGTTTTTTTTCTTTGTAAGGGTTTGGCGGCTCCGACCGGCCCAGGTGTAGAGCACAGCAGAGGCCAGTGGCGGTGGTGACGAGTGCAAGATGGCGGCGCTACACTACACTCCTCCCTCCTTCCCCCTCGAGTTAACAATGTCCTAATACAAAATTCCGTCCATTTGGTTATAGGAATTGATGAAAGAACTACCTGACGAGTTTAACAGCACGTGTGGGTGTATATCTACCTGTCTCATTAGTCTTTAGTGTAACAACTGTCTCGTTTACGATATATTTTTGTTATTGTTGAAATAGTAAACTGTCTCTTTTTTGCATGTGAAGAAGGAATAATATTTACCATTTTATATATAAAGTTTAGTATCTATTCTCTTCCTCCAATTGATCACTGGTTGGTGGAGGTAAATTTCAGTGTTATTCAAGGTATATATATATTTTTTATTATTCATAAAATGACAACCCGGCTTTTGGACACACACACACACACGCCCTCCCTCCATCCCTAGCGTCAGCAGCCAGTCATTAACTCTACTGATAAGTAAGTTTTGTCTTTCTATCTGGGTGGAACAAATTATCCAAATGTTCCTCTGCATCAGGATAAAAGCATTGACTGACCTCCACGTGTAATGGAGGTCACTCTACCTGGCTCACCTGTCCAATAGAATGACACCACCCTCCGCCACAGGTTAATTAAACACAGGTGTGACGTTGCTCCTGACGATACGAATCTAATATACAAAATGGGGGTGATTGATTTTTTTTATGTATATGTATCGTGTATATTGGTGTATTAATCTGTATAACGGGGAAATTAGAGCCATTTAATGTTTATTTCATCAGTTGTGTGGAGTAGTCAATTGAGTTAAAAGTTACAAGATATGTGTATGAGTCAATTGAGAATTAAAACAAGTTTGAGCATAATGTTTACCAGTAGATATACTGTACACCAGGTATGTATGCATGTTTATATATGTATATGTGTATGTATAATATAAATATAGCCGTGGTCTTTTTATATTACCTTTCCCGATGTCTTAAATTATTGCTAAATCCTTCATCTCAGACAAAACACGACACTAACAACAAAAACAGATAAATTAAGTAATATAAGAATACAAACTATTTTACATTTGAAAATTAACACTCCACTTTATTTAAAATTTCATATATACTCATGTAAATATATATCGAGTGCCATGGTGTGTCAGGTATATATTTCACCAGTACTGTAAACTGGATCAAGAGAATATATTTCGTTAGAGACATACACGAAAGATAGATCCTTCATTCGTGTTTCAATTAGATATATTTCAGTAGTTACGTTTGATTCCGATTCATTATATATTTCAAGGGAATAGTCTTCAGTATAGTTACCTAGGTATTTTTTCCTGTATATAACCACGTCAAGTGTGTATTTTCCCTCAGTGTGCCGAGGCTAGTACATCGTGCATCTATTAACTCCATTCCTCATGATCATATACGAGCACTGAACTGTCTCACAATGCAAATATACAAACATTAAGCTGTATATCCCACCACACTGCTATTGCATAAGCTCTATCCAATCATGAGCCTTGTATATAAACAGAGAGCCTTTTCATATGCTAAAATCCCCGTATATCCCAACATGGTACAGTTCTACACGCATATATATATCCCAGTACCAATACAGAACCGTTTCTATGCGTGTATCCCAGCATATCCCAACATAGAGACAGAATACATAGATATATCCCAACAGAGAGTCGTTAAACATACATATTTCTCTATTTTATTCCAACAAACAAGCCTATACCACTTATAACAGGAGACCCATTCCAGGTATACCTATTAACACATAACCAAGGCCAATGGATGTAAACAGACCCAGTCACTCATATAGGTCGTCGTGTGGGCTGGGAACACAATGTGAACAATAGGTGAGACGCGTCAAGTCACCATCAATGTTTACACGATACGACACAATATTCCTCTCCCATTCACTAGTATTGCGTGTTTAGTTCGACAGGTTTTTGATTTATTTATTTGTGATGTGTTCTTGTTAGAGGTGATTTCAAGGTATTTTATAAACTGGTGTTTTTGTTTTTATATTTTTGTGGTTATTGGTTATTGATGGTGTTTTTTTGTTGTAATATTTCAAGGTGTTTATTGGTTTCTGTGTTTATGGTGTTTTTTTGTTTTATTCAATATAGTTTTACCTTTATTATTGTTTTAGGAGATATTATTAGAAACTTTTATTATTTTAATCTTATACTTTTCAATACGTGATAATTAGGAATTTCCTTTTTGAGTGATTTATTGCAGTTATTCCAAGCTTCTGATATTAAATAAAATAACGAGATATTTTTGCTAATGTTTTTTTTTCTTATAATATTTATGTCTTTATTCGTTTTAATTCATAGATGTGATATGATAATTTTTCACCTTGACGTTTGAGAGGAGAAATTTATGACCTAATTTGCATACTGTATGTAATATCTTAATCCTGTTTCCTGTATATAATTATTTTCACTTTAATATTGGACATAAATATCTGGTGGCCTGATTTGCATATTACAGGTAAAAGTTTCAGTCTATTTCAGGTTATCAAGAGTACTGAAGTTTGTATCGCCTATGGTATACAGTACAGTCAACTACTGAAGTCCGTTCGTCTTTCTGTCTGAACCACGAACCCCGAGAGATTCAGACTCGTGAACCCGAACAAGTGAGGTAAAGAGGCGGTGGAGGAAGGGGTTGACTGCATGGTGAGGAGGGTTTAACAGAGTATAAAACGTCATCCAGTTTATATACAAGATTTTGTTTATTCGTCCCCATTTAGAGGACACTCGTAAATCTCCCCGTTTTTTGTCTGATTTACAGGCGATAGTAAAGCAAAATTCACGAATCCTTCTTCCAGATTTTCAGGTAATGGTTTCGGCAGCTTTGTAAATCCTTTTCCCCGATCTACAAATATTAGTTTAGACCGAAGGTTAGGGAAACGTTTGATAATCAGAGGGCCATAGTGGGCTCATGAGGCCATAGGGGCCAGGGGGCCACATCGGCGTCGGGGGACCAGTTCAGGCTCATGAGGACTCTTCGCGGGATATCTATTATTTCCACTGCTAATAATAACACTTACAGATATAATAGGTATGGCCGCCACCCTGAAACACCTCCCCCCCCCCAGTGTAGTTCCGCGGCGATGTGTGTGTGTGTGTTAGCAAATAAAGCAACAAACACGTAAAGGAACTTCATCGCTTAAAAAAAAAAAAAAATGAATTAAATTTGCTGAATCGTGTAACATGAGATATTTAACATGTATTTTATAATTGTTTTGAGATATCTACAAGCTCCTTATTCAGTTTAAGTCAAATATCTACGTTTAAGTTAATCAAGGGTAAATTGACTCATAAACACCTGAAAAAAGTCTCATGTATTTTATTTAAGTCAAGATTAATTTTTCTGTTTTGGTTTGTGTTTCAGGTGAGCGATGGTGACTATAGGTCCTGTCCTTAACAACTGAGACTAACGGGAGAACAGAATGCCTGGCGATAACAGTAACAGCACTCGGTTAACGGGGAGGACAACAGGAAGACAGCAGTAACAGCAAAATTATCACTATGGTCGACGAAGATGCAGCAATAACAGCATTAAAGTCAGTGTGATTGATAAAAATACAGCAGAAATAACAGTAAAGCCGATGTGATTGACAGAGAGAGCTAAAACAACAATAATGTCACTATGAACTAAGAAAGACGCGGCAATAACAACAACTAGAACAGAATGCGCATGTTATTGAAACAGCAAAAGACGCACAGCAGTGATTACCAGACGCTACGGAATCTATCAATAAAAGCAATAACATCACCGTGATTGTCCATCTGGAGGTACAAGTAGTGTCAGGGTGATTGTCTTCTTCTCCAGACACACCTTAATAAGTAAAGCACACACACACACACACACGACACACACGACAATCAGTGCTAAGCGGTCAATGTTCACCTGACGCTGAGCTAACCCCTGGGTCCCCAAACAACCACCACCACCACCACCACCACCACACTAGATGAGGAACCAAGAAAACTCCAAACTATATCAGGAGAGAAATGAGGGCTCCCTGCTTCACCTAGGTGAGGAAATATGATTTCCCAACTATTGTATATCACATGAGGAACAAGAGCCACTTCCAACACCTTGTGTGAGCTGAAGGACCTACCCGGACCATGTGGTGGATGTGGTAAACGTCAGCTTATGTAGTGAGGGAGAGGCTTAGCAACTCAGGTACAACGGCCATCCAAACAGTGTGAAGGACTTTGTTGGCGATAATATCAAGTCACATGAATGTTTACAAGACCAGCTCCCACAGTACCAGTTCTAGAGTGAATCTATATGTTGACTCTACGTTTATTATATTTTTTTGTATTGAAACCTTTCCTCAGTCAAGTGACCCACTCCCCGATTTCACCATATGTAACTTATCAACCCTGCTCATTGTATATTTTTAGCTTTCGGGCTGCCATATTATCTTAATAAACCGTTTATTATTATTATTATTACACACAAAATAGACGTCATTCGTAATCTATATACACATGGCGTTACATATATTACACACTTATAGCAAATAAAATAAAAGATGAAATTTCTTACTAAATCTTCTATTATTATCAAAGGTAAAAATGATGAACAAATAAAAAAGATTATAAAGTTACTTGGTTATTATTATTTTCTTATTTTTTTTAAACAATACTATACCTACTCATCAAGGTTCCTCATGTCTAATAATCTTTTACTAAATCAAATCATTGAATATATTTTCGCTTCTATCTTTGTGTCTTAACTTTAAGATGAGTCAACCAAAGGCGTTCTCACGTCTCAAGGTAAGGTTAATAAAAGGCCAAACGTAAGAACCTTTGAGAATCTGGGCTAGAATTCTGGACACATACACACATCGGCGCTTGCAGGTAAGTCACGGCCTACGATCTGACGGAAGTGTCGGGCGGTGGTCGTGGTTGAACACAGACAGTCACACACACACGATCCTACGATATGACAGCGGCCATTTGTGTGAAAAAGTACTTGTCTCATGGGTTATATATCTAAATCTGTATTCCTTCCTTCCTTCCTTCCTTCCTTCCTTTCCTTCTTTCCCTCTTCCTCCTGTACTTCCTCCTTTATCTTCTCTTACCCTCCTTCCCTCCTTCCTTGTTTTTCCTTCACCTCATTCATCTTACTCTCCCTGCTCCCTTCCCTCTTCCTCCTTCACCTCCTCCTTTTTCTTCTCTTATCCTCCCTCCTTCACCTCCTACTGCTCTTTCTCCTCTTCCTCTCTTCTAGGACACTTAACTGCCACTAAGGACTTCTGCATTTACATCCTAAGGCGCTAAGGATGTGTGTGTGTGTAGGATTAACTGATGATGATGATGATTACACTGACGACAACGACGATGATAATAATTACAATGACGAGCCCCAAAAAATACAAGATCCTGAAAATATGAAAACAGTTCCTCATTTTCCTCAAGAGACGAATAATAAAAAAAAAAATCCCATCCAATTTAGTTGATTAAAATATCAACTAATATTTCCTTTTTCTGTTCCTCAGGTGATAACAACGTCACTTGTCAAAAATAAATTATACTTTCTGGAAACAAAATGAGATATCTTAACAAATAGACTTGATAAAATATTAAAGACAAATAATTTAATCCATATTTACGTATTATGATATTGGTGGATAGATAATGGATTGTAAATCATTATAGGAAGTTGTATGTAAAGAATCTCGGGTGGATAAGACTTGAAGGATAAGAAATGATAAAATATAATAACTTGCTGTGGATACCGGAATTCGCTGCTCATAATGATTGCCATCGACAATATTTCACCATAGGGAGGTCCTCAATAAAAACTGGAAAATGTAAATAAAATCCGATATATAAAGTTGATGGTTTTGATAAGAGTATATAGGAATTTAGGAGTGAATAAGTTATCTTGTCAAAATGTCCGTATGAAAATGTGGTTTAGTGTTTCGTGTTAAAGCTTTTTATTTTGATGATATGTATAGTTGCAGTACACACACACACACACACACACACACACACACACACACAGTCTTTCAAATATTCAAATGTTACATAACCTTATAATCTGAGAAACAAAGACAGACAAATACAATACCTCTAACATCGTCTTCCTAAACAAATAATAAAACTCTTCAATCAACACAAAATACCAAAAAAAAACATCGAATCTTCTTTAATCTCCTAAAATCACGCCACCAAAACTACAGCACAATCACAACTACCCCTAAAAAAATCATAATTGAGACTCTATACTTTCACTAGTTTATACATTTCTCTTCCCACCCCAAAAAAACACAAAATAAAGGAAAAAACCCACAAACTCACGAAAATTTGAGAATCTACAAATTGTGTGAAGGTTACTACTAAAATAACATGGAAACCAACCTTGTATATGAAAGAGAAAATCGCGCCATACGTTGTCAATGGTCCTTAATTTGGCTTGGGTGCTGGGACCGTCAATACCGACTTACTAAGACTCATGACGCCAGAAATCGGTGATCAAGAATGTAAACACAACGCTCATTGGTCGGGTATTACGTGGTTAAGCCGTTCATAGTGAGGGATTGAGGAGGTGGTTTGTGTGTGTGTGTGTGTGTGTGTGTGTGTGTTCGTTGGTAGACACACATAACTCATCTGAAAAGAACTTCTGCATGAGATTAATTACCTGGGAAGGGGATGGGGATTAGGTTAGGTTAGGGTTAGGGTGGTTAATCATCAGGTGATCCTTGCTCAAGACATAGCAGGATACATCTCTCGTAAGACAATACTAAAAGAAACAACAACAACAACAATAATAATAATAATAATAATAATAATAATAATAATAATAATGTCCATCAAATAAACACACAGGTTAAACAAAAAACTTCGAAATACCCCCACCCACCCACACCCCACCCACCCACCCACCCACACCCCACCCCACCCCACCCACACCCCGCCTCTACCCACAGCTCCCATTCACCAGCCTTATCAAACATACCTCCTCGTCACTCCCTCACCTGCACAGTCTGGCCACACGCAAAACATATTATAATTTCTGTTGTAATTATTTGGTAAGGTTAAGCGGGCAGCCGGGTTGATGAACGAGTCTTTCTCTCTAATCAGGGAAGCTAAATTTCATGAAAGTAACTGAGAAAACATTATCGTTCATCATCATCATCAGGAGGCCCACGACACCACCATGCTGCTGGGATCATGAAATTATTCCAGCGCAGGAGATGGCGTAACTCTGGCGTCATCAAGATGGGTAGATGACGTGTGTATACCTGTGTGTAGAAGACATACTTGGTACTGTGCTACTGAGTTACACGGAGGCACTCCACTGAACTCTGGTACTATAATTACACTGATGTATATACCGAGTATGTGTGTATATTAATGTATACTACAGACTGCTAGTATAGCGAGTCATTACACCGGTGCCTGTGTACGTAATACCGTACTCCTACGGCCTGGCTCGAGTGCTGCATTACCTCATTACACTGATGTATATGTCAAGTGTAAACAGCAGTTGGAAGACGTCCGTGTAACGATGCATACTTAACACCCACCTAAAGCAACAGCTATATAGGAGGCGCAAGAGGTGATATAGTAGCCTTCAGGGTTTAACTAAGACCTATATTACGTTAAATATGATGTAAGAGTCTAATGTGGATTAAGTCTCTAAAAATATGTTTGGATATATAACACATTTATGGGGTGAGGGTATTCTTGTCACCCTCTCTTGTTGTTTTATAGATGTTTGTAGAGTTAACTGTGTGAAGGTGGTAATGGTGTCACTATTAAATATCCCCCATCACCATATACCACCATTACCACTATCATTATCACCACCACCACGTAACCTACATTAACAATCTACCACCACCATCACTATTAACCACCACTATCACCACGTATCACCACCACTATCACCACGTTCCCTTCCTCATCTTACGTGGATATCTTAACCTCTGTCTACCTCAACCCTGGACTAACACACTGACAGTCACCCTACTGAGTATTTACAAGATAAACAGACAGTCTTTTACAGAATAGGTTGAAAGTTATTTAAAAAGATACAAGTAGTTATTTACATTTTAATACCGTAAATATCCTCCATATTTACTAGGTGGTAATTTACAAGATTAACCATTTACCGAATAAGGAGGTAAGTCATTTTACAATTCACAAATGGTTAACTCACAAAAAACTTACATTAACCGATTATTTACACGATAAGAAAGGTAGTCATTTACACATTAAGGAACCAATTTACAGACACAGCAGACATCGGATCATTAAGTCATTTACATATCCAGTTAATTTACATTATCTTAGAGCCCCGTAAGGTAGTTATTTACAACATAGCGATCTAGTCATTTGTAAATTATGAAAGTGGTTACCAGTAGCCGTAAGTTAGAGTTGAGGAATATGTTAGTAAGGGCAGCTGTTGTTGTGGTTTGTTATTGTATATCTGAAGAAGCTTAAATCGATTATGTTGATGCAGAGGAAGTACATCATTTGCATAATGACGGGATGTGAGAGAGAGAGAGAGAGAGAGAGAGAGAGAGAGAGAGAGAGAGAGAGAGAGAGAGAGAGAGAGAGAGAGAGAGATATAAGAGAGAGGCGTATGAGGTAGGAAGAGAATACGATAAAGAATGAGAGATAAACGAATGAGGAAGAGGCAAAACTAACGATAAATGAAATAAATACAGAGACTTGAGAGGTAAGGATCAACGGGAATGAAAGAGGAACTAGGGAAAGAATAATAAAAACAGGAAGGAAAATAGAATAAGAAGGATAAAAGAGGAAGAAGGACGAAAAAGGATGAAGATAAAGACAAGAAGAACAATCCTCACTACCCACACGACGAAGATGAAGGAAGGAGTCGTGTCTCTGTTGATCTTGATTCATACTACCAACACACGACCACCATCCGGCTTACTACCCGACCACCATCCGGCTAATTAACGATTACCATCCGCCCTCCATACAACTACCATCCGGCCCCCATACGACCATCATCCAGCTCTCATATGACCATCATCCGGCTCCTATACGACCATCATCCGGCCTCCATACAACTACCATCCGGCTCCATAACTACCATCCGGCTCCCTACTCCTCTACAGCCCACGCGGGAAAAGTTTATAAGCCATGAATACACTTACACAGTATATGTTTGCTGGCTCTTCAAGATGGAACTGAATTTCAAATGTTAGCTAAAATCTCTCACTAATATGTGTTTACTTAATTTTGAGCACGTTAGAAAACTTTACTGTACTACTACTACTACAACTTTTTTTTAACGTGGTCTCCAGCCTCCCCCAATAGCCACACCTTCGCCACCATTTTATTACCTTAAAATTAACTATCCTAATACATAAGTAGCTACCCTGGCTGTGTTGAGTTAGTTGAGCCACAGATCTATGCGGCATTCAGTGACTGTTGCCTCATAGTCAATATCTGCCACTGTTGTCGGCTTTGGGGCTGATGCTCTCGTTACCCTGAGGCAGAGCAAAGCAGACCTAAGGGGAGTGAAGCTGCCTTGATCAACGTTTTGAATTCTCTCCCCATATGTCCTTCTCTTGTCGTTCTCGTTCCTCCTATGTGCAGCATCGAGAGCTAGGTTACGGTGACAAGCGGCCGTGGGATCAAAAATCCTGATGTCGAAGAAAGCTCGCTGTCCCCGCGTCCAGAATCCTCGAGCACTGACGTCCACACGGGCTTCGTTAGATGTGTTTGAAGTCCTGTGTTGGAAGATCTCACCATCCAATGGAAGGAGGGTCGGTTCTACCATGACGTCCCGGCAGATTTCCTTCAACATATTTGCTGTGAGATCCCTTACCTCGTCATGCCTCATACAACTACTACTACTACTACTACTACTACTACAGCTGCTACTACAACTACTACGTCTGCTACTAATACTAAGTGATATCTTAAGTCCTTGAATACAATGGCCTATTATCTCATGTACAAAGTCATTTTATTGTGTTGTCATCTTATCGTATTCAAGAGGTTAAGTCATCGTCCTCAAGGGATTAAATCATCGATCTCAAGTGTTTAACTTAAATTCTATATTACTTTAGAGTCGAGTTCCACCATTAAAAATTCACCAACATGTAATCATATAATAAACCAAATTAAAAGAAAAATACGAAAACCTTCAATTATTTTTTCAAATGTCATCACAAACTTAGAAAAAAAAATTACGACCCAACATATACAACTCGACAAATAACCATCAATTACATACTTAACTCAACCAGTAAATTTCTATCATTGTAAGCAAAGGCAAACTGGACGTAATAAGATATGCAAATATTAGCATCTGGCCAATGAAGACAAGTTGTTTTGAGTTATTGAACAGGTCTTGGCGATGGCCGAGTTCAGGATCCTCAACAGCTGATTATTCAACACATTTTTGCCACTTGAGTTTAAACACGAGGGAGAGAGCAAGGTAGTGTATTAAATTATACAAATACTAGTGTCTGGATAACTCGTGGAGGTTCTCTAAATGTAAGTTGTGTTGGTAGGATTCAGTTTCTTGTTGTATTAAATCTTGGGTGAGATTTTCCTTTTAATATCTTAAATACGTCAAGAGGTCGGCTTCAAGGATACTGCTACCAGGAGGTCTTCTAAAAACAGGCCGAGGTCAGGTAGAATGTCTTGTAATTGGTTATCTAGTAAGAGGATATTCAGTATAATATTTGCTCTTAAAATCTGTTGGCAAAGGAGACGCGAACATCACGCCAAAAAAAAAAAAGAAAAAAAAGTAGCCGTCTGGACAGTCTATGAAGTTGTCTAAAAAGAATTTGTGTTGGTTGACGTCAAAATATGCGCAATAGATTTTTGCAACAGACGTAGACACTGTGTAAAAAATCCTTCAGACTCTTAACGTGAGGTGTAACGGGGTCAAGTCTAATCGAACTTCTAATATCGTCATCTACTCAATATTCAACCAAATTTTCCTGTCGGAGTTTGGGGGCGGCGCAGGAGTTATCACGGTGCAAAAATTATGTAAATTTAGGGCGTGTGGGCCAGCGGAAGGATCCTGTAACCCGCGGCTAAACAGGTCGCGTCTGCTGGGTCAAATTTCACCAAGTTGTTAATACTCAGTAATTATGACGAAACGCCCGTGTTATTACGGCATAATCACCGGCTTATTAAAATGGCCGGTGCACGCAAGTTGAAGGATGGTTGAATTATTGTAGCAGGCGAATAATCTGTTTTGTGTGAGGCGGGTGTTGGAGGAGGGTGTTGGAGGAGGTAGGCGGAAGAGGATGGTGGTGATGGGGGGATACATGGTGTTGGAGGTGATTTGTGTCATGGTGGAGGACGTCGTGGTGTACAGTAGATGAAGAATATGACAGCCAAGGTCGTGGTGACTAATTAGTTATACTTATACCTTCACATTTATCCCACACCCCCCACACCCTTCCCTCCTCCAACACACACACACCCCCTCCCCTACCCCCAAGACACCCCATCCTCCCATCCCTATACCACACATGCCCTTCCATAATTTACCTGCCTCCCCCTCACCCAAAGCACAGGGCCACCCTCCTAAACACCGCAGACTAATACCATTGTCATTACCTGCCAGTCTTAAGGTACAGTAATGCTCCTATCGGGATGGGCACATTAACTCTGCCAGCAATACTCTCTTGTATCCCGCTGTTACGAGTGAGATGTATGTAGCTGCTTCTCCCTGCCCTCCCTCTCTCCCTGCCTCCTTCCTTCTCACCCTCCTTCCTTTCCATCCATTCCCTCCCTCTCTCCCTCCTTCCCTCCCTCCATCCTTCCATCTCCTCCTCCTTCCTTTTTATCTCCTCCCTTCCGTCCCGTCTCCTTCCTTCCCATACTCCTGTTTTATATATTCCGTTTTCATCCCTTCCCTTCCCTATTCCTTTATTTCTCTCCTCTTTCCCTCTCACCATTTCCCTCTTCCTCCTTCTTATCTCTTTTCCCTTACCTCCCTTCCTTGTTCCTCCTCCTTCTCCCTCCATCCACCTTCCTCCCCTCAGGTAGTTACTTAACGTCTTACAGGTAGATCCAGGTTGATTCAGGGAGACTCACCTACCTTCTCCCTCCTCTTCCTCCTCATTACCGGATTAACCTGATTTACAACATTCGTCATCATTCTCTCATATCATTTTTTTTTCTCTTCTTTCGGATTTTTTTTAATCTATATGGAATAATTTTATGAAAGATATTTTTTTTTAAGGGGAAATGTTTTTATTTTATATTTTTTGTTATGGTGTTTTTGTTTTGTTGTTATTGTTTGTTTGTTGTCAGGTTTTTATTATTTTTATTTTGTTTTCTAAATTTTGTTTTGTATAGTTTATTGTAATTATATTAGTTATTTTATATTTATCTTTTTTTTATGTTAAGTGAACGATTAATTGTTTTCATCTTTTTCACAGATGGTGTGTGTGTGTGTGTGTGTGTGTGTGTGTGTGTGTGTGTGTGTCCATCAAAAGACTGATGATTTAACTTAATTAAGTCACTTGGAAATTAATTCACCTGTAGACTACAAAGATCATATTAGCATGGATTAACAAGAACACTGCAACCAATCACAGATGAATTAAATTTTGCTCCGTCAGTGAACGAGTGAGTGAGTGAGTGATGTAGTCAGGCAGTGTAGCTTAAATAAAGAACACACACACACACACACACACACACACACACACGTACATTCAATTTATTTATTACAGGTACGTCTTCGGCAGGTGTTTGAAGGTAGCCACTACACTCGCCCACGCACCTCGCATTCCTGACAGTCGTAGGTGTGTTATGTGTAAGTTCTGAGGTGGGAGTCGACCCCCACACGTTATTACAGGGCATCGTAAACACTACCTAAAGTTACTACAGCACTAAAGGAATCTGTAGAATGACTGTAGATTAAAGAGCCTTCTTCTGCCTTTACCTCTACCTCTGCCCCTCTTTTTAACTTTATTCTTTACGGCTTACAAACACACACCCTCATACAGTCTTACGCCCACCCACATACAGACAAACACTCAGATAGTTGATAACAATATCCCTCGAGCAAAACTGAGAAAAAGGGTGAAAATAGTAATAATAATAATGTACAGGAAAAGTTCTCCTTTCCACAACACTAAAGACAGGAGAACAATGTCCCTTCCAATTATTAAAACCGGGTTGTAAAAAGTTATAAGCAAACATTGGGTCTCTCTCTCTCTCTCTCTCTCTCTCTCTCTCTCTCTCCTCCTGTCTTTCCCTTTCTCTATTCCTACCTCCCTCCTTCCCTTCTCTTTTTACTCCCTCACCCTCTCTCCACCATTCCCTTTCTCCCTTCTCCCTTCCCCCTTCCCTACATTCCTCCCTTTTCTTCCCTCCCACCTTCCCTCCTCTCTCCCCTTCTCTCTTCCACTCCTTCCCTTCCTTCCTTCCCTCCCTTCCTTCCTCCCTGGATGAATAATTATTGATAAACGACGTAAACTACCAATTGAACATGAGTCGACCACTGTGAAAATTGACCAATTATCTTAGTAAATAGAATGAAAAACTCCCTCTCTCCCTCCTTTGCTCCCTTCCTCCCTTACGATGTTGTCTGTGAAGGAGGTTAGGTTAGGTTAGGTTAGAGGTACGTTGCTCGGGTTAAGCTGGAGAGAAGTGTATGGCTTCTTTCTCTATCTCTCATTCTATTTCTCTGCCTCCCACACACCCCTCTCTCCCTCCCTCCCACACACCCCTCTCTCTCTCCCTCCCACACACCCCTCTCTCCCTCCCTCCCACACACCCCTCTCTCTCTCCCTCCCACACACCCCTCTCTCTCTCTCCCTCCCACACACCCCTCTCTCTCTCTCCCTCCCACACACCCCTCTCTCCCTCCCTCCCACACACCCCTCTCTCCCTCCCTCCCACACACCCCTCTCACCCTTCCTCCAACACCCTCTCGCCCTCCCTCCCACACCCCCCTCTCTCCCTCCCTCCCACACACCCCTCTCTCCCTCCCTCCCACACACCCCTCTCTCCCTCCCTCCCACACACCCCTCTCACCCTCCCTCCCACACACCCCTCTCTCCCTCCCACACACCCCCTCTCTCTCCCTCCCACACACCCCTCTCTCCCTCCCTCCCACACACCCCTCTCTCCCTCCCTCCCACACACCCCTCTCTCCCTCCCTCTCACACACCCCTCTCGCCCTCCCTCCCACACACCCCTCTCTCCCCCTCCCTCCCACACACCCCTCTCGCCCTCCCTCCCACACACCCCTCTCTCCCTCCCTCCCACACACCCCTCTCTCCCTCCCTCCCACACACCCCTCTCTCCCTCCCTCCCACACACCCCTCTCGCCCTCCCTCCCACACACCCCTCTCGCCCTCCCTCCCACACACCCCTCTCTCCCTCCCACACACCCCCTCTCTCTCCCTCCCACACACCCCTCTCGCCCTCCCTCCCACACACCCCTCTCTCCCTCCCACACACCCCTCTCTCCCTCCCTCCCACACACCCCCTCGCCCTCACCCGTGCAACATTAATTCACTCTCTGCCACATATTCTCCGCTAGGCTCTGGTCTTCACGATCTACTGACAGGTTTACGGTACCTAACTTAATATTGCTTCACGCTAATTGGTATATTGCGTGCCAGGTTGTGGAAGGGAGGCCAGGGTCGTCTGCTCTCTCTCTCTCTCTCTCTCTCTCTCTCTCTCTCTCTCTCTCTTTCTTTCTTCCTGCCTTCCTTCATTCCTTCCTTCCTTTCTTCCTTCATTCATTCCTGCCTGCCTTTTTTCCTTCCATTTATATCTTCCTCTCTTCCTTCTACTCTTTCCTTTCCCTCCCTCCCTCTTTACCCTCTCAGTCACCACCCTCTCATTCCTCCTTTCCACTCACCTCCCCCACTCCCCTCTTCCACTCCCTCCCTCCCTCCATCACCGTTGCCATCAGGTCCTGGGAGTGAGGAGGGAGGAGGTGAAGGGAGGGGAAGAGAGAGGGGTTGGAAGGAAGGCTTGAGAGAGGGACGGGGAAGAGGAAAGGGGGAAGAGAGGAAGGGAGTATCAGAGGAAGGGATTATCAGGGGAGGGATTATTAAGGGGAGGGGAGTTGCCTTTTGGGATGAATTTCTGGGGTGTGAGGGGAAGGATAAACACACTAACACCTGCCTCTCTGCTCCCCTCACACACACACACACAGACAGACACACAGACACACACACACACACACAGAAGACTTATGCAACAGAGAGACAGAGCCTTTCATCTCAATGACCACATCCGCTACAGGTCCCTTCGCAACCGAGTCATCCGCGAAATACGCACTGCAAAGAAGTCCCACTACCCAACCAAATTACAACACCTGAAACAGACCAACATCAGTCAATGGTATGGTAAGCTTAAAGAACTCTGTGGACTAAACAATAAGACACACCCCCTCCCCTTCCTTAGCCATCTCACTAGTGTTGACGCAGCTGAGCAAACAAATAACCATTTCGCTACTATATGCCAGACGCTCCCACGGCTTGACACAACCACTCTCCCTGCTTACCTACCAGCCTCCCTTCCCACTGACTTAGTAGAAGAATTTGACGTAGCAAAACGCCTGGACAAACTAAAATTAAAACGCTCTACCACCCCCATTGACTTACCAATGAAACTCTTCAAGGAGTTCTCCCCGGAGCTTGCTAAACCCCTCTGCTCCATCATCAATGCTTCTCTCAGTCAAGCCAGATGCCCAGCTGACTGGAAGACCTCTTATGTATCACCAGTGCCCAAGTCAACCAGCCCACAATCCTTAAATCAGCTACGACCTATTGCAATCACCCCAATACCCAGCCTAATCTGTGAAAGTTTTGTGTTCGACTGGGCTTATGCTGATATTGCAGGAGTCGTAGACCCTCAGCAATTTGGCAACATGAAAACTTCCTCCACCACTCACTGTCTTGTCAGCTTTCTCGATTACATATACCGCCATCTCGAGAAACGAAAAACGTCTGTAGCTGTCGCCTTCATTGATTTCACTAAAGCGTTCGACCTAGTCGACCACAATATAATCATCAACAAAGCTATTGACCTCGGGCTTCGAAGAAGCCTCATACCATGGCTTACAGACTTCCTCAGTGACCGACGCCAAGCTGTACGCTTCCGAGGGGCTGTCTCCACCTTTCAGTCACTCACCTGTGGCGTCCCCCAAGGCACCAAGATGGGACCACTCTGCTTCCTTATGCTCATCAATGATGCCCTAAGAGAAACCCCTGCTCGCTGGAAATATGTCGACGACTCCACCATTGGGATCAGCGTCAACAATTCTGCTCCCAACTATACCGCCCTTCAGGATTTATTGAACAGTCTCCAAAACTGGGCTACCAACAACCATGTCACCATCAACCATACCAAGACCATGGTTATGCACATCAACCTCTCCTCCGACATTGTCCCACCTCCTTCCATTACTCTAGGTCCGAACACACTCCAGGTCGTAGATTCCACGAAGCTCCTCGGCGTCACCATAGACAACAAACTAAATTGGAAGCCACACGTCAATGAAGTTGTCAAATCCTCCAGTTTCCGTCTCCACCTCCTCCGCCGACTCAAGTCCCTCGGAGTTCCTGCACACGAGCTCCTCAGTGTTTACACAACATTCATACTTCCCAAGCTCACCTATGCCTCCCCCACCTGGTCTTCCTCCCTAAATGCCACACAACGTAAACACCTAGAAAAAGTGCAAAAGAGGGCATGCAAGATTATTCTCTCCTCCTCCTACTCCACATATCAAGAAGCGCTCAACACACTGACCCTTTCGACTCTCACTGACCATCACCACGATCTCATCTGCAAATTTGGTAAGAAGCTTCTACACCATCCCCGACACCGGCTCCTACTACCACCCGAGGTCCCTTGTCCGAGAATTGCTGTTCGACACCACAACCGCATCCAGCCCATACGTGCACGAACTGATCGCTATAAGAACAGCCCAGTCCCAACCATTGTAAAAATTATCAATAACTTGTAATACTGTAACACTGTCACTATGTTGAATTGAACTGTAGTTTGAGCTTTTCCCCATCTAAGTTATTATATGTCTTATTTGTGTCACTTATGTTACTTGTATATTATTTGTAATTCGTAACCCACTCCCCAAATATGTAACTGTATATTTTCAGCCTTCTGGCTGCCAAGCTCTTTCAATAAACCGTTAATTATTATTATTATTATTATTATTATACACACACAGACACACACACACACACACAGACACAGACAGACACACAGACACACACACACACACACACACACACACACACACACAGATAGACACACACACACATACACACACACACACACACATACACACACACAGACAGACACACACACACACACATCTATAACAGCTTTTTCGACATGTCAATCAGTTAAGTGCCAGGGTTGTCTACACCTGCTATGAATGACCCAATTTGTTTATGTTTGTTTATTTATCGGTGGTCCCACCCACCGACTCGTTTCAATTAAGTTGTCGGTGTTTGTCGGTATTGGTCGGGTTAGCTGTGATTATTATTATTATTATTATTATTATTATACGTTGGACAGTCAGTTCTGGATAAGTGTTGGACTGGTGAAGAGACAGTTGACAGTATGGCTAGGTTAGGTTAGGTTAGGTTAGGTTAGGAGGTGTTATTAGTATTTTTATTTTCGTTAGACTGTCAGCTGTATGACTGGGTGACCTTAGGTGAGATATGACGGCTATATGTCACCTGTTACGTGGATATATTCAATGCTGCTGTGTCATGGTAGAGAGAATCGTACACACACCACATACAGCACCCCCCCACCACCACCACACAGACAATCCCCATCCACCTCCACACACACACAAACAGCACCCCCCCCCCCACACACACACACACCCTCCCCCCACCACACCCCCCCCCACACACAGACACATACACGCCCCCTCCCCCCCACACACAGACACATACACCCCCTCCCCCCACCACACCCCCCCCACACACACACATACATACCCCTTCCCCCCCACACACAGACACATACACACATACACCCCCTCCCCCCACACCCCCTCCACCCCCCCCCCACACACAGACACACTGTATCAACTAACAAAACAAACACAAGACCCTCAAATGAATGACCACGACCAAGGTATTTATTTATTGACCATGATTGCCAACACGAACACCACGACAACCCCTTGAGAGAGAGAAAAAAAGATTAAGAAATAAAAGCAACACAAATAAAAGAAACAAAAAAACTGGAATGATTATGATAGAAAAAAAAATAGTCAAGTAGAAATTCCTTTAAGTTTGTCATCGTCAGCGCTTGGTATTTAGCTGTGAGGGTCGGTGGTTATAATTGGTAACACTGTGAGGTTATTCTCTCTTATTTACAACTTTACAATCCAGTTCTGTTGGCTGGACACTACACGAACTGGATTCAGGGAGGGAGGGAGGGAGAGACGGAGGAGAGAGGGAGGGAGAGAGGGATGGTTGGAGGATGGGTTGGAGGGAGGGAGGGAAGGAGGGAGGGAGGGATGGTTGGAGGATGGGTTGGAGGGATGGTTGGAGGAGGGGTTGGAGGGAGGGAGGGAGTAGAGGATGGGAAGGAGGGAAGGAGTGAGCATAGGAAGCAGAATTAAAAGTAAGGAAGAGTGACACCTAACCTAGCCTAACCTAACCAAACCAAACCTAATCAACTCTACTCTTAAGTCAGGTTAATTTAGGATACATTACTTATTCATAGGACTCAGGTCAACTCCACAAGGGATTCAGTGTTTCAGGTGAGGTACACGAGTCGGCCGCTGTACACCTGACTGACACCTGTAGCACGTGTACCTGTGTGTATTATTACCTATATCTAGATTTAATTGAATTGTTGAGAGCAGAAGTAAAAAGTTAGGAATTGATGTTTTTTTGTGTAAAAGAAAATATATTACATAAGTTCCATTTTGACGAATTTTTTTTTTCAGGGTTATATATCTTTTCTTGAGGGGGGTGGGGTGAGGGAGGTGAAGGGGGGGGGGGGGGTGGGGGGGAGGAAAGGAATTTGACCGTATTTGTAAGTAAATTTTTTGTCATCAACATTCTTATAATCTTTTAATGATCTCTCTCATCTGTTCGTCTTTGCAGAACTGTTGGGGACGAAACACGAGCTTGGGCCAGACTGTTTTGTGACAGTCAACCACCTCCCTCTCTTGGTCTCCGTAAGTGCACCCAGGAGGAAATTTTCGAGACATCGGGAGACTATATTCCTCCATCGTGGTGCAGAAGGACACTACCCTCCTGAAGAAGAGTCCCCAGGATCCCTCGGGGCCACCTCTCATACCCTCAGCTCCGGAATAGTAAAAGGCACAACAGATCTCTTGGATAATGGCGACCAATACGTTTTTCCGATTCCTTGTCCTCAAAGGAATATAACATTAACCTTAATCCTCACAGAGATATAACTTAACTCTCATCCTCGAGGAGTTACAACTTAAAACCATCAACCTCAAGGGGATAAGCGAGTCATTTCTCTCATAGCAGTTAACTGAAGATGTTGTTTACCTTCAACAGACAACAACAGAGTGGAGAGCCTTATTAGCAGCACGTACCACCCAAAACCACTCATCATTGTTTTGAAATTGAAGAGAACGTGTCAATTACTACTGTAGAGTGCGGTGGGCGGTGGGCGGTGGGGCGGCGCGGCTCACAACATGTTAACAGCTGGGCCCATCACCACCCGACCAGAACCCAACACCAAAACACCGCTGCTGGTGGTGGTGATGGTGGTGGTGGTCACGGTTAATGAACAGGTGTATGAGAGGAGTTACGTCGATAGTGTTTTTTTTTTAATTGGTTTAGTTTTATAGACCAATAGCGTTCTGTGGTGTGCTTGTGGTAATAATGGTGATAGTGTTGTTATTGATGATCGTGGTGGTAATTGTGGTGATAGTGGTAGTAGTGGTGGTGGTGGTGGTCATGATGGTTGTGGTGGTGTTGGTGGACGTGTGTGCGTGTGTCTCTCTCTGTGTGTGTGTAGGAGTTTATACGCACAACACCTGAAGACCTACAGATAACAGGTAGAAACAAAGAAAAAACCACATTGATTTTTTGCTGTAGGTAAGTCACAAAACGTCTTAATATCCCATTAAATAGACGAGGAACCTTGTTAGTGCCAGGTCAGGTTGAGGAATGGGCTGTGAACATCACGCTATAACACCACTTATCTTTGTCGGAACCTGAAGACGTGTCAATTACCGCACAAGACAACAGTGGACAGGTGCAGGAGTGAGAGAGAGAGAGAGAGAGAGAGAGAGAGAGAGAGAGAGAGAGAGTGTGTGTGTGTGTGTGTGTGTGAGAGAGTGTGTGTGTGTGTGTGTGTGTGTGCCAAAGTATCCCAGCAGAAGGTCTAATCACTGTTGACCTTTATTGAGTGCGTCACAATGACCTCCCAAAGGCCATTACAGGTCAACATCTCAACACCTTCATGCACATCAACTATTTGTTTACAATGGAGGTGCTGACCTGCTTAAAATATTCCTACTATAAAGAATTATGGATCCGTAGCCCCAACACACACACACACACACACCACACACACACAGCCCTACTATCAAAACATCACTGACTTTACCGTATAAGTGTTTAAGAATCGGAATCCAGACTTGATATAAAAACGACCCTCGACGGACATACAAAAACACAACATAAAAATTCGGATTCTTATGTGGGTTCGTAAGTTAAATTCTTCTCGTGGTTGTAGTGGTCAAAACGGTCTCTAGTCACGTAAGTTTGGGTGTAAAATCGACGCTATATTAAGTGTAATCTGTCTCTTAACGTGAGGGGAAATATTATCGTAAATTACCATACGAGAAAAGAAGAATCACCTGAAGATTAGACACCCCAGCTTATAACACCTGAAAATTAATCACCCAACGGTAACCCAAGGTAACCTCACCTAACCTAACTCCACCAGGTAGCGTTAGGGTGGTTAAACTTCAGGTGAAACAAGCTATAGGGTGTGTATTCTAGAAGTGATCCACGTACTACGACCCACCCACGACCCACCCCACCCACCTAGCCAGTGAGGGAGGGCGGCCAGGTTCACGTTATTGCGGTGGTCGATACAAGAAATTGCTTGAATATTTGGATGTATAAAGAGGTGATTTATGCGCGCCTTACTGATGCTTGAGTGATTTATCGTCGACCTCACTGACTGTGGTGGTGATTTACTGATGGTGGTGATGGAGAGTGGTGGTAGTGGTGGTTGGGGTGGGAAGTGGTAGTGGTGGTAGTGGTGGTAGTGGTAGTAGTGGTGGTAGTGGTAGTAGTGGTGGTAGGGGTGGGGAGTGGTAGTGGTGGTAGGGGTGGTAGTAGTAGTGGTGGTAGTTGGGTGGGGAGTGGTAGTGGTGGTAGTGGTGGTTGGGGTGGGGAGTGGTAGTGGTGGTAGTGGTGGTAGTTGGGTGGGGAGTGGTAGTGGTGGTTGTGGTGGTAGGGGGTGGTGTGGATTGGGTAGTAGTGGTGTTGGTAGTGGTGATAGTGGTAGAGACAGATGTTAGTAGTAGTAGTGGTGATGGTGGTGGATCAAAGGAGAGGTGAAAGAAGCTGAAGATAACGATAACAATAGCGATAAAAGACGATAGTGACGATAGTGACGATACTAATAAGGTAGATGATGAGGCAACTAGCACACGTGATAATGATGCTAGTAGTAGATTGTGGTAGATATAATAGTGGTGACGATAACTAAGACATAAGACACCGACGGATAGGTGTTGGTAGTTACAAGAATAGTAATAGACATGACGATACAGACATACAGACAGACATAACCCGACAGCAGGGGGGGGGGGCAGGGAGGGGGGCAGGGAGGGGCAGGGTCCAGGTAAATAATGACACCTCAGATATTTGGCTGGAGAAAGATGGCCGCCGTGTGTTTTGTAGGATGAAGATGACGGAGATGTATTACCACCTATTTATAATTACTGGATATAGCGGACAACTCCCTTACCACCACCACCACCAACCACTCTTACTACCATCCCTACCACCACTCCTACCAATATTCCTAACCTCTACCACCATTACCACTTCTTCCTCACCACCACCACCATCATCATCCCACTCTATATTCCACTTTCTCCTCTCACCACTACCACCATTACCACTACCAACACCCCTACCACTACCACCATTACCACTACCACCACCCTACCACTACCATCATTACTCCTACCACCATTAACACTACCAACACCCCTATAACTACCACCATTACCACTACCAACACCCCTACCATTACCACCATTACCAGCACCACCACCACGACCACCATTACCACTACCACCACCCCTACCACTACCATCATTACTCCTACCACCATTAACACTACCAACACCCCTATCACTACCACCATTACCAGCACCACCACCACGACCACCATTACCACTACCAACACCCCTACCACTACCACCATTACCAGCACCACCACCACGACCACCATTACCACTACCCCTACCACTACCATCATTACTCCTACCACCATTACCACTACCAACACCCCTACCAATACCACCACTACCACCACCCCTACCATTTCCCCTCTCCTCAATGTTTCGTATCAAGACAGTAATATTCCATACGATGTCGGTATTCATGGATGTCTGTTTGTCTGTCGTTGGATTAGATTAGGATACAAACAGCAGAATAATCCACGAGAGAGAGAGAGAGAGAGAGAGAGAGAGAGAGAGAGAGAGAGAGAGAGAGAGAGAGAGAGAATCCGAAGAAAAATTATGACGGTCACAGGAATAAAAATCTTCTTTATAGGAAAAAAACACAAATCTAACACGACCGGCATCATATATCACAAACAACAATAATAACAGCAGCACAAGTATACACGGATATATTAACAATAGCGGAAGCATATATATATATATATATATAAACAATAGCCTCATGTTTCTTCCACTGACAAACTTGACAGCATCAATAAAAGACGAAGAATAAGACAAAGTTCGCCTTACACACAAATTGACGTTGGAAACTCCTTAAAAGACGAGAGTGATCGATATAGCGTACACAATGGAGCAATTTGTGATGGATGAGGTGTAGATAATGCCAGTGTGTGTTGTGGTGATTCTTGACATGGTGGTGGCGACTGGCGAGGAGGAGGAGGTGGCGAGGAGGAGGAGGTGGCGAGGAGGTGGTGGCGAGGAGGAGGAGGTGGCGAGGAGGAGGTGGCGAGGAGGAGGAAGTGGTGACGAGGAGGAGGAGGTGGCGAGGAGGAGGAGGTGGTGACGAGGAGGAGGAGGTGGCGAGGAGGAGGAGGTGGTGACGAGGAGGAGGTGGTGGCGAGGAGGAGGTGGCGGCGAGGAGGAGGTGGCGGCGAGGAGGAGGTGGTGGCGAGGAGGAGGTGGTGGCGAGGAGGAGGAGGTGGTGACGAGGAGGAGGTTGCGAGGAACTCATAGTGCTTACTACCAAAAGTCGCCAGCACGTTGGAGATATTAATAATTTATTTTACTAGGTGACGAATTATATCTTAAGACACACAAATAATTTCCCAGGTATCATTGAAAATTACAGAGACTATCATAAGGTAAGTGTGTTCGGGGATGAAAATTTACTGAGTAGTGAATCTATCTGAATAAGCGTACTTCAGGATTGTATTATACGTTGAACTACATAATTTAGAGTCTATATATTTTTTTCTCGTCTGTTTGGGGCCATAAACTATCAAAGAATTAAACAAAATATATTAAAACTAATGAAAACTTGTTTATTTACATAATTGATCGTATGAATGTTTATGGCGGTGACGTGAAATCATTCTCTGGTGCTGTTTTTAAAAGTATTGTTATTTTTGTCTAGAAATATATAATTCAACAACTTCTATCCTTCCTTTGAACTTGAAATTATAGAGTAAGAAGAAAATTACCATAAAACGTAACAAAACCTCGAAAAAAAAAATTAACACGAACGCCTTAACCTATCCTGCACAGTCCCAAACATGACAGACATCCTTTTGAGACACAGGGAGTTGCTTCTATTAAACTAACGACGCTTCTTTCTACTTTAAACAATATATATATACACACATTAACTATGAATTTCCTCTCCTTAATGACATGTTAGACGTTAAATGAATTCACCGCCTGCCACTCCCAACACCCGTGGAGTCAACGAGAACTATAACCTATTACTAAACCAGAAAGATGTGCTCGGATGCTTACCGTTGTTTGGCCTCAGCTTCGGCTACATCACCACCTCGCTTCTGTCCTCCAGCACCACACTCAAGTCGTGGCCTCTGTAAACAAACACAAATGAGGAAGATTAATGCAAACTGGTTACCAAAGTCAAACAATTGCGTCTGTTTTATTTATTTTTATTTTACGACGGAGTAATTAAAGTTTTACGAAGAATTAACTAGTTTTATATGAAGGACACTCACCACTTGAAGGAAGGAAGGAAGGAAGGAAGTGAATATAGAGGTAACACTCACCTTTGGATATGGAGAACCTTTGTTTCTGTAACCATCTGTGCTGTGGGTTTGTGGTGGTCAATACGTGGACAAAATTTCACTAATTCTCAATAACAATGTCTATGAGCACTCGGGGTCACCTTAACACGGGGGTCACCTTAACACGGGGTCACCTTAACACGGGGTCACCTTAACTCGGGGTCACCTTAACACGGGGTCACCTAAACACAGGGTCACCTTAACACGGGGTCACCTTAACACGGGGGTCACCTTAAACATCTATGATTCCTCTTTCAGAAGATAAATGTCACCCAGTCACTCAGCCGGACACCCTCTCGTTCACTGTGTCCTGCCTGTGTCGTCTTAACCATATCATTTCAGAGTTACCCCACAACACCTGCCTAAACGACCAAACTACCGCCGTGCAGTTGTTTCATACAGTTAACTGCTCGTTTGACTGTTGTTGACATATCATCGAGGTTTTGTGTCTACTTTTTTTTTCAATATATTTTTGTTTAAGTGTTTTTTTTTTAATTTTTTTCTTATCATAATTGTCATAGTTTATTTACGTAATAAGACGTCTATGACCAAACAAACATGAGTAAACAAATAAAGAAATACACGTAAACAAACAAATAAACAAATAAATGCACGTAAAAATAGACAAAACAAACATATGTAAACAAAGAAACACAGACAGTCAATTACTTCATCTTTCCTGTGGCCGACGACATCAAGTAGGGGTAGCAGCACCAGCAGGAGGGGTAGCAGCACCAGCAGGAGGGGTAGCAGCACCAGCAGGAGGGGTAGCAGAAGCAGCACCAGCAGGAGGGGTAGCAGAACCAGCAGGAGGGGTAGCAGCACCAGCAGGAGGGGTAGCAGCACCAGCAGGAGGGGTAGCAGAAGCAGCACCAGCAGGAGGGGTAGCAGAAGCAGCAGCAGCAGAAGAAGCAGAAGTAGGAAATGAGGCGGCAAAACAACAAGGATCTACACGATACAAACATTCATACACAGAAAACCTCGATTTAACGGACTACATGGAGAACAAAATCCGTTATAGGGAGAGTACATAAGATATCTCCATCACATAAACTATATAGAGATTAAAGTCCGTTATATCCAGGATCCCTTAGATGTGAAACCCTCTTTTAACGGATTATATATAGAGAAAAGTCCGTTATAGGGAGGTTTCACTGCATCACATAAAATATCCGGTTATTGATGTATATATTCAGATAAAATTTTAATATTCATGAAAGAGAAAGAAAGATTATATTAAAAAAGGGAGTGCGGTGTATTTAACCCAGTGGAGATGGTAGTTTAGGTTAGGTTAGGTTAGGTTAGGTTAGGTTAGGTTAGCTTAGGTTAGGTTAGGTTAGGTTAGGTTAGGTTAGGTTAGGAATGTAATGTTAGTTATTTTTAGTGTGTGTGTGTGTGTGTGTGTGTGTGTGTGTGTGTGTGTGTGTGTGTTAATTAACTCTGAGTTTACCTGTTGCTGTCCTAAGGTATTTCTCTTAAACTGTGTAGAAGAGGAGGAGGATTTTAACCACAACACAACAGAAACACTACAACACAACCCAACACAACACAACCCAACACAACACAACACAACACAACACAACACAACACAACACAACACAGCACAACACAGCACAACACAGCACAACCCAACACAACACAACACAACCCAACACAACACAACACAACACAGCACAACACAGCACAACCCAACACAACCCAACACAACACAACACAACACAACCCAACCCAACACAACACAACACAACCCAACACAACCCAACCCAACACAACACAACACAACACAACACAACACAGCACAACACAGCACAACCCAACACAACCCAACACAACACAACACAACACAACACAACACAACACAACACAGCACAACACAGCACAACCCAACACAACCCAACACAACACAACACAACCCAACACAACACAGCACAACACAGCACAACCCAACACAACCCAACACAACACAACACAACACAACCCAACCCAACACAACACAACACAACCCAACACAACCCAACCCAACACAACACAACACAATCCAACCCAACACAACCCAACCCAACCCAACCCAACACAACACAACCCAACCCAACACAACCCAACACAACACAACACAACACAACCCAACCCAACACAACACAACACAACCCAACACAACCCAACCCAACACAACACAACACAACCCAACCCAACACAACACAACACAACCCAACCCAACACAACACAACCCAACCCAACACAACACAACACAACACAACACAACCCAACACAACACAACACAACCCAACACAACCCAACCCAACACAACACAACACAACCCAACCCAACACAACCCAACACAACCCAACCCAACCCAACCCAACACAACACAACCCAACCCAACACAACCCAACACAACACAACACAACACAACCCAACACAACACAACCCAACACAACCCAACCCAACACAACACAACACAACCCAACACAACACAACCCAACACAACCCAACCCAACCCAACCCAACACAACACAACACAACACAACACAACACAACACAACACAACACAACCCAACACAACACAACACAACACAACACACCCCAACACAACACAACACAACAACAGGATCCTAATTATAGCATCAATTTTGTCGTTCAATAAAACCACCAACTCAACAAAATTAACTTTACAAGATCAGAATTTTCAAATAAAACTTCAAAACATTACACCATTTATATTTCTTTCCTGCTGAACTAAGGAATGAGAGGAGGAGGAAGAGGAGGAGGAGGAGAAGAAGGAAGAGGAAGAGGAGGAGGAGGAGGAGGAGGAGATAACATGTCCAGTTAAAATTAATGTAGAGTCTCAGCGATATTTGGAAGCCATTATTATCATGAAGTTTATAAGTAAGAATTGAGACTTTAAGATAATTTATTTTGTTATAATTGATGACTTATAGCGGAAGGAGGAGGAGGAGGAGGACGAGGAGGAGGAGGAACAGAAGGAGAAAAAGGAGGAGGAAGAGACGGAGGAAAAGGAGGAGGAAGAGACGGGGAAGGAGGAGGGAAAGAAAGAGAGAGAGAGAGACGGAAATGAAGGTGGAAGCGAGACTAATAAGAATAAGAAGAAGAAGAAGAAGGAAGAGAAGGAAATATAAGAGGAAGGAAGAGAAGGGGTGTAGTGCATGTCGTGTTGTTACTGCACACGTGTGATATAAGGCCAGGAAACACAACATTGAGATGAACACATTTTTCCTCCACTACACTTCACTGTCGCTATTAACTAGACATAAAAAAGGCGATGAGTTATTTGCAGGACGAAATTTGCATAAACAGAAGATTGCTGTTTAGTGTGTTTGTAGGGAGGGAGGGGGGTGTGTGGGGGGAGGGGTTGTGTGTGTAGGGGTGTGTGTTGGAGGGGTTGTGTGTGTAGGGGGGTGTGGGGGGAGGGGGTGTGTGTAGGGGGGTGTGGGGGGAGGGGGTGTGTGTGTAGGGGGTTGTGTGGGGGGAGGGGGAGGGGGTTTTTATAGGGGGGAGGGGGAGGGTGTGTGTGTGTAGGGGGTTGTGTGGGGGGAGGGGGTGTGTGTAGGGGGGGAGGGGGAGGGGGTGTGTGTAGGGGGGAGGGGGAGGGGGTGTGTGTAGGGGGGGAGGGGGAGGGTGTGTGTGTGGGGGGAGGGGGAGGGTGTGTGGGGGGGGAGGGGGAGGGGGGTGTCAATACGGCATCACAACACGACAGAGGAGAAGTGAAGTGAGATGTACGGTAGTGAGGTAAGGTGAGGTGAGGTTAGATGAGAAGAAGAAGACGAAAGAAGAGGACTAGGAGGAGAAAGAACAGGAAGAGCAAGAGGAGGAGGAGGAGGAGGAGGAGGAGGAGGAGGAGGGCCCGACAAACACCACCTCACCATTAACAACATCCGGATCACCATTTTAATAGACTCATTCCTGGTGATCCGCCAAACTACACCACGTTATTTTGACACGATATTCCCGGTGTCTTCAAGCCCGGTAACACCCCCTGCGGTAGTTTCCTCTCCTTATAGATGCAAATACGGTCTTGGTGTAGTAACCGACCAGACACTGACCGCAATTATAAGGTATTAGTATCCAGTAATGGCGGTGTTATTGTTAGCTCGGGGATTAGCCTCTCGCTGTGAGCTATTTACTGTGTGGTGGTAGTGGTGATGGTGATAGTGGTGGTGGTGATAGTGGTGGTGGTAGTGGATCTCTGCTGTGAGTCATCTATTTGCTGTGGAACTATTACTACTACTACTACTACTACTACTATACTACTATTAATCAACCCCTACAAGTGGACGTTCCTATTTGCTGCTGCTACTGTAAGCCACACACACACACACACACACACACACACATCACTGAACGAACCTGTCTTGTGAGATAGTTTTAACCAATTAGAGACTTCCTTTCACCTTTGCATATAAACTACCTACAGATAATTATACACAGCTTCAAGAATTATGATTAGTCAGGGCAAGTCATCCACTATATGCTATAAGAAGCAGTGTTAGTTCCTACTTGTTATAGTCTTACATAAATTCTGTATGATATAGGGATGAAAATTGGTTATATCAACAGTATAAACATTAAGATATATGTATACAAATTCTATACCAACACTATATACTATCTACGTGTATGTATATAAATCATATATAATACATTATACAATAAATGAAATATCGGATCACCTGAAGAATCACCACCCCAGTTTATATCATGTAACGATTAACCTAACCTAACACACACACACACACACACACACACACACACACACACACACATACAAGACCAATTAAAAGTGTGGGTTTGTGTTATTATTTTCCGTCAAGGTGAAGAACGTAAGGTATGGTAATGAGTGCAGCCAGGTGAGCATCAGGTAGGATATGTCACCTGTAGTATACTTACATTTGCATTAATTACTTAAGTATTCATATCCCAAACATAAGTAATTGATGAATAAATAAATAAATACATAGGAATATTCATGTATAAGTGTGTATGTATTTCTGTAGGATATATGTATGTTTGTATGTATATAGTGTATGTATGTAGAGTATGTACATGTACATAGTATTAACAACTCTATTATACATCCCAAGTGTTACTGACCTACAATGATTTGTTAAAGGTTATAACATTGATGTAATTGGTTTACATGTACAAGAACCTTACACGTCTAGCACCAAGAAGAAAGCTGCACCAAGGATAGTGGAGCAGGAAGTGGCCCCCTCACTTATGTAGAGAATGGCCTGGTCTGTAAATGGATCAAAACTCACAATGATGAAAGTATTCACCATCAACAATTTACAGTAACGACAACAAACAGTCAATTTTCGCTGTGTAACATCTATGTCCGATGTAATGAGCTGCGAGCGGACGTGTTACCAAAGCCATCAGGAAACAGTGCTATTGGCCCATACTAGGCAACCCTGTTTACACCCAACCCCTATCGCTCATATAACTGTCAAACATGCAAAGACTGAATAACTGGGCCAGCAAAACAGACTGAACTAATGGGAACCTACCTAACACAGACTACCCTAAAGAAAATGGAGGTGGGGTAATATTCTGCGACATAGAATACTGATGGATATGACTTATTCTATTATACCCTACGTGTATGAACCTCTGTCCTGTGTGGCAGTGAACAGTAATAACACCCCTGTGTCAATACCTGACTAAACTACTCAGAACAGACAAAATGTACTTCATTTTTTGCCAATAAAGTTAATAAACTAAAAAAACCCTTTAACCTAACCTAACCTAACCTAACCTAACCTAACCTAACCTGACCCACACAAAGAAAACCAGGTTGTAGCTTGGTCGTGGTCCCCAACACCGTGAGAGGAGGGCCAGGGGCGTGTGAGGCGTGACGGTGTAGCTCAAACCAGAACGGCGATCATAGTATCATAACACCTCATCACCACGCTGTCTTGTCCTGTGTCTCGCCTCGTTCACACCCTGGCTAACTATGTAGGAATTTCTTTTGATGGTGTATTGAGAGAGAGAGAGAGAGAGAGTCCACTTCCTGTGCATCGTCATCTAAGCTATTTTCTTTTTATCATCTTTAATCATATATAAAAAAAGCGACGAAACATAAACCTCTAAGAATCCAGAGAGGAGAAAAATCTCACTCTATCTCTCAAAACAAAAGTCAGGTAAAAAAAAAAGAGATACATTTTTATGGACTACAATTCTTCTCCCTTTCCTCCTCTCGTCCCACAAAAGGAATTAAACCCTTTTATGTATCACAACAGGCAAGTAATAAGTAAATTTAAGGAGGGTTGCAGGCTGCTGGTTGTGGTGGTGGTGTTGACAGCTGGCAAGCACACTCAGCTGACGTCTCAATCGCCCCCCTCAACTCACTTGGCGAGGGAACACAACAGTTTAGCGTAATATATACTAATCATTACTTAACACTTCCGGGCGATGAGTGATGGTGGTACAGTGAGTAGTGATGATGATGGGGTATGGACACTGCCCCAATCCCTCCCTCTCCCTACCTGCCTCCCTGCACCTACCTGCCTGCCTGCCTCTCTTCCTCCCTCTACCTGCCTGACTCTCCCTCCGCCCCCTCCCTCCCTACCTGCCTGAAGCCCTGCCAAGATCTGCTCTGCTCTCACCTGCTCTACCCTACTGCCCTCTCCTGCCTCACTCTCTCCCTAGCCCTATCCTGCCCTTCCTCCCCCCTACCTCCCTGAAAACCTGGACCTGATACCTAGGACCTGGCGTTAGGATAAATAGAAGTCAGGTCAGGTTAGGGCCACAAACTAGGATTCAGGGAAAACGATCGTGATTGGATACTGATCAGTCCCCTTGACCTACCTGTTATGGACCTGATACCTGGAACCAGAGACCAGGAAAATAACCAGGACCTGTAGACGGGAAGAGGTGAAGGGAAGGGGAAGTGGTGAAGGGAAGGGGAAGTGGTGAAGGGAAGGGGAAGTGGTGAAGGGAAGGGGAAGTGGTGAAGGAAAGGGTGAGAAAATAAGTGAGTAGAGATGGGAAGAACAAAGAATAAGTACACGTGAACGATCAGATAAGAGAGAGAGAGAGAGAGAGATGAGAGAGAGAGAGAGACTCCATCATCCACATTACCAGCAGGTGTTGGTAATTAGTCTTCACCTGCTCTGACACAGCACACCACCACATCACCACACCACCACACTACTACACTACCACACCTCTCACCACCACACTACAACACACTCAAAGCAGAAAAATATGAATGTGAAAAAAACAACAATTAAAATAATCATTAACACACCATAATGACCCAAAGCTCTCATTAAACTCACCTTAATGATGTAACAAAGTCATTTGAGTCCCTTAATTATAGAGTTTAGGGACAATAACACAAATGACCAGGTAAGTCTAATAATATTTACCTGACTAAACATTCATAATTAGTAACTCAGCTTGCTAACCAGGTGTAATTAAATGTAGACTTTAATGACCTATCATAACAGAGTAATTACCTGTTATAATTACTCTTGTATAATTATAGTTATTACGACAATATTACTATGTTTACACAATATAGGGGCGGTTGTGTTATATATAGACGATATTTAATAAGTAATATAAGCTTCCTGGCTACATTTCAGGGCGATATCTGTTATGTGACCAGCAACACACAGCTACACCTGACGATGCTTTCAGAGGGTGTAGTACTGTAGGCTACACTCTCTGATACACCTCTCTGCTGAACCTTTCCTAGATACACCTGTACTTTCCTATACACCCAGCATATATACTGTCTTAATACAAGTATACACAAAGGTCACTATAGAACTACACCCCTTTATAGCCTTATGTGTATTATCACTGTACACACACATGTATACTTCGGCGACTATAGGTCTATACGTACAGGGACACAGCTTCTTTTGGTACACATGGCTCTTATTTATATACTTACGCACCCATTTCGTTTGTAATGCACACACACACACACACACACACATCACCTGGTACACATATATACCGTACACATGAACCAAGACTTGCACACTCACCTCATCTGATTTCTTAACGCACATGTATACAGCTTCTATTGGTACCCATGTACACCTAAGGCATCACACACACACACACACACTTACACACCCAGCTCGTTTATTCTACCTGATACACATCTCTATAACAGGTGATAACAGATCTCCTCACCCCAGACCAATTTTCAGAGGCTATTCCAACCACCTGTTAGTGTACCTGATCACACCTGTCCTCACACCTCTACTTCTCTCATTATAGTTAATTAGTATAGATTATGATACCTATAGGAAGGCTACTATTGATATAAAGAACTATGATGAATTTCCACACCTCCAGTATATAATTTTTTTTTATTGGTAAACAAAGCCAAATTATATAAAACTTTTGCTGAGAAAATAAGAAAGTATATTTAAAACTAAAAAATAAATCCAAAGTTTATATATCAGTAAAAAAAATAAGGTTATACTCAATCCCTAACATACTTTACAAACAACGGTCAATAAAAGTCTAAGTATATCCAATAACATACCCGGTAGTATAATACATATGGAGTATATCTATCATCAAGGTATATACTCAAAAGTTTATGTACACAACGAACGATAAACATAATGGAAAATATACATATGGATATCTACTCATAAGATGATATTTATATTTTCCAGAAAGATATAACACAAATATAATGAATTTCTAGCACCAGTAGGTAGTTTGAGAGGCAATTCACAAAAGCGTAAGTATACCACCTTGAGTATAACGAGGTATAATGACTATCTACCGCTAAAATATATCACGATTTCCCATCTCTTAAACACAGCGAAGCATAATTAATTCCTATCACCTGTACCCAAGACACGTATTGCTCTATAAAGATCTAATTATATACCCCCAGTAAGTATAATGAAGTATAATGAACACCTTACGTTAAAAATCCATCCCAGCCTCATTCCCTTAACACAATAAAGTCTAATAAACTACTATCACCCAACATTCAACATTCTCTGCGTTAAGCCAATATAAAGAGAAAGCCTAATCATTAGCTATCATCAAAACCTTATCTTGTAATCAATAACTCTCAAGTAATCACACACAAGTATAATAAATTCCTATGGAGATCTTTATCCACAAATGTACTAAGTAAACATACGAACCACACTAAACTCTATCTCAATTCCATCCTTCCCAAACACACTAAACTATAATTAAATACAAACACAAGAACAAAACATTAAAAAAAAACACACATATAAATATCAAATTCTATAAGCATCTCAATGTAACTATGGGTAATTAGCATCTACGTCAAAATCTAATCCAATTTCATCATTTTACATCTACAAACACGAGACTAAACCAAATTAACCCTTTCATCACTACAACACAATACCTGTCTCAAGGAACTCATCATAAACACTGTCTCGTAAAGTGGTAACCTGTTGACTCACTATACTAGCTAAGAGGGAAGGAAACATATATATATAAGTCTTTCTTCCTTCCCCTCTCTTAGTGGTAAATCTACGACGAGTCTTTCCTTCCCTCTTAGCGGCGAATCTGTGAACCAAATATTGGGATTCGTGTTTTGATGGCGAGTAAAGACCATTATCCTCAATATCTCGAGGCTCGATTAAGTCATTATCATTAAACTTCCTGTACAAAGTAGCTAGCGGTGACGTGCTGGGAGGAGGAGGAGGAGGAGGAGGTGCAGGAGGAGGAGGTGCAGGAGGAGGAGGAGGAGGTGCAGGGGGAGGACGAGGAGCTCTGGGCGATCTCTTAGGGCACTCTGGCTCAAACCGCAACACGCCTCACTCAGTTAAGAGAGAGAGAGAGAGAGAGAGAGGTGTGGATCAACGAGTCAGTTATCCATGAAGTCAGTCAGTCACTAACTAATCCAGTCGGCCAGCTAACTAACCAACCAGTCAGCCAGTCAGCTATTCAGCCAGCCAGCCAGCCAGCCAGCCAGCCAGCCATCAATTAAACAGCCAACCCCTCTGCCAGTCAGCCAGTCAGCCACCTGTTCTTACAAGGCACACAGAACCGGTCTTAGGACAATTTTCTAACGCTTGGCAAATTACCGTCGGCTCTGTGTGTGTATGTATGTATGTATGTATGTATGTATGTATATGTATGTATGTATGTATGTATGTATTTTACCTGTTGATTTCCACGAGATGATTTACACCATTTAACGATATTAACGCCAGCGACACACACACACACACACACACACACACACACACACACACACACACATTGATACTTCATTAAGAGTTACAACAGGTACGGCCCAGGTAAATGAAGCCAGGTGAGACAAGCAGGTGAGCTGGGGAGTTACTGAGAGATAGAGGAGTGACTGGAGGAGTTACTGAGAGATAGAGGAGTGACTGGAGGAGTTACTGAGAGATAGAGGAGTGACTGGAGGAGTTACTGAGAGACAGAGGAGTGACTGGAGGAGTTACTGAGAGATAGAGGAGTGACTGGAGGAGTTACTGAGAGACAGAGAAGTGACTGGAGGAGTTACTGAGAGACAGAGGAGTGACTGGAGGAGTTACTGAGAGATAAAGAGAAGTGACTGGAGGAGTTACCGAGATATATAGCGAAGTGACTGGAGGAGTTACTGAGAGGAGGTGACTGGGGGAGTTACTGAGAGATAAAGAGAAGTGACTGGAGGAGTTACTGAGAGATAAAGAATTGACTGGTGGCATTAGACACGACACAGGAAACACCAATTTTTAAGAAGTGGTCAGAATCACACCCAATGGTTAACGTTTACCGGTTATATAGCACGGCATTAACCCCTCCTTAGCCACATTATTTAACCGTGTTTTTTTTCAAGCTACTCTCTTCACCTTGTAGGACGTGTCATCATGCTACATATTTCAGCTATGATTATGTTAGATGTTTGAACCCGTTTCAGGATATGCAATTAAGGTACATATTTCACTTAGTTTACAGTAGAGGACATGGCATTAAGATATGTATTTACGTTACATATATCACTTCACAGAGCAATTAAAGAAACGTAATGACTTTGTTTTGGTGATAATTGGTGATAATTGGATATTTTTTTAGATAGTTAGTAGTTAGGATGATAATTGATGATACAGTAGTTATTAGTACTAGTTGAATACACGAGAATACAATCATACAAGTATTGGGTTAATGTATTAATACACTCATAGTTTACTGTTATAATTCATAACTAAGATAATATACTTAACCCCATTACCATTACTTACGGGTTTATTATCGCCTTTTATAAACCATTAAACCATTAATTCACGTATTAACAAGCATGACGAGAATCATATGTCATTATTATCATCCATTAACGACCATTATCATCCTAACTTATCATGGTTACCACTTTAATATCTCATTCTACCATTATTTTACACTACCATTATCTACGTTTACCATTACTTACTATTATTGGTCATCTGCTATTATCCATTATCACTGTTTATTACCATTTATGTGTTTCACTATTATTTTTTTGTTACCTGTTGCTTCCATTAGTGTTTAAAGTCACTATTATCTACCATTAATGTGTCTGGTTACCATTTTTTACCATGATTATAACGAAATTAACATCAACATAACAGTACCATTATCACCTACAATCATTATTACCTGCTACCATTACCTACCACTATCATCATCATCTCTACTACTACTACTACTACTACTACTACCATAACCATACTCATTACATACTACCACTACTACCACCCGCACCCCCATACCAACCACCACCACCACCACCACAACCACCACCACCACCACCACTACCACTACCAACCATCATTACCATAACCCACAATTACCATGGAGTACCAATAAGCTCTCTTGCTAACTTTAGGATAACCATTACTGCAGCAAAATTACCATGTTCCTCCGACTCTCTGCTGCTACTTCCCTTCTTTATCAAATTCCCTCACTCACTTGTACCGTTTGCATATGACGACCTAATATATATCATTCCTTGTACTGTGTCGTGTATTTGGTTAGCAGGAGATGAAGTAAGGGTGAAGGAAGGGTATTTTTTTCTTCGGTTTAATGGGTTAAGGGGCAGGCTGGCGGTGAGGGTGGGGTAGGGAGGGAGGGTAAGGGGAGGGAGGGAGGGTAAGGGGAAGGAGGGAGGTTATATATGCTTGGATGATGATGCTGAGAGAGAGAGAGAGAGAGAGAGAGAGAGAGAGAGAGAGAGAGAGAGAGAGAGAGAGAGAGAGTAAATAAATACAGATGAAATTTAGTGTAAGATGTGTGATAATTAAAGCATAGTGTGTGTGTGTGTGTGTGTGTTTGTGTGCGTGTGTTGTAGAATTATCACACTGTTATAATCACTAAAATATCCATTAGTTTATCTTGTTGGGGAGTGTTCAGCCATTAGGGTAAAGGTGGAGGGGCGGGGGAGGGTTAGTGGGTGGGGGGGTGGGTGGGGAGGGTGAGTGGGTGTGGGGTGGGTGGGGAGGGTAAGTGGGTGGGTTGGGGGGTCACTGTGTATAAAGGTGATTTAAAGTGACAAGCAGAAGATCATTTGGAACCTCTCGCTGTGACCCGCCTGTGACACGAGCCAGGTACTGAGGTGGTCAGGTGGTGTATAATTGTAGTTGTATTAGACTCATTACTGCTCCAGGCGTCTCGGGAACCAATGGGTAGTTAACAGTGTCTTAGTTTGGTTGATGTGTTGTTATCTAGTCTTTTCTATTAATGACTTTTATTATAAACTAAATCTCAGCTGATCAGTAGTGTGTGTGGTGATGATAAATTCTGTTCAGTTGTTCATCAGATTGTAAATAACACAGGTAATAGAGTGAATTAACAGGAGCAGTGATAAGTAATGATAGCCTGGGTGATGACCGAGGGAGGAGACATGGATCATCTTCCACCTCCTTGTGAAACTCGACCGAGATTATTATGAAACTTAATTATGATGTTTTCTTTACTTTACTTTAGCGCGGCGGCGGAAGCATTGTGCCTGGCTCACTATCTGGGAGTTATCCGCGGCAATCAGAAATCATACTGCACTATCATTATGGCTTCTCCATCCGCCAATTATTTGTGGGATAATCCCGTCAGAATAATCAAGATCTACCGATAGCTGACCGACTCCATTTGCGACGAGTAATTCCCTCAGCAGAACGCAAGAAAATTGTGGCGGTGATGGAATTACCCGCAGGATGTAATAAGAAAGGTCCCGGGCGCCAAAAAATACCTAAACAGTGACGCTGTTGCTCGCCTTCCTGTGATCCAACATGCAAAGGCACATCACAATGATGGCTATTAGTCCTCCGCTACAAAAAGATTATGGCAGATTAGTTGGTGAATCGATCCCAGAAGGCGAGGAAAAGGGAGAGACGAACAGCTGAGACCGAGAACAAACATCTCGCATGACCGAGTGACGCGTGAGCTGCGACAGTCCACGGTGTTGCTGTCACTAATCGCAAATCACACATTTAACATTGACAGTCTTGACAGGTCTTTGTGTCTCACCCTGCAGGTCGCACCGAGATGTCAGAGTCAGGAAATGCGTGCGAAAATAATGTAATATTTGACTGTCGACGCCATCTTCCGTTTGCGTGTTTGAATGACTGGCTGGTAGATGAGTGTGTGTGTGTGAGTGTGTGTATGTGTGTATGTGTGAGTGTGTGTGTGTGTGTGTGTACGTGTGTGAGTGAGTGAGTGATGTGGCCAGGTAGGGTAGAGTTAGGGCAGGACGAATGGTGATGGCTGGGAGCGGTACAGTAGTGGGGTGATGGTGTTATCAAATATGGTGATGATAGTGATTCCATCCTCCAGTGTGGTGTAATGAGGGGAGTGTAGGTGGGTGTCGAGATGAGGAAGGTGATAGCAATGTGAATGATTATACAGAGTTGGATGATATAAGGCGGGAGTGATGACCAGTTTGTCTATATGTGGTGTGGGTGCAGGTTACGAGAGAGACTGAATGTGACACTGATGAAGGGCTAAATGAGAGAGTGGGGTGAGGGAGAGAGGGGGGGGAGGGGGAGAGGTTGTAGGTGCGCGCTGATGGTAATATGACATATGGTGAGGTACAGTGACATGCTACACCAGGATGATAATGGTGATGATGACAGGACAGGGATTAAGGTACTAATACAGTGATAATATAATTCAACTTTTTCCTCCTCCTTACCCACCTTACCTCCCTTCCCTCCTCCTTGACCCCCGTCATCCTTGACCCCCGTCATCCTCGACCCCCCTCCTCCTCGACACACACCTCCCCCTCAGATATCAGTCTACCGTACACCCTCTTCAGTATAGGGAGATAGACCAGACGACGAGAGATCACTAAACACTGGGCAGCTTCCGTAGACTAGCGCCCCTCTACGATACAGTAATGAGTTGAGTTGAGATCCAGTGGAAGGAGGTTTTGACCCTTTGCTTCCCACGGTAATAAGATTTAAACTAGTAATGGTGTTTGAGAGCTCTTCAGGTGTGTCCAGGGATCAGGGGGAGGTAGGTCAGGGGGAGGTCAGGGGGGAAGGTCAGGGGGAGGTAGGTCAGGGAGAGGTAGGTCAGGGGGAGGTAGGTCAGGGAAAGGTCAGGGGGAGGTCAGGGGGAGAGGTCAGAGGAGGGGAGGTCAGGGGGGAGGTCAGGGGGAGGTAGGTCAGGGGGAAGTCGGGGGGGAGGTCAGAGGGAGGTAGGTCAGGGGGAGGTAGGTCAGGGGGAGGTAGGTCAGGGAGAGGTAGGTCAGGGGGAGAGGTCAGAGGAGGGGAGGTCATGGATGGATTTGGTTCGTTTAATACTTGCATCGTCATCGTTCGTTTCAGGTATGTGTTCATGGGAGAGAGAGAGAGAGAGAGAGAGAGAGAGAGAGAGAGAGAGAGAGAGAGAGAGAGAGAGAGAGAGAGAGAGAGAGAGAGAGAGCTTAATATCCTGACACAGACAACGAACACAACCTAGAGAACAACATCAAGCAATTTCATGGGCCCTACACACACACACACACACACACACACACACACACACACACACACGCTCCTCCTCGCTCCTCCTCCTTGCATGTGTAGCAGTCCGTCTAAGTAATTCCTATTAGAGACCGATGCAGGTTAATAGCCAGCCTTTTTTAACAGTGTGGTAGTGATTAGAGTAAATAGTGGAGCCCCGGAGGTAACAATTAAGACACAGGGGTCACAGGTGAGAACGAAAAACATGGGAGGGAGGGTGTGGCGTGGTGGGGTGGTGTGTGTAGTGTGGTGGTGGTGTAGTGGTGTGGTGGGGTGTGGTGGTAGGGTGTGGTGGGGTGTGGTGGTAGGGTGTGGTGGGGTGTGGTGGTAGGGTGTGGTGGGGTGGTGTGTGTAGTGTGGTGGTGGTGTAGTGGTGTGGTGGGGTGTGGTGGTAGGGTGTGGTGGGGTGTGGTGGTAGGGTGTGGTGGGGTGGTGTGTGTAGTGTGGTGGTGGTGTAGTGGTGTGGTGGGGTGTGGTGGTAGGGTGTGGTGGGGTGTGGTGGTAGGGTGTGGTGGGGTGTGGTGGTAGGGTGTGGTGGGGTGTGGTGGTAGGGTGTGGTGGGGTGGTGTGTGTAGTGTGGTGGTGGTGTAGTGGTGTGGTGGGGTGTGGTGGTAGGGTGTGGTGGGGTGGTGTGTGTAGTGTGGTGGTGGTGTAGTGGTGTGGTGGGGTGTGGTGGTAGGGTGTGGTGGGGTGGTGTGTGTAGTGTGGTGGTGGTGTAGTGGTGTGGTGGGGTGTGGTGGTAGGGTGTGGTGGGGTGGTGTGTGTAGTGTGGTGGTGGTGTAGTGGTGTGGTGGGGTGTGGTGGTAGGGTGTGGTGGGGTGGTCTGTGTAGTGTGGTGGTGGTATAGTGGTGTGGTGGTTGGAGGTGGTGGTGGTGTTGGAGGAGGTAGTGGAAGAGGGGGTGGATGGTGGTAGTGGTGGTGGTGGTGCGTGTTGGTGGTGTTGGTGATAGTGGTGGTGCGTGTTGGTGATGGTAGTGGTGGTGGTGGTGGTGCGTGTTGGTGGCGCCAGGGTAAAAGATTGAACTCTCTCTGACTTACACGATTTATATATATATATATATATATATATATATATATATATATATATATATATATATATATATATATATATTTTTTTTTTATGAATTTCTTATATTATTATTTTTTTATATTCATCCGTCTCTTTATTTCTTATCATTCATTATTCAATATTTGTTTACGAGTCAGAAAATTCTGTAATAAATAATTCTAAGGTAAAAGCCATCATGGAGAATTTACCTGAATAAACTTATCAATTAATTAGTTTGATGTTTATTTACTAATTAACTCTTGTGTCAGTTAATTCTGAGTCGAGTATTTTCCTCCACCAGTTAACATTGAGTTAAATAGTTTCTTCCAGTAAATTCATGTCTCTAGGAACATTTTAGACGAAGAAATAAGTGTTTTTTACTCCTTGTTTTCTTCCGCCAAATCTCCCGTGGCGCCAATTGTTCTCGTCCGCTCTAAAAGTATAACGTTGTGAATCCGGTCGTGTTAAACATCTAAAAATAACAATAGAGCCTCACAAATAGTGAGTTGATTGTCTTTTGTTTTCAGTTTTATAGGCTTCACTCTGCTGTTTTCTTTGTTTATGGTCAGCGCAAAACTCCCTCCCCTCTTTTCCCTAATAAAATCAATAAGACGAAAGCAAGACGTTTATACAGGTATATTATAATTCCTAAATAAAGAATAAAAATAACCAAAGAACAAAAGAAGATATGAAAATTACGGAAATGAAACAACTAATAAAATGAACATAAAACAATAATGATTAAACAAAATTACACAATAAAACCTTTAAAAAAATATATGAAAATAACAAAAGCTGAAGAGAAACCAGCCAACCAAAAAACGAAATTGGTTTAACAAAAGAAAACAAAAACCTCAACGACATAGAAACGAATAAAGACATAAAGCACTACAGAATGACACACCAGAAGACATCAGATAAACTAAAGTAAAAAAAAAAACACTGATGAATGAAAGGCAAACACGAAAATGGTGAATGAGAAGGAAAATATGAAGCGTGACACTAAATAAGAAAGCGTCTCTCCCCCCCATGGCACACAGTTATCGCTATTCATTAAGTGGAATTATAGAAAATGGATGTCACTGGACGCTGGTATTATGTCACAGCTCTTTTGGGCGTTTATAATACTGATACTGTTATTACTACTGATACTGTTGCTACTGCTACTACTACTACTAATCTGCTGCTACTATTGCTACTGCTGCTGCTACTGCTGCTACTGCTACTGCTGCTACTGCTACTACTGCTGCTGCTGCTACTACCACTCCTGCTGCTACTACTACTACTACTCCTACTACTACTACTACTACTTTTTTTTTAATCGTGGCCTCCAGCCTCCCCCAATAGCCACACCTTCGCCACCATTTTATTACCTTAATATTAAATACCTAATACATAAGTAGCTATCCTGGCTGTGTTGAGTTAGTTGAGCCGCAGATCTATGTGGCATTCAGTGACTCTAGCCTCATAGTAAATATCTACAGCTGTTCTCGGCTTTGGGGCAGATGCTCTCGTCACCCTGAGGCAAAGCAAAGCCGACCGAAGGAGAGAGAAAGACAGTCGACATCTCATCCAGGCTGTAATGTAGCTTCTGGGCTGCTGCTTCTGTTCGGAGATCAACTCCGTGAGTCTGGCGTAGAAACATATTGCACTTGGTCCCATCCCACCAGAGGTTGTGACCACTAGAGGAGTGAAGCTGCCTTGATCAACGTTCTGAATTCTCTCCCCGTATGCCCTTATCTTGTCGTTCTCGTTCCTACTGTGTGCCGCACGGTGACATGCGACCATGGGATAAAAAATCCTGATGTCGAAGAAGGCTCGCTGTCCCCGGGTCCAGAATCCTCAAGCACTGACGTCAACACAAGCTTCGTTGAATGTGTTTGAAGTCCTATGTTGGAAAATCTCACCGTCCAATGGAAGGAGGGTCGGTTCTACCCTGACATCACGGCAGATTTCCTTCAACATATTTGCTGTGAGGTCCCTTACTTCGTCATGCCTCATGCATATGAAGCCCTCTTTCTTGCACACCATGGCGTGATCGACGTCATAGGAAGAGCCACACACGCATTGGGAGGGCAAACCTTCCACTGGCCAACCGTACCTTAGAGCATTGGCATCTGTAAATTATTGTTTATTGAGACTGAAACCATTTGCCCTTATCGGTAACATAGTTAACCAGTTCGAGGCGCCCACCTCCTGCGCTATAGCTACTTTTTTTTTAATTCTCTGGTACTTGCAACAACAGTTGCTGCAACTTATCACTTTGGCTGTGCTGTCGTTCTGTCGTAATGGACCTTCGAATCTTGTTTACTTCGCTGGTATCCACCTCCCCTGTTGCGTTCTGAGCTATTATGTGGTCCGTGAGGGCTGCCGTGAGCTGAACTGAGTTTTGATGTTCGGTGGCAGCAATCTCCTCTGGATTGGTCAATCCCATACCTCCCAGTCTCGGTGGTAGTGCAAGGAGTGATCTTTCTGCTAGGGTTAAGTCAGGGTGTTTCACTAATTTGGGAATGAAATTGACGCTGATAGCTTCTTCCAAAGAGGGTGGAGGAGGGGACCAATATCAGGGATGGTACGCATCAGGTAGTTCCAACGATGCTTGACTCCATGGGTGAATGCTGCAAAAGCCGCATGTGGCTTTGTGTTAGCAATCTCAGGCAGAGCTTGGATTTCCCTAACCCACTCATTCACCTTTCCCGCTACGTACTCGGTCTTGAAGTCAGTCGTGCCGATTACTGCGCCTAGATGTCTTTGGCCGTCCTTAGTTATTTTGACCTCACTTCCGCCAAACACCTCCATTGCCCGTTCATAATGTTCTGGCTTCACAATGAGGAAGGACTTGCTGGCGTTTGGGTGGTACCCTCTTTGTGGGCCTCGCGATGTTACCACTTTTTGATGTCCTCCACTTTTCCTGCTCCTGTAAGGTCATCAGCGTACGCCACTTGTTTGACCCCAGTTGTTAAAAATTTTATACTGTGTTGGAGCACGGATAAGCCTATTGCCGTTGCAACAGGGTCCCCCTGCGTTGTTCCCTCGGTTGACTACCACTACTACTTCTACCACCACTACCACCACTACCCTCCCTCCCCCCCGTGTAGTGAGTCAAGCTGAGCTGTTAAATAAACAAGACTTTGAAGCGTTAACTGTTTGTTACAATGACCTGAGGATTAATTCAAATGTTTCTTGTCTCTGTCTGTCTCTTTGTCGGTGTCTGTCTGTCTGTCTGTCTGTCTTTCTGTCTGTCTGTTGTCAGTGTCTGTCTTTCTGCCTGTCTGTCTGTCTCATTTGTTTTATAGCCTTTGCTTTTTTCCTTTACACAGAATGATATAGATAGATAGAGAGAGAGAGAGAGAGAGAGAGAGAGAGAGAGCACTCCACAAGAATAAATAAATTTTATCGCCGCATATTTTTCGTTGCGTCGTGTTGTGTTGACATAAGGAAAGCGTTAATAGGTGTCTTTGTTATTGTTCTTGTTTATTTGTTTTAATTCTAGGCTGACTGATGACGTTGGTGATTACAGACCGCGATAGGGGCTAAAATTATCTCAAATTATCGTTCACGTTGATGATATAGTGATGGTTATAGATGGGGGAAGGGGAGGGGGTGGGAGGGGGTGAGGAGAGGGGGTGGGAGGGGGTGAGGAGAGGGGAGGGGGTGGGGGAAGGGGGAATGGAGAGGAGGGAGAGGAGATGGGGGGAGGGGAAGGGGAGGTGGTAGTGGAGGGGAGGGGGTAGGGGAAGGGAGAGGAGAGAGGGTTAGGGGAGGGGGGAGGGGGTGGTCAACTAGCACTGTGGGGGCCACAGGGAGGTTCTCTAAGGTATGCCCATGACCTTCACGTCGTGGGCCAACACCCTGAGAATATATAGTTATGTAAATAGAATCAAATACACCCGTTATTTATTGGGTCATGACAGTCACACAGTCATATACAGACACCATATTGAGAGACGTGTGTGTTTGTGTGTGTGTAACTGAACGAGCCTAACTTAACCCAGTCCTTGCTTTCTACGATCACCAACCCAACCTAACCCAATCTGATTCTGGTCCTGTCTGTCTGTCTGTCTGTCTGTCTGTCTGTCTGTCTATTCCCACTTGAGTGAGGCCTGAAAGCTTCTGCAGCACACGTTCCTTAACACACCTGGAGCTAGAGTCAGTAAGTCACCTCATTCAACACTTCCTCCCAACACCCTCCAACACCCTAAAACACCCTCCAACACCCTCCAACACCCTCCAACACTCTCAACACCCCCCAACACCTTCTAACATCCCCCTCAACACCCTCCAACACCCTCCAACACCCTAAAACACCCTCCAACACCCTCAACACCCTCCAACACCTCTCAACACCCTCCAACACCTTCTAACATCCCCCTCAACACCCTCCAACACCCTCAACACCTTCCAACACTCTCAACACCCCCCAACACCTTCTAATATCCCCCTCAACACCCTCCAACACCCTCCAACACCCTAAAACACCCTCCAACACCCTCAACACCCTCCAACACCTCTCAACACCTTCCAACACTCTCAACACCCCCCAACACCTTCTAACATCCCCCTCAACACGTTCCAACACCCCTCAACACCTTCCAACACCCCTCAACACCCTCAACACCTCCCCAACACCTCTTGCTTGTTACCCTCCATGTTGCGACGCCTTCCTGTCGTTTCACTTACAGTCTTCCTCTCATTCCGACACATCCAACGACCTCTCAGTGTATCCTAATGCTGGCAAATTGTGGTATAATAAGGGGGAGTCGTCCATCAGTCGTCCATCAGTCGTCCATCAGTCGTCCATGCGTCATCCTGTTTGTCGTGGTCAAGTGGTGGAGGACGAGCCACTCATTTTTCTTCCCCTGGTATAAACTCATACCTTCCCATCACCGTCATACATACATCTGGCTGTCTCCCTCCTTCTCCTCCTCTCTTCTGCCGCTAACATCTCGATAACAAGAAGCACAACAGCTACACACAGTTAAGAAGCACTGCGGTTATGACTCTTCTGACAGAGACGTGATTCATCATCTTAAAAACGGTTCGTATTGTGGAGTTGGAAACCACATCAATATCTTTTTTTTAATCCCACGGAACTTTGAAATTTCTCAGACCTGCAACAAGGTGTGTGTGTGTGTGTGTGTGTGTGTGTGTGTGTGTGTGTGTGTGTGTGTGTGTGTGTCCCGGGGAGTAATTGTGAATGATAAACTAATATGTATAAATGTGGGACGGAGAAGAAAAAAAAATAATAATAAGAAAATAACGAGAAAGTAATAATCACCATTTACAGTGATTGGACAGGTTAGATGGAACCAGGTAGTTGGAGGGGGGAGTGGGGGGGAGGGTTAGAAGTCGCCTTGGTCAATACTGTTTATCTGCCTTTCTCTTCCTCTCTCTCTATCTGTCTCTCTATCTGTTTGTTTGTCTGTCTTCTCTATTTATCTCTCTATCTCTCTTTCTTTGTTTCTCTCTTATTTCTCTTTCTTTATCTCTCTTTTTTTCTCTCTCTACACATTCTCAGAACACTTCCCCTCAAAAAACGTCACTAGAAGATCACAAACACACGGGCACTAAAAGCCCCAAGGAACTCTCGCAGTAATACCACCAAGTCTCAGTTTTCAATATGCCTTGAGAGGATCGGTTACAGCTCTGAATGTACGTTAGTCTGGCCCGTGGGTGAGCCAGACCCCTGTATTTATCTTGTAGTTAATCTCAGTGCAGGGAGAAGTTTGTTGATCCACGGTGCATAATGGCTGTGTTTTGGGAGGGGGTTTGAGGGAGATTCTAAGACATGAGCTAGTTTTATGTGTGTGCTTCGTGAAATGTTAAGTTAGTGATTACTGCATGGTTCCAGTTCTACTCTCTCTCTCTCTCTCTCTCTCTCTCTCTCTCTCTCCCTTGAGGCTAGAAGTAGCGCAGTTATTTGTCATATTGTTTTCAGAACCAGGGATGTGTGTGTGTGAGTGTGTGTGTGTGTGTGTGTGTGTGTGGTGAACGAGTATAGGTGGAGGGATATGTGTTTAATGTGGTAGGGAGAGGTAGAGGTATAGGAGACATATTTGGGTTATGGGTGGTGAGGAGGTGGTGAGGAACATAAGAAGAACATAAGAAACTAAGGAGTCTGCAATAGACCGGTTGGCCTGTGCATGGCAGCTCCTGTCGAGAGTTACTACCACTCTCTATCATCCATGAATCTATCTAGCCTCCTTTTAAAACTCTCCAGCGTTCCAGCACTTACTACAAAGTTGCTAAGCTTGTTCCACTCGTCCACCACCCTATTTGTGAACCAGTTCCTTCCTATCTCCCTCCTAAACCTAAACTTATCCAACTTAAATCCGTTGCTCCGAGTCCTATCCTGCTCGGATATTATAAGAACTTTATCTATATCTCCTTTATTGATTCCTTTCACCCACTTAAATACTTCTATCATATCTCCCCGCACTCTTCATCTTTCTAGGGAATGCAAGTTAAGTTTCTTTAACCTATCTTGATATGGAAGGTTTCTAAGTCCCGGAATCATTTTCATCATTCTTCGTTGCACCGACACCAGTGAATTTATATCCATTCTATAATAGGGGCACCAGAACTGAACCGCATAATCGAGGTGCGGCCTGACTAGCGCAAGATATAGTTGCAATAAGACCTCTGCACTCTTGTTAGTTACACTTCTAGATATAACAGGTGGTGAGGAAGGTGGTGAGGAAGGTGGTGAGGAAGGTGGTGAGGAAGGTGGTGAGGAAAGTGGTGAGGAAGGTGGTGAGGAAGGTGGTGAGGAAGGTGGTGAGGAAGGTGGTGAGGAAGGAGGTGAGGAAGGTGGTGAGGAAGGTGGTGAGGAAGGTGGTGAGGAAGGTGGTGAGAAAGGTGGTGAGGAAGGTGGTGAGGAAGGTGGTGAGGAAGGTGGTGAGGAAGGAGGTGAGGAAGGTGGTGAGGAAGGTGGTGAGGAAGGTGGTGAGGAAGGTGGTGAGGAAGGAGGTGAGGAAGGTGGTGAGGAAGGTGGTGAGGAAGGTGGTGAGGAAGGTGGTGAGGAAGGTGGTGAGGAAGGTGGTGAGGAAGGTGGTGAGGAAGGTGGTGAGGAAGGTGGTGAGGAAGGTGGTTTTGGAAGGTGGTGAGGAAGGTGGTGAGGAAGGAGGTAAGGAGGCGGATATTTTACTATAGTCCTGGATGGTGGAGTGAGGTGGAACGAGGTTGAGTCTCTCTTTACGAAGTGGATGTGGATGGGTTCTTCAAGGGACTATGTAAGGGTGGAGATGGCTTTTTTTATAGGGTGTGGATAATAGGGTTTATTCCTTCTCAGAGTATGTTGGGATGTGCTCCTACCCGTGAGACTGTGGATAACAGCACCTCCCCGCCCAGAGTGTAAAGCGGGGATGTGCTCCTACCCGTGAGACTGTGGATAACAGCACCTCCCCGCCCAGAGTGTAAGGCGGGGATGTGCTCCTACCCTTGAGACTGTGGATAACAGCACCTCCCCGCCCAGAGTGTAAGGCGGGGATGTGCTCCTACCCGTGAGACTGTGGATAACAGCACCTCCCCGCCCAGAGTGTAAAGCGGGGATGTGCTCCTACCCTTGAGACTGTGGATAACAGCACCTCCCCGCCCAGAGTGTAAGGCGGGGATGTGCTCCTACCCGTGAGACTGTGGATAACAGCACCTCCCCGCCCAGAGTGTAAAGTGGGGATGTGCTCCTACCTTAGGATTGTGGATAACAGCACCTCCCCGCCCAGAGTGTAAAGCGGGGATGTGCTCCTACCCTTGAGACTGTGGATAACAGCACCTCCCCGCCCAGAGTGTAAGGCGGGGATGTGCTCCTACCCGTGAGACTGTGGATAACAGCACCTCCCCGCCCAGAGTGTAAAGCGGGGATGTGCTCCTACCTTGGGATTGTGGATAACAGCACCTCCCCGCCCACGTCAAGCTGAGCAGCGTGGGGTCCGGGTGGGAGGACGTAAGTCGTGATAGGTGAGAGGGGGGGGGGGGCGTCTTAACATTGCAGATATTAAAGAAAACTTGAGAGATCTCGTCTGTGGCAAAAGAAGAAGAAGAAGAAGAAGAAGAAGAAGAAGAAGAAGAAGAATAAGAATAAGAACAACAATAACAAGAAAACAACAAGAAGAAGACAAAGAACGACAACAATAAAAGAAGAAGAACAAAGAAAAGAAGAAAGAATAAACAAATTCCTCACTTGTTAATTATACTCCAGGTATTCGGTCTTGGCTCTCAAACTCGGTCAGCATCTGAAGAGGAAAAAAAAAACAACAAAAATATATAAAAGTTATAATCAGAGTAGGAATCATTATCATCCACTATATCTCTGACCATCAAGAGACGAGTCTGATGTCAAGATAAAAGTGACATCATGGGGTGACATCATCTAACCCGGGACAATAAACAAATAAAACCCCAGCAAAATTAAACAAAAGACGAACACATGGCGTGAGTTTATTTACAATTGACATTTCTATTGTTTATTTATACTTAAGAGAGGATTTTATATTGAAATAAACATAGAGTATAAATTAATTCGAGTGTATACAGTACATGAAGCTTAGAATAAATTTGATATATTTTTGTGATGTAATTATAGCGTTTGGAATTATAGAACAGATTATATAGGAGTTTTATTCATTTACTTTAGATTATAGTTATTAATGATATAATTATTTTGTTAATATCGTGGAAATTTTGAGAGATAATGAAAGATATGACCCATCTCTTTCTTTTCCTCCTCTTTCTCACATTTCCTCTTCTCTTCCTCCTTCTACTCTTCCCCTTCATCTCTTCCTCATTCTCTCCCTTATCTCACTCCTCCTCCTCCTTCTCTCACTCATCTTACTCCTCCTCCTCTTCTTCTTCTCTTTCTCCTCATCCTATTTCCCTACTCTTATTCTTCCTCCACCTCATCTTCCTCCCTTACTTTCTTCCCCTCCTTCTATTCTTTATCATCCTCCCACTTTTTTCCTTTGTCGCCCCATTCTCATCCCATTTCCCTCGTCTTCTTCCTTCTTCTTCCTACCCTTCTTCCTCCCCTCCCCACCTCCTCCCTTTCTTCTTCCTCCCCTTCTTCTTCTTCTTCTTCTTCTTCTTCATCACGTTTACCTGTCCACGTTATCAGTTCATCTCCCCGTGACCAGTTTGTACCAGGTTAAAGAATCTTGTTCCACCGGGTTGTACAGACGGGCTGAATCCCTTAAATACGTCTTATATACCTGTTAACACCTGCTACACCCTGGGAGGAAACCGTTAACACCTGCTACACCCTGGTAGAAGACTGTTAACACCTGCTACACCCTGGGAGGAGATCACCAACACCTGCTACACCCTGGAAGGAGACCATCAACACCTGCTACACCCTGGGAGGAGACCATCAACACCTGCTACACCCTGGAGGAGACCGTCAACACCTGCTACACCCTGGGAGGAGACCATCAACACACCTGGGAGACCTAACACACCCTGGGAGGAGACCATCAACACCTGCTACACCCTGGGAGGAGACCATCAACACCTGCTACACCCTGGGAGGAGACCATCAACACCTGCTACACCCTGGGAGGAGACCATCAACACCTGCTACACCCTGGGAGGAGACCATCAACATCTGCTACACCCTGGGAGGAGACCGTCAACACCTGCTACACCCTGGGAGGAGACCATCAACACCTGCTACACCCTGGGAGGAGACCATCAACACCTGCTACACCCTGGGAGGAGACCATCAACATCTGCTACACCCTGGGAGGAGACCGTCAACACCTGCTACACCCTGGGAGGAGACCATCAACATCTGCTACACCCTGGGAGGAGACCATCAACACCTGCTACACCCTGGGAGGAGACCGTCAACACCTGCTACACCCTGGGAGGAGACCATCAACATCTGCTACACCCTGGGAGGAGACCGTCAACACCTGCTACACCCTGGGAGGAGACCGTCAACACCTTCTACACCCTGGGAGAAGACCATCAACACCTGCTACACCCTGGGAGAAGACCATCAACACCTGCTACACCCTGGGAGGAGACCATCAACACCTGCTACACCCTGGGAGAAGACCGTCAAACCTGCTACACCCTGGGAGAAGACCGTCACACCTCTACACTGGGAAGACATCAACACCTGCACCCTGGGAGGAGACCACCAACACCTGCTACACCTTGGAGAAGACCATCACACCTGCTACACCCTGGAGGAGACCCTCAACACCTGCTACACCCTGGGAGAAGACCGTCAACCTGCTACACCCTGGGAGGACCTTCAACACTGCACACCTGGGAGAAGACCATCAACACCTGCTACACCCTGGGAGGAGACCGTCAACACCTGCTACACTGGGAGAAGACCATCAACACCTGCTACACCCTGGGAGGAGACCGTCAACACCTGCTACACCCTGGGAGAAGACCATCAACACCTGCTACACCCTGGGAGGAGACCGTCAACACCTGCTACACCCTGGGAGAAGACCATCAACACCTGCTACACCCTGGGAGAAGACCATCAACACCTGCTACACCCTGGGAGGAGACCGTCAACACCTGCTACACCCTGGGAGAAGACCATCAACACCTGCTACACCCTGGGAGAAGACCATCAACACCTGCTACACCCTGGGAGGAGACCATCAACACCTGCTACACCCTGGGAGAAGACCGTCAACACCTTCTACACCCTGGGAGAAGACCATCAACACCTGCTACACCCTGGGAGGAGACCACCAACACCTGCTACACCTTGGGAGAAGACCATCAACACCTGCTACACCCTGGAGGAGACCGTCAACACCTGCTACACCCTGGGAGAAGACCGTCAACACCTGCTACACCCTGGGAGGAGACCGTCAACACCTGCTACACCTTGGGAGAAGACCATCAACACCTGCTACACCCTGGGAGGAGACCGTCAACACCTGCTACACCTTGGGAGAAGACCATCAACACCTGCTACACCCTGGGAGGAGACCGTCAACACCTGCTACACCCTGGGAGAAGACCATCAACACCTGCTACACCCTGGGAGGAGACCGTCAACACCTGCTACACCCTGGGAGAAGACCATCAACACCTGCTACACCCTGGGAGAAGACCATCAACACCTGCTACACCCTGGGAGGAGACCGTCAACACCTGCTACACCCTGGGAGGAGACCGTCAACACCTGCTACACCCTGGGAGAAGACCATCAACACCTGCTACACCCTGGGAGAAGACCATCAACACCTGCTACACCCTGGGAGGAGACCATCAACACCTGTTATACAATATACAGGTGTGGCGGGGGGGGGGGGGGGCAGGACAGCAGTGTGATGTATAGAGGTGTACCGTGCTGGCCGTGACGAGGTGTAGCGGCGAAACACAACACAATATACTGTACTGTACACCCAGTCTTTCCTGAATTCATAACAGCGCTATTTGTTTTCCAGGTGTCGTAAATTACAGGTGGACGCGGAGACTGGCAGGTACTGATGGTGTGTTATCAGTGCGGTATATGTGATGACTAGAGGGAGCATGTTGTGATATCGATGTGTTAGATATCTTTATATTTGGTGTAAGATAATGATAACAGTGACTGGCGGCGGGAACAACGTCAACACACACAGCTGATAACAACAAACACAACAATTGGTCATCAGTTATCGAGGGGTGGACTCGATTGGTCAGGTAAATTACAGCGGCTGCCAATCAGCGGCCGCCATCGCCGTGGGCTCCGCCCCCGAGGCTCCGCCCGCTGGTGGCTCCCTCACCTGATTGTTTCCTTTCATATAATTACAGCGGGTGTAATGTTGATGCATTACCCGCCGTCACGACACCACTATAAACTGCGTGAACTCCTCCCCAGGTCACCACGGCGCTCTCCACTGACCACGGAACATGCAGAACGAGGAACGTGACCGACCGACACGGAACACGGGAGCGAAAACGAGACTAACATCCACGGAACACGAAGAATGGAGACGGTGCCCGACCTTACCGCCACGGAACGCGACCGAGCGTGACCGACCTACAAGGAACGGGGAATGTGGCCGACCTGTGACACAAACAGGAGAAACGGTGGAATGGGGAGGAGCAAAACATCATGGAACATGGGGAACAACACCGGGCATAGTGGACACAAGGAACAATACGGGACACAGTAGCACACAGGTCACGAGGAAGACAAACACACGGAACACAAACACAGAAAACAGAGAACACACGGAACACACGGAACCCAAACATAGAAAACGGATAACACACGGAACACACGGAACACACGGAACACAAACAGAGAACACACGGAACACACGGAACACACGGAACATAATTAAAAAAATAAAAAAAATAATTTCAAAACTTCCTGAGGTGAATATTTTTTTTCCTCGTAACCAAAGGTGTAAAAAACTCTGGCAAATTGACTCACTTAAAGTAAATTATAAACACATAACATTCAAAAATTACAATAAAATTACATCGGAGTTTCTTGCCCTAAGTATACTAGTGGACTCTTAACACTAGACAAAGGGACACACATTAGCATACAGAATTTTCCTTAATGTCTCTAACCTCTTGTGTTTTTATAATTTCCAGTTTATGATTAAGACGTCAATTAGTCCTTAATTTACTCTCAAGTTGCTATAATGTTTATACTGTTCACTAGAATACGTTTTATTTTTACGTATATGATAGTTTATCTTTTGTCTCTTCTAATTTTTCTATCCTATAATAATTATATGTCATTTTTATATCATAATTCTTTTACTATGGTGATATATCTTGCCTATAATCGTTTCTAGAATAGCCAAGACGCGTCAGGTGTGATTTATAGTAGTTATACATAAAAATAGATTGAAACACCATTTTCTATAAAGGAAAACTCTACGGGGGAACCACAGGAATTTGTACGGGTGACTAACTGACTCGTCTCGTCTGGTTAAATAGACTTACTCAGCGTCTTTCTCACCTATCTGTTTCCTATCGTCTTGGTCTCTTGTTTATTTCTCAGTTTCTCTCAGTTTCTCAGTGTTTATATAAACTGAAGAAGAGCCAATTTTAGTCTAGTTTGGACTTAAAGAAGAAGTTATAATTGGTACTTTGACAATGTTTCACGGGAGCTACAGTTAATAGTTGAGTGAAAATAAAATATTTGTTATTATTTTCTGTTTTTGTAGTTACCTTAAAACAGTGATCGCTAGATGAACGGATATCAATTACTTCTTAAATATACATACATATATACATACATACATACATACATACATACATACATTTATATACTTGGATTAATTAAGTTTACTCTTCCTCCTCTATAGTATATTTCAAGTGACTCAGTGTATTCAAGTGTATGTTGGTAAGTGTGAGGTGTTGAGTGCGTGTGATAGTTCTCCCTTGACTTTTGTTGATCTATTGGTAAACTTTAGATATTAATAAAAAAATAGATACACAATAGTTGAGAAGTAATGAAGTAACACAGTATAGTCTTGAAGCGTCGTCTTAGGGAAGTACATGGATATTATAATTGAATATAAGAATTAATTTATTACCAAAGTTCATTTTTTCTTATAATAATCAAAGACTTTTAGTATTTAATTAACACAAACATTAAGGATTCTTTTTACTTGTATGTCACATAATTTCGTATTATTGTTGGAGCCGACGTGTATTGTGTCACATAACTCAACGTGGACTGTCTGCTTCCATGTGTACGTCTAAAGATAACATTATTTTATGGATCTTAGCTGTCTGTTAGATTTTTTTAACATCAGTAGATAAGTTAACATCAGTGGAAAGCATTTATAAAGACGAGTCAGCATCATCTTTTATTACATATATAAAACAGATAAATAATACTGGTTCCAACACACTACCCTGCGGCACACCACTCACCACATGTGTACGTGAGGCGTTTGTGCCATTCACCACCATTAATATTTACAACCTTAGAAAAAATAAATAACTACTCTAGGATAAAAAAAAATCGTTCTACATTGCAACCACTTAGTTTAATTTTCAACTTTTTATAGCTTGTGTTAAACGCCTTTAAAAACAACAACACAAAAGAACGTCTCATAAATTATCTACATTATTACTGCAGTGTTTTAAAATCTTCTATAATGAATCTATAATCCCCAGCAGCTGTGAGAAACCGGATGAACTAAGGTAGAAATGTATCTCATCACAGGCTTATAATTACTAATGATAAGGACTCATAATATTACCCAAACATAAAGATTCTCTCTACACATATTTCATAACACTGATACATCCAACAATAACACATAAGTCCTTTAATAACCTTGAGATCTGATGAATAGATTTTAACAAGTATATACATTAACACTCAATTGAACTGTCTGTCTGTCTGTCTTCGAAACTCGGTAAATTGTCCGTATCCTTTCTTGTAAACACAGAGGAAAGGAATCTGTTCAGGGCATCCGCTGTTGCCTCTCAACCTCACGTGACTCATGTGGCCAGAGTTGTATGATGAACACCTATTAAAAGTTGTTCCTTGTTATAATAAATTACAATAGTTATAAATGGTCAGTATAAGGGTCTGTCTGTGTCTGTCTGTCTGCCTGTCTGTCTGTCTGTCTGTCTCTCTCTCTCTCGTAATAAGACACAGGTAGTCAACACACTCATCAGAACTGACGTCGTGAGCGCCAACTATACATCTTTTTCTCATTAAGAAGTCCTCTACGCGCCAGATGCAGGATTGGCGTGTGGGCGCGGGGGGCGTGTGTGTGTGTGTGTGTGTGTGTGTGTTTTGGAGTAGCTGCTGGTGGGAGAGAAATGGGTGAAGGAGTAAGTGGTTAGGGGGAGGAGAGGAGGGATGAATAGGTGGGGGAGGGAGTAATGGGTGACTATAGTGTGTGTGTGTGTAAAGGAGGTAGTTTAACACACACACACACACACACACACACACACACAGACACAGACACAGACACACACACACACACACACACACACACACACAGATCCACATGAAAAAAAAGTCCCACACCCTTCCACCTTCGACCTTGGCCTCGGGTCGTCATTAACACAGTGTCACAAACCTGAAATGACTTCATTCTATCACAATCAACATTACTACTTTTAAGTCTAAATTCTCAGAGAAATTCCTAAGTTACTTCTTCCTATAACTAAAGAACGAGAAAATAAATCAAATTACTATTGCTTTTACCCTTTAGATACAAGAAGACACATCCAGTTATGATAAAATTTCATTGTATTATTTTTTTTTGTCGTAAGTGTAATTGGGCTAAGATACGTTTCTCACATCTTCAAATTAGAGGAGATATTTTTTTTACCTTAAGGGCTTTTGAGAATCCATCAGGCCGTGTTGTCTTCACTGTCAAGGGGAAGACAACACGGAGGAAAGATGGTTAAGATGATGAAGAGACTGAGGCGGGGAACACATGTTGTACAAACCCTCACCTCACACACCTGGCTGAGGAGGCGTCGGACAGGTATACAAGGCGGCAATGATACTGTATTAATCAACGACTCAGGGTGTTAGGGGGAGGGGGAGAGAAGGGGAGAGAGGGGGGGCGGGAAAGGGAGAGAGGGGGGGCGGGAAAGGAGGAGGGGGAGGGAGAGGATAAGAAGGAGGGGGAGGTAGGAAGAGAAAGAATAAAGAGAAACGGGGAAAATTGAGAGGAAAGGGGTAGAAAGAGGAGTGGGAGAGGGAAAATAAAGAGAGAGAGAGAGAGAGAAGCAGAGCGGGGATAGGGGGCCGCAGTCAGAGCTCCAACCATCAAGAGAAGAGGTGGTTATTTTCACGATGACAACTGCTTCAAATAATTGCCTCAGGGTTGGATTTTCCATCTCCTCAGGCCTCAAGAATGACAGTCCGAGTTCTTTAAGAAATCGTCCATTAAATAACTAAATGAAAAACACCTAAGTATAATTTTTCTTCGTGGAAAATATTGATCGTTACTTGAGGAAAAAAGAGAATCTTCAGTTATTTATTGTAGTTTTGTAAGAATGTGGAAGAGGCAATTTAAGATCTTTTTATATTAGGGGAATTTAAAACCTTAAACTCACAGCTAAAGAAAATGGTATGAGGTTATGGAACTACAATTGGCTTCAACAGATGATATTAATATTTTTATGATATTTTCCATGTATTTTGGTGTTAATCTGTCGAGTGTGGTGAGAAACGTTTCAGCGTTTAGAGATAACTGTAGATGAAACGTTTTAGGATTTAGAAATTACTATGGCAAAAACGTTATTAGATTCAGAGAGAGAGAGAGAGAGAGAGAGAGAGAGAGAGAGAGTATTCTTTTTCCGACGTAGATAATCGTGACTGGACATTTTGGTTAGTTCTGTAATACGATAAAAAAAACAGAACTGTCTCATTGGTTTATGCTCGAGGCTGTTGCACTCACGCCTTGAGACACAAGTAAGATGTGTTGGGTGTATAAACGACCCAGAGAAAAAACACTTCGATAACTCGGGTCTTCGGGAGAGTCTTGGTTCTGTCGTCTTGATGTGTAAGGAAAAAAAATCAGCAGGGAGGGGGGGAGGGGCGGTTGATTGTCGTAAGTGTAGATAAGTTGTTCATGTGTCGTTTTATAGCCAGAAGATTTTAAGTTGGGATATTTTATCGCCTGGAAAATCTTAAGTTGGGTTATTTTCCCGCCAGAGGATTCTAAGTTAGGTCGATTGACTACCAGAAAAATCTTACTTTGGGTTATATTCCCGTC